>JAVKLA010000027.1:24502323-24572083 GCA_034782735.1 Sagittarius serpentarius | reverse complement strand
AATTTGGGTCAAAAAAGAATGAATATTAGCCCTTCAAAAAAAAAAAAAAAAAAAAAAGAAACAGCAATTAATGTATATCAGCCATTTATTACCATTTAGACTACTATTTGCTTTAAAATAAACTATAAACATCTCAACCCAGAAATTGCAAAAAAAACCAGAAATCTCATCTTACAGCTGAAGAACACAAAATATGCTTAAGAAAGCAGGCAGGACTTGCAGTTCAGAAGGCATCTACTGATATGTGATTCATTTCCCTTTGGCTTTCAAGTTACAGCAATTCTAGCAAAGAATCCATACGATTGTAAGCTCTGTATATTATTAGTCTACAGTTCTCATCTTCCTTTACAATCCTGAAGTGGTAGAAAATCAAGGTTAACACATCCTTCTTTCTTTCTGCTGCTAAAATTTTATAATTCTGCTGTAATACTATACTTTCAGAATGCTGTTTTAGTAAACTTGCATTGCTTCTCAGTAATTCAGTCTTGCTGTCCTATGTTTCAAGCCACACTGGTTTGAGAACATGGAAACTTTTTCTTCACATAGTATTTTTCTTTTCTTATGGTGGGAGAATTACTTCAACCTGATTCACATTTATAAGAATCAATGGGAGTAAGAATAAAATGTTGCAAATAGATAAATAGAAAGAACTCCTTAAAAAGCAGACAAATGATTTTGTCCCACCTGAACAATAATGACAAATGTTATTTTACACCCTATTTTAAACTAAAAAGTGGTGAGTCTTACCTCTCCTGCATATCTCATTCCATTGACAACATGCTCAGAGCCATGGTCATCAGATGAACCCCAATGAAAGTGAAGCTGACGCAGCCTGTAGACTCCTGGAAGTGGCCCACCTCTCAGCACTGCAATTGATAATCTGCAACAGCATTAGACTCAAGTATCTTCCAATTCTTTTAAAAGAAACATATATATTTAAATATTTACATATATATTTACATATTCACTGTACAGATGCTCTACGTTCTGAGAGTACTGAGTACCTCTTGGAAATCTGCACTGATTTTAGCAGCACTTCAGGCAACCATCTTCAGCTACATGCATTTAAAGGCAGATGAAAATTATTTGTGTCTAGGCTTCCATTATAGTCAATAGAGATCATTGTCTTAATTCAGCTGCATAAATGTGCATCTAGTACCTTCTGGGATATTCCAAAGACAGCTGGGCAGGACTGGAAGATGTGACACAAAATCTGTAGAACTGTACTTTTCTAAAGCAGTATCTGGAGGCAAGGTGAAATACATTAGGTTATCAAAAACAGCATGAGATGCCTGTGTTTGGGTAACTGAAGTAAGCCCCTAATCAGAACAGTCAAGCCTCTAGGGTAATTCTGCTTGCCTTGAGGTAGCCACTCAATAGGTGGTAACCTGAATTGCTCTCTGGACTCCACTGATTAAGTGTGACTCCCTCTCTGTTGACTAGAAAGAGAGTTTAGAGACATAACCCACCTACTTTTAAAAGCCCACATAAGACACCTACATTTAGATGTCTTAATCTCCCCCTGACTTCCATCTAATATCTACCTATATCAAAGCACACAAAAAGAGCCATGATTAAGATAAGCTACTGAAGTGCTAGATGATAAACAAATTCCCACAAAACACTACAGATTGTGTCTTTTACTGCAGGCTGTGACTTATTTGTTTAAAAAGCTATGAAATTACTGATGCTGCTTCTGCTATAATGGCTGCTCCATCCAGCTGTGGAAGAGGAGAAAGAAAACAGCAAATGAGCCATAAAAGTAATCACTGAGAATGCAAGCTATTTTCCTAAAGAAAAGTTCAGCCTGTGATGAACAATACCCTGCATTCTAAATAATCTTAACATTTTTACATTATATACCAAATGAAGGTGGTGTATTTGAAAGGATCTCACAATAAAAAGAGAAGAACTTCTTCACATTCACCAAATACTAATTAATATTCAATTCTCATTCACTTTATTTGGAGATAGAAGTTATAGAATTCCTATAAACCATTCCGCAGTTCTCAAGAACAGGTTTTTATATGCTAGAGAAAAATATCCTTAAATCTGAAAAGAAAAGGAATTAAATCCATGATCATCTCAAGAAACAAAGTACTAAGAGTATTCTTTACTGAACACTAAGAGCAAGCTGTCTTCTCTACAAATTAATTTTACTTGTTCCTACAGACATTCAGTACTGTGGCTGATGCAGACATGGTAACAGTAGTAGCTGACAAGGCCATCAATTCTCCATTAAAATAGATCTGTAAGACCAAATAATCCAGTTTAAGGTAAAAATGTGTCATTATTTCCACTGATGGGCCATCAGCAGACATTTTTGATTGGGTGTTAGGTAAAGCTCTGCATCACCTCATGCCAGCACATTCCTGCTTCACTCACCTATAAATAGACAGTAGCTTTCACTTAGCACACTTTAAGCAGGCACAATGATGCAAAGACTAAGATGCCTACAAACCAACAATTCCTGAAGGATAAAAAGGCGCTTTCTTTCTTTTAATTGCAAGTGTGTAGTATAAAATATAGAAATACATGAAATAACAACATAAGTAAATTAAATTTCCCTATGTCAGGAAATGAAATTTCCCTATGCTTTAAGAAAGGTAAACAAAAGTTACAAGAATGAAGTTCTCCAATATTTAAAACATAAAAAATCCCAAACTATGCCTGTGTAGCGCAAAGCTAGTAAAAGAAATCTTTTTTTTTTTTTTTTTAAACATGTGGCTTGGAATGTAAATTCTAAAGGTATCTTTATCGTCTTGGGTTTTTGTTTTCAGAAAATACCAACACAAATAAATACACACCCATATAATAGTTAAAAAAAGAATACAAGGTAAAAGTTTATAAAAGAAACTATGGTATCTTTAAACTGTTTTTCAGTCGTGTTAAGATATAGCTTTATTTTTGCATATTTACACATTTGTATGTTCCAGAAAATTACTATAACAATTATTGCACAGGAAATGTTCACCTTAAATATCTGAGACTCCCAGTTTTAAGGCTGTGATAGCTGTTTTCTACCACAGAACATTTACAAGAAGATGCTTTTCTAGAAGGCCCCATGACTCACTCTGAGCTTCTACCTACGACACTGCATGAAACGAAAAGCAAGAAGAGCTTTAAAAAAAGGACCCTGCAGGCTGACTCCCCGACATATGGGCAGCCAGCTTTTCTCTTAGTCCTCTGAAATACCGTGTAGTCCTTTTCACATGGCTAGCTGAATGGCTGGACTTACTACTTACTTCTGAATATTGGTAACACGGCATTTCTGTTCCTGTTTCTGCTCTACTGGAAGTAATAGGATGGCCACAGCAGACTTAGAAAAATGTAACTCCCTCAAACTTGCTGTTCTTAAAGTAAGTGGCCCAGCTGCAAGAATATAGAAACAATCCCAGGAAGACACGGGAGAAAAGTATTCACTCCTTTTTGGTGCCTTATTGTTGCAAACTCTCATCCCATTGCTCAGTGACTGACTCTTATTATATGGTAGGAGTGTGGCCACTAATCTGCACTAATGTAAATTGTCATCTACCCTCACTAAGGTAAAATTGGCAAAGTTATGCCTACACAAATGTCTTCCCTGTTTGCTGTGAAGGCATACTGAGAAAGTCAGGTGGAAAAACGCAAGGAGCACCAAGCAGACTCATGAGGTGAGTTGTGTTTATAAACATGAGAAGAAATAATTTTTCTTACAAGATTTATGATCCTCACATCCTGCCAAATCCATAAAATGAACTGGTAAACCACAGTGAAAATAAATTAGTAAGGTATTACTGCATGACAATTGAAAAAGACACATTACCTTTGTTATGCTGCTTTATAACAGAATCTAACAGTGCAGTATAAAAACCACAGCTTTTTAATGTCAGTGTCACATTTTAGTTGTTATAAAAAAGCCTCTGCTCAAAAAAGGATCTCTGCACTTGAACAGTCTGGCTAACTGCAAG
Source organism: Sagittarius serpentarius (assembly GCA_034782735.1). Lineage (NCBI taxonomy): Eukaryota > Metazoa > Chordata > Aves > Accipitriformes > Sagittariidae > Sagittarius > Sagittarius serpentarius. The sequence continues at coordinate 24,568,133 of JAVKLA010000027.1, read as the reverse complement.
GATAAAAAGTATTTCCTAAAAGCTTCTGGAACTGAAATTTCAGTTCTCACTGAAATTTTCTTTAAGCAAGCACTGAATAGATATCCAGAAGAATCACTTTTGTTTGTATTTGAACTTTGTACTCTTACAGGGACAGACTGGGAAAGAGAAGTGCCTGACAGAAGTCTGTCAGTGTGCCACCGACCCTCACCTGCACTGCAACACACCTTTTCCAGTTTTGTGCCTCTTGATCACAGCCTGTTCATCAGTAAGCTCCCAAATCACCTTTGTTTGTGTTCTATGGTAGGGCTGAAATCCCCGTCCCCAGGGGCAGAAAACAGTCTGCTGCATGACTGTAGCCTCAGCAGGCCCTTGACTGTTCAAGCATTTTTACCTCTAATGACAAAGTTCAAAGTTAACAGAAACTCAACTCCTAAATTCCCTGTACCCAAGCTGTGCAGTGCTCATATTAACGCTCAGTACCTTCATGCAGACACTACAAATGATAGAGGTGTTAAACACTGAAGGAAGAATTTAACTTTGCTGCCTTTTGTGGTATGCAGTCTAGCCATCGAGTGGTATGTACCACAGCTAGGCAAGCACTGGGATTTAGCTGTGCTATTCTTGTCACGGCTACTGGCTTTTTCCAGTGTAAATTCAGTACACAAAATGTTAAGTGACTTTTTGCAGGAATCAACCAAAACTTGACTGTCTATGGACAGACTTCCCACAGTTTTAATTAGTTACTGGGGTTTGTCCTCGTTGTTTTAGAACCAGTCAACAAATAAATGTTTATTCACCAGAAGTTGATAATCAAAATCTCATTTGCACAGATAAATGAGATTTCTCACAAAGTGGTACTCTAGGAAACACTGTCCATAAGCGCTAGTCATGCTAAAAGAGACCGATAAGCAACAAGCTCTCACTACTTACAGCAACCGTCTCTAATTTTTTTTTGCATCATCCACTTCCAAAGGCACACATTCCTTTGATAAGAAATTGAAAGATTCTGCAAACAGCATCAAGGTGCCCTTGTAAGAAAGTGTACCTGCACCGAGGTACTCCAAGCCCTTAATGTCATCCATCAGAAAGTCAGTAAAAGGACAAGTAGGAATCTGCTTCGCCGATGAACTTCCACCAAAAGTGCCAAGGAGGTAACAAAACCAGACAAAGTGAGAAGATGAAAGAAGGCGTCCATTTGACATAGCCTTAGTGTACCTCTCCCCAGCTGCTGTATCTGGGTTCCAGTACAAGGCTTACGTATCTTTACTGTTTATTAAATGATCTAACCATCTAACCAAGGTATTATAAAGAAAGCCAAAGAGTCATTAATTGTAAGGAAGTTACAAGCTATGTATCTCACAAGCATCATGACAATGGTCCCACCAGTTAGGTGCTCTCAGGACACTTCTCTGGCATGAGTATTTTTGGAATTTTAAAAGCAAATGGACTCTGCTTGTAGAAATAAGATTGCAGCCCTAATTAAAAACAAAACCAGAGTCACTGCTGGATCTAAAAGAGTATGTGAGTTGCCATTCAGGCCAAAAAACATAGCAGTGGTAGGCTGCTAAAGTACCCAGGTTCTGGTATGGGTTTTATTGGGCACTGCCACCTAGGAGGTTTTGATTTCAGCTCCCAGTTCTTTCCTGGATTTTGAGATTCCAGCCTTCACCTGCAATGATTTTACAGTGCTTAAGGTCCTTCTTCCACACAGGTATGGTAAGACAGGCAACTGAGTCCACAACAATCCATTAACTTGTAAGGACAGGCAGCAGAGGCATGATGCAGGCATGCTCCTAAAGCAAGTATCTGCCATCAAAGCCTTCAATTGTATAGCAGATTCTTAAAGTCAACCAGACTTTATAAATAGCTGGAGATAAATTCTCCAATTCCTTCCACTAGACTAACTCCAAAGATAACAGTAATAAGGCCTTTTTCAACATACTATGTGAATTACCTTGGATGGCACTTTTCCTGGAAGCTTCTCTAATAATTCGAGTTTAAGAAACTGTCCCAATGGCACAGAAGACACAATGGAAGTAAAACCTGAGACATCCAAAGTAATTCATTTTATCACTCACCTTTGCAATTTATTCAGCAACCTATTTCATCTACCAATAATGAAAATCTAGACAGAATAACAGATATGGGTATGACCACTCTAACTGAAAAAGTCAGAAAAACAAAGGAAGCCCTTAGTTTTCTGGTTAACTCAGAAATAATTCAGATAGAGTGATAGATAGATAGATAGATAGATAGATAGATAGATAGATAGATAGATAGATAGATAGACAGATAGATAGATAGATAGATAGATAGACAGATAGACAGATAGACAGACAGACAGACAGACAGATAGACAGATAGACAGATAGATAGTCTGTGTTTGTTCCAAAGAAATAAAAACTTCATTCCTATATGATTACTATTACTTATGTACGTATTATGCAGCTGGTGGTTCATTTACACAAAAAAATAAGTCACTGTACATATCCTAAAAAACTTAAAACATGCTCAAGTCAGTAGGAGTATGCACAGTGGAATTGGTCCTGCAATTAGCATTAGAGAAGGAACACCACCCACAGACTCTGCAGGCAATGGTATAACAAAGGAGACGTAACAACAAACACTGAATGTTTCTTGCCTTCAAAGAGTTCAGAAATACACCTACTTTTTTTCCAGTGAGTCACTTTTTATTTCTGAGATCAGAACACAACAGTTACTGAGCAGTTCATCTGAAAAAAAATTCAGAACATTCCAAAACTTTCTGCTCTTTGTGGCCAGTGTTGCATCCATGCTGTAGATTGCTGTGCCTGGATACTCACTCCCACGCAAAATCTGAGTAATTCTGACAATTACTTTGACATTTATGCAGAAGATGCAACCGTTGATATAGTTGATGCTGTTCCAACAAATACAAGAGATGGTAAAAAAATGGTAAGTAATCGTCATGGAGGTCTTCTCATATGCCACAGCTACATCTCTTTACTGATATATCATGTTATCTGATGTTAACAATATTTTTATTCAAATAACATTAAAGATTCCCACTTTGCTAGAAAAGTAATCAAACTCTTGACTGCATAGTCATTTGTGAGTTTTGATAGTGTATTAACTAGTCCAGCTTACATACATTTTGATCCTCAGTTTTCATGAAACCCAAGTCATTCATTAGAAGTCCATTACATTAAATCCATGCCCATAGATATTCAAGATCAATCAACCTATTAGTAAAATTCCTCCTAGTAGCTACAGCTGTGAATCCTAGTTATATTGTTAATAGAAATTGGAGCTTTAAATGCAGTTAAGAATTAATTCTGTACACTGTGGAAGACAGACTTTTCAATGTTTTACTGAAACTGACATTTCTTTTTCCTTTTCTTACCATCCCATGTACTATAACTAATAACACAATTTTGTTGACCTTGATACAAGAATAAAGAGTGAGGTATGCATTAGATTCTTCCCTTTTATCGCAGTACTAATGCAATTTCATACTTCTTTCAGTAATGTTTTTTCCTTTGAAATATAGCCAACAGTATTAACGTGAAATGTCAGTGGTTCTGTCAACATAAACTAAATATTTATAGCATGTGTTAAACAGAACGGACATCTCCCTTCAAAATATATAACCCACCAACTCTTAAAAGCTATGCATTATATATGCAGCACACTGTATGTTGTTGTGACTATGAATGGATAAAAGATTTTGGACGTTAAAGCTGAAACACTGGAATTTCTCAGCCCCATAATCCTCATTAAGACAAAATCTTATGAATGCCAACGGGATTTTTAACTGATTAAATACCGTGACTTTGTGGCAACATCTGGTTCCTTACTTCATTTATCAGAAATTACATGGGTACAGTTTTCAAATATTGTAACTTCAGCCATATACACGGTTAAAGATGTTCTGCTGGGCATCTCAAATAGCTTGAATGGAATTCAGTCCTCATAGATAAAGCCTGGACTCCTTGCTCCTGGAAAGCAACACCACTGCCATAGCTTTTCCAAGCTCAGAAATTTACCTTACACCTCAATTCATCCTGCATCAAGCTTCTTTGCAGCTCTCTCCATCCCCTAGGATTTTACCTGTGGACTTTAAAAGTAGTCCCAGGCCTTTCCCACCAGCTGCGCAGGGCACTGGAGTCACAGAAACCTGTACGTCACACATAGGCAGGACACAGAGACCTTCTGACAGACATGAGAATTCAGAGCACACTCTGTCTTCCAAGCAACCTGGGAAATAATCACTGATATATAACGACAGCTTGAGATGAAAACAAAACTAACCCGATCTATCGAATGAATCATCAAATACAACTCTGCAGGTTTTCCCGTTATTGAGGATGGTCTTAGATGCACCAGGATCATAACTAGCAAACCATGGCAGTAGGGACCGATCATAATGCACTTCTTTGTTATTGATTTCAATAGGTGACTGATGGCGTCCTTTGGCAATCGGGTAATTTTTGTGCCACTGATCTGGTCCTAGAAAAAAATACAGAGAAATATAATGAAAACCTTTTCCAGCTAGGTATGAATTATACTTGTGTTACAATAAAGGCAAGCTTGGCTTTGCTTAGCTACAGAGCATCAACTAAATGTATTAATAAGCAGGTTGCTAATCGCCTGGTTGTTAGTCATGCCCTGTCAAGAGCTTCACTGTATAAAAAGCAATTAGATTACTCTAGCTGGAATACGGGGTGCTGCAAGCCACTCAGCTGAGCCTAAACTCTCACAGCAACCTCAGGACTTTGCTTATTAGGTGACCGACAATACACCTTGGAAGGGAACTAGAGAAGTCCAGCAGCAGCTAGAAATATGATGGGATATACCCAGATGATTCAAACGTGGCACCACGTACCCGTCTGGAGACACAAAAGGCCACTGATATCTGAAGAAGACAGGAATTTGAAATGTGGATTTAATTATCGTCACGGTTTTATCAAGAACTTCATGCGGAAAAGCCCTGACCAAGGCCGTGCTGTTCTTCCCACAGCAGAGGAGAGCGCAGGAACAACAGGCCGCCCGGGCTTCCAGCCTCAGCGGGCAGGAGGGGCCGTGGCTGTGCTGCGGGCCGGCACCGCTCCTCCGGCATCAAGGCAAAATTGCAAATTATATTAACAGTGGGGAAAGCGACTTCCTTTAACTTAGACCTCCGCCACGGCCTCTCCTTCCACCAGCCCGGCCTCCTCCACACCTGCGAGCGACGCTGTGTGACGCTGCCGCTCCCTCACAGACCCAGGCCGGCCCGCAGCGCCTGCTGCCCCTCTTCGAGGATGGTGGCGGAGTGGGGCCTCCCGCTCGGCCGGCCCCTGCTGTGGTCCCACGCCCCGCTGCCCGCAGGGGCGGCCGGCGGCAGGGCAGCCGGGCCCCCACTCACCGTTGTCGCTGTCGTAGCCCCACGGGTAGTAGCTGGGGTTGATCATAGTGTCGCTGCCGCGCCCCGGCGCCGCGCCTCAGCCTCCCGCGGCGGCTCTGGCAGGACGGTGGCCTCCTCTCACGGCGGCTGTTTATAGACTCCCGCCAACTCCATGCCCTTCCCCGCCGCCGGCGGGCCGGCAGGGACGGCGGAGCCCCGACCGCCGGGGGCGGGGAGAGCCGCGCTGCCACCCGCCCGCCCGTCCGCAGCTCCCGCTGTGAGGCGCCCCCGCCGCCGGCCGCGGGGTGCCGGGCGGTTCTCCTCAGGGCGGCCGCAGGGGACGGGGGTCTGGGGGTGCCGCTGGGTGTGGGGTGCAGCGAGGGACCCGGCATGGCTCCCCCGCTGTCCTGGCGTCCGGGGGCTGCGGGGAAAGGAGCCCAGCCGGGAAAGTGCCGGGAAGGCCTGGGGAGGGGACAGGGGCTGCTGCCGCCTGCCCCGGCGCCCAGTGAAGGCGAATATGGAAAAGCACGCGTGTCCGGACGTAGGTGCAGGCAATGTAGGGGCATTTTTCAAATCCAAGTCAGAAAGACGTGTATACATACACACACGGGCAGACAGACGTGCACGTGGAACGGGAAGGTCAGCCTGGCTGGTGTCTGAAATTAAATTTACAGGTGACAGGCAGGCCGGCTGGGCTTTTTAGGGCTGGCTGTAGAAAGCCTGTGTGCGGTGAGACGGCCTCAGGGTAGGAGAGGCTGGGTCCCTCCCACGGAGACCGCCTGGGTGATGCCTTTCCCACTCGGATGTGCAGCGTAACCCCGATCTGGAGGTCAGCTGGGGATGAGGGGGTGAGTCCAACAGCTTCTGTGTGCAAACGGCTGTCACAGGTTCACACCCTTCCCTATGACATTCCCACGTATACGCTGGGGTTCCAGCACCGCTTCCTGCTGCGCTGTCTCCCACTGCCTTCATAAACAGCTTCCCTGCAGAAATGCGGTAGCATTCGTTGCCCCTGGCCTTTAAAAAGGTGCTGCTTCCAACTGGAAGGATTCTTGGAAATCACTAAACTAGCTGAAGATCCGGTTACCGCCAGCTCCAGATAAAATCTGTATTATCAAATTAAGCATGGGATCTGTTTGTTTTGCTTCAGCTCTAATTCTCCTTTCATTTAGCAGGGTGTTATGCATCAAATTGCAGTTAAAATCGTAAGCGTACTTGTTAGCATGCGTGCGTTCCTTATGTGACTCGCACGTGACACACAGAAATCAAAACGACTCCTAAAAAATATGTGTTATTCTGACACACAGGGAATTACCAGGTGAGTTAGAGAAGACAGAGGTTAGCACCAGTGGCGTAAAATGGATGAGGGACTGACTAGGCAGAAGACAAGACATTGGACTGAAAGGTGAATTACTGCAATTTAAATTTTAGTAGACTCTCTGAATAAGAAGCAGTGAGATTATTTTATTTGATAGTAATCAAGTGGAGACAATAGTACAAGTTGGATAAAGAAAAATGCCGATGGCACAGGTTGGAAGCGTGGGGTTGTCATACAGAAGAGTTCATTACCCCAGAACATTGTGTAAACAACTGTGGGTGAAATTTAGGAGCTGAAAGTGCAACACGGTGGTCTTGAATCATGGTCTTGACTGATACATTTTTTCTGATCTGAAGTGGAAGTGAAAGAGAAGGAGGAAGAATGGGATTCGTTGGTGATAAAATGTCAACAAGCATTACCAGGCAGGAACTGCTCACAAAAAACCAGGCACAAAACGAGGGCATGTCACTGGAGCTGGAGAGACCCTGGTATGACCTCCTCTGAAACAGGTCTGTTGTCCTCGTAAAACTGAATTAGGATGAATTGGAACAGGTGCAGGGGAGACAAGGGAACTAAAGAGCCTCTTTTACAAGAGGAGACTATAAAAGCTTAGCGTGCTTTGCATAGTGAACAAATGGTAAGAGGGGAAGTGACAGCTGTCTATATATACACATCATCAGAGAGGTAAACACCAAGAAATGAGAAGACTTATTGAAGCTAAAGAGCAGTGTTAGCCAAGGAACAATTACATACATGTGTGCCATGGACTGTTTGAGGCAAGGTAACAGATGAGGGTTTGGAACCACCCAAGGTATTCCAGTAACATTGCAATATTAAAAGTGTAGACGTGAACAAGGTATACAGGGGCTATGTATTTATGCCCTACAGACCACACACTATTTCCCGCCTCTTCCTCAATTTTCACTTCCATTTCGCACCATCTTATCACTGCCATGACCCACAGACAAATCTCCAGACCCAGAGCATCTCCCAGTGACTCAGTACACTTGACAGACTTCCAGATGGAGCTATACTGCAAACATGACCATAGCCTACCTGTAGTGGCCCAGGACTATGCACCTCTATTTCCAGTCCAATGTTTGCTCAGATGGACTGCAGCTCTCTTCACTTTTTCCAGTTTCTCAGTTTATTTTTATAAAAACAACTTTAGTTTGCTCCTGAAAACAAAATTAGTGTTAAGGCAGGGAAACCATAATGAGAAAATGTCTCTGGGAAGAGGAGAAGAAAAGAAAGAAGAAAAGGAGTTCTGGTGCCTCCTCTGCTATTGCATTGAAGTTCATCCATTGGTCTCACCTGCCACATATAAATCTTCCCCAGTCTCCCCATTTTTCCAATATGTGCCCTGCACCCACCAAAGGAACTTCCCTGCCCAGCCAGAAGAAGGATGGCAAGAAGACAAAGTCCCAGGTAATCTAATCTGATCTAATCTAATCTGATCTAATCTAATCTTTTAAATTCACTCTGCTTTAAACAGAGGCTGTTCTAGATGAGCTCCTTCCAGAATGATTTTTTTTTAAAAGATGTTATGAATATATCACAGATTTATTAGAACTCCCTCAATTCAAATTTGAAGGTTTATCACGATTTCACATCCACATCAAGACAGGAATCATGCCAGTGACATATCAACCATAAGGCAGGTAGTTTATAAGCCTGGTAGGACATAAGCCAGTTTTGTGCATGAAGGCATCTCTTATGTGCCAAATCCTGTAAGACTCCCACTTGGAGGAGAGGCATTAGTAACAACAAGATTTGCAATGGAGGGAGTATGGAAACTAGCAAACCTCATGGGTAAGCAAAGACAGGGATGAGAGTATTTTGAAAGAAAAGCAGTGAATGATATGAACTGAGCTGGAGCTCAGCATGGACAATTTTAACATGCTACCTTAGCTACCAAGGTTGTTTTCAGTATCAGTGCCAATTCATTTAAAACTAGTCTCCTTTAACACTCCTCCCACTGTCTGTAATTGTACTCAGAGAAACAATTAATACTGTTCACTCATAGTTACTTACCCGTGTTTGAAAAGGAATATTTTGTTGGTAAGGGTAACAGTAAAGAAAGAGGGAAAAACCCCAAACCCACCCACAATAGGTGCCTACTTTCATTGTTTTAGAGGCTTTAAGTAATTTCTAAGGAACAAGCTATAGTCTCACTCAGTTTTCTTAATAAAGTCACATGTAATATAAAGCACTGTATCTTTTACACCTACTTAAATGGACAAATTTAAGGTTGTACTTTATTGCCTGGGTAGGAAGACTCAGTAGATACTGAAATTTCTGTCCTGAGCTCTGAGACACAGATAGCATTTTTCCAGAGTCACTGTTTGTTCTGAACTCCGTGGCATTTAGACAACCTAAAAGGGACTGTGGAGGAAGGAAGAAGCAATCTAGGAAAAAGTTTTAACCTTAGACACTTTAGCTTAGACTTTTAAATCAAATAAATGAGTTACTTCTCAGGAAAAATAGATGTCTTGTGTGTACCTGCTTTCACTGAGCTCTTTTTCTGTGGGACATGAGGGTCATCAGGAGTACCAAGTGAGACAGGAGATTTCCTCTGATCCTCTTCCTTTTTCCAGACAGTGTTCTTACCCCTTCCCTCTGGATTTCTCTCTCCTTTCCCCCAGGCGGAGTACACCGTGTCCCTGAATAGCTCTCTGCAGGTGAAATACTCACTCACTTCCTTCTCAGAAAAGGCCCAACTAGAATCCCTTAAAAATACTGGCCTTACCAGTGAATGATCTCCTCTTCCAGTAAAAGAAAGCCTTTAAAAGTCTTTGCTAGGCTTTTCATTATCGAACATGGCCTAAGTTCCCTGCATGTTGCAGGCAAGAGAAGTGTTTTAAGCAAATACACAGATGGCATAGAAGAAAACAAATTAAATTTGCTCTATAGTGGAGGCTGAATTATAAAAGCTTTCACAGAGCAAAGTGATATTCACCACTGGACAACAACATATCCCAATCTACCACAAACCACATCACAATATACGCAGCTATATTTCCAATTCAGAAACTACTAGATTCAATAGAATACGTTTTCGGGCAATATGTCAATAAATGCTTTTAAAGTACAGAGAAGTTGTAGAAGAAAAATAAGCTAATATATTGTATATATTAACATGTTTTCTATGTGATCTCTAGGGCGCTTAAATAAATGTGTCTTGCCTGTGAAATTCTGATTAGTAATTCAGTTTTTTTATTCCTATACCACATATTTTCTCTATATGCATTGCTAAGACTAACATTACTTCCTAAGTTTTAAAGAGGATGCTTTTTAATTTGACAACAAAAGATAATCCCTTTGGATCCCAGCGAGGCTCCTCCTTTTATTTGAAAATGTGTATTATCCACACATACATTTATAGGTTGTATTATGTTGTAGAGTTATTATCGTTGGTATTTGCTTTCTATATAACAGTAGCAGTCAGAGGACCTATCATGCTAGATAGTGTACAAACATTTAATAAGGCCTTCTTCAGAGGCCTGAGAGACAGATGGGAAGCAGGTAGGCAGTCAGGAGCATTGAGAGTAGCTCATAATTAAAAAGCACTATAATGAGACAATTAGAAATAGGATTCCAGGATTCTTGATGATTCATGCCAGGCACAAAATCACTAGAACCTTGACTTCCAAAAGGTTTTGTTGTCCTAATTTACTGATGAGATACAGATACTTATTTCAGGGCAGACCATGGGTCACAATTTAGTGGATCGCATCTGTGTGTTGTAACTAATAAATCTACTGCTGCTTTAGATAATGGTAAAGTCAGATTTACAAGAAATGCAAGACAGACTTGGTCTCTAATTTAAAATCAATTTTAAGAATAATAGTCAAGGTCAGGCATGAAAAGCTATCAAGAAGCGAGTTTAAAATTCACCAGACAACATCTACCCATTAAAAAAATAAACAGGCAAATTCAACACACAGAATCCTGTAAACTTCCTAGTTAGATAGCCATTACATCGTTACTGTAAGTATCACCCAGATGGCATATACGCTGAAATGTAAGTCTCCATTCAAGAGTGGAGCAATCTGCTTATATGTGCTCTGGCACTGAGGCTTAGAACATTAAGAGTTTGACCTCATCTCTTCATAAAAGCGAAATCTAAACATGTCTGCTGTGAAATTCCCACAATTCAGTGCCTCCTTTCCACTAATGTATAGTTTATATTTAGTTTACATTGTCCTTAAACTGTAAGTCTAAAGTGAAAAGGACTAGTCAAATATTAAACAGGTGATTAAGTTTACCAGGATAATTTTCTAAAGCTTATACAAACCATTTATTCTCAATCCTCCTATTAACTGATGTGATAAAATTCTCAGTCTTAGGATCTGAACACACATAAGGAAAATGTGGAAGAGAAACCCACACTCCTTATAAATTTAAACAGCAGTCCTATTTCCCAGTCTAAAATGCCCCAGCTCTCTCTCTTTCTCTGACCATGTTCACTGTAGCCTGTCTTTATCAGAAGACATTTATGGTTCAAATGCCTTTAAACTTTCCATTAAATGGTTTAGATGTAAGACTAACCTGAGCAATTTTAGAATTATGGTCCAGATCCTGCCCCTTACCTACCTTTTTAGAAGGAGTGAAATGTATCAGAACTTAAATAGTTCTGCAATATAGCTAGTGAGATGCAAAGTCCTAGGACAGAAAGCGCAGCATGAATCCACATTCCTTACATGTCATGGAGAAGTGCTCAACAAAGGCATCTTCTGTGTCAGTAAACTAAAAACTCTGAGGAACACGGTGGGAGGGTAGATCTGCAATTGTGAAGATCCGTCAGCCAAAGCCTTGATGCTATTGATGGTGGTGGGGACAAAGATACAAAAACGACTTCCAGAAATAGATAAGAGGTGGTGTTTGCTCATGTTTCATAACTCACTTCAAGAGAGTGGAGGAGGTTGCTATTTCTAGCAATCCTGACATAGCGATTCGTCCCAAATACCTTTATTTAGGCTTTGCTCAAGGGACCAGGAATTAGTGTGAGATCCTTGACTGATTAGCAAACTATCACCTCTGTGTATTGTTTCCATCCCTCATGATTATCCATGTCTCTTCACAGATACATAAGACAAAAGATTGTTAACCCAAGAGTGAGTAGTCTTATTTTGAATGAGTACAACAGAACATACACACAAAGGGTCAAATTATAGAGCCAGTGAAAAGACTTTTAATGTATAACCATAGAAATTAATGTAATTGTCAGCATCCTTCTTTCATAACAAAAGAGTAAAGCTTGGGAAATTTTTGTGGTACTTTTGTAATTCCTGTTACGAGGTCTAGGAAGAATCAGCTCCTGCTGCATTAGGTTATTACAGGATTCTCATCCAAAGAATCTTGTTCCTTGCACATTTTCTTTTCAGAACTAAGTGAAGAAAGAAATATAAAGAGTGACTGAGAAAGTCCACTATTAAAACAGAAAAAATCCTTCTTCCATTACAAGGCAGGTCTATAGCAATTACAAGTAGGATCAGACATCTTTCATCACATGCTGCCATTTATATAGCATACCCTAACCCCAGTTTTGGCTTATTCATATAAACACTGATACATACTGGCATCTTTAATTCAGGCATTTTTTCCTAGACAGTAATTCTTTCCTTTTCTTTTTGCCTCTTCTTCCTCTTCTCTACATTTTTTGTACGAGCAACAACAAGGCAATGGAAAAGCATTGCTCTCCAGAGCTGAGCCTTTACCAAAAGGCTATGCTTATGAAGTCCATACTTGTGTCTCTAGACTTATATCTATATTTCTAATACTGAATTGCTTCTGCAAGAATCTGAGAATGCTAACTCACCCATTTACATCTGTTTCACCCCCAAAATAAACTTTTAATATACTATTTACAAATGGAATACAGAGCAGAAGGAACAGATAAGAGATGGGTGGGAAAGTTATCCAACCTATCTGTGCTTCCCAGATTCTAAGCAATGATACTACAGCAGGTGTTTCACGCTGTCTTCAGAGATTGAATCCAGAGCCTTTAAATGTGAAGTTTGGTGGTAAGTATACATAATAGCTTAAGCAGAGAGAATTTGAGAGCTGAAGTTCCTCTGGATATTTCGTGGATCACCAGAAGAGAGCAATGAAGTTGTACTTCCCAAGAACGGCTATCAGCTGCTTCTAAAGAAAGCTGGCAAAATTATCTATAATTTTGCTTGAAGAAAGGAAGATGCACAAATACTTCAGTTGTTTGTCCTTTGTTGAAAACACACACACACCCAACTTGAAAATAAGCTGGTCACACCCAGGAAAGTAATTGGCTTAAGAAATATGAAGTAGACAATATTTTCCCATTTGTCATTGCATTATTGTGACTCAACATAGTGGTGTGTTGATGATAAAATGTAGATAGAAATGATACCATAAGGATTTCATATTTTATCTTCAAAAATAATTGAAACTATTGCTGCTGGCAATGACATGATCTTTTAAGAGAGTGAATGAAGCACTGCTTTTCAAAAGGATGTAGTCAGAAAGTGTCATCTTAGTCTCATATCTATACATGAAAAGCATCCAAAGGGGATAAAATCCCAGTATTGTTAGCTACTAGGAAAGCCCCTTCACTGAACTGTTGGTCAGCTACAGTACTACAGGTGTTTGTACAGTAGGCATGTTACTCAGTAAATCTGAAAAATGCATATGTGCAATAGAATAAAAATATGAGGGAAATGTCGTGCTGACAAAAGGGAGGCATTTTAGCACATGCTACTTTATGTATATAAGCTTGCCTAAAACTAGCCTAGAAAGACCCAGCCTCAGAACTGCAGCATATTTCAAAAATGTGTTGGGATCAGCATCACATAAGCCAGTTGGCTAAGCGTTATGACATCATCTTGATGACATTTCTCTGTCTGTCTGCTTGGAAGTAATGCGATAACTATGGAACGGGTAGCACCATAGCGCTCTAGCAGCCTAAATACCTCTGCAGTTTTCTGCAGCTCAAATAAACAGCCAGCTGGTCACACCAGTTAATACCGTACTGCCCAGCTATAAACTGAGTGTTTTCCCTATTCATCTTCCCAGTTGGGCATATTTACTGATAAATCACTGAGTGATTTATTGGCTGAGGCGGAAAAAAGAAGAGGGAAATAAAGAGAAGAAGAGGGATACGAAGCCTCTATTGTGTGACAGACAGAATAGCCTGGTCAAGGGACGTATGGAGCCCTTGGTGTAAGGAGAATGGGAGCTGAGTATGGGAAAAGGATGACAGAGACTGATATGAATTCCTGGGGCAAGCAGAAGAGAGAAAGGGGGCTGAATAGGAAGGGGCAGCAGTGAAGAAATAGATGGAAGAAGATTTGTGGCACAAGAATTATTTGCATGATACAAGATAGGCTGGTTGCCGGGAGTCCATAAAACAGAAAGGAGAAAAGGAGGGCAGCCTACAATGCGTGTGAGTGGAGAAGTGAAAAGAGCCAATGGCAAGGTCAATGAATATGTCCAGTAAAAGCAGTAATGCATTGGTACAATCCTCCAGTATATACAGAGTCCCCATCCTTGAAATTTTTTACATCAATGATCAAAAAGAAAGAGGCAAGTCAAACAGATTATGCTAATTTAAATGAAATTAAGGTAGCTGCTTATTCAGAGACTATGAACAAGATTTGGTCTAATAGAGTATCCGTTCTTGTCCTGGAGTGAGATTTCATTTGTTTTATTTATGGGCAAAACTTTAATGACCTAACAGTGGCACAAAATACACCCTCAGAAAGGTCAAGGGTGAAATCATGGGCTGCTGTCCAGAGGAACTCAGATAGGCTGGAGAAATGGGCTGGCAGGAGCCTCACACAGTTCAACAAAGGCAGAGCAAAGTCCTGCACCTGGGGAGGAACAACCTCCCTGCTGCAGGACACGCCGGGGCCGACTGGCCAGCGGGCAGCTTTGCACAAAAGGACACGGAGATCCTGCTCATGGCACCTGCGTCAGCGGTGTGCCCTTGCTGTGGTACACGCCGAGCTGCATTAACAGGAGCCTAGCCAGCAGGTTGACGGTAGTGATAATTTCCCCGTCTTCAACACTCATGCAGCTGGTTCTGGAGTCCGATTTTGACCCTGCTAGTACAGGAAAGAAATTGATTAAGCGCTGCGAGTGCAGTGGAGGGCCGGCAAGACAGTTAGTGGGCTGGAGCACAGGACAGGCAAGGAGGAGCTGAGCATGCTGGATTCGTTCGGACGGCAGAGCAGGCTAAGATATGCCTGCTTTAATTCTGTTTCACCTCAGTGCCTGTCTGCAGAACAATTGCACCATATTAGAGAACAGTTTTGGAATGATTGTTTTGTGCCTAGTACAAACATTAATATAACACGCCTTCTATTTTCGTTAGGAGTTTGTGGAAAATAATACAACAAAAAAGAAGCTGCAGAAAGCACCATACTGTTTTGCAGCTGATTGCGCATAGCACGCCTGGCAGCGTGCAAAAGACATTCACACAGTGCTTTTCATTGAGCATGCCATAGTTGGTGTGACATGTCGCAGCCAAGAAGCCAGTTTGTCATATGCCTTCCACTTCACTGAAATTCATGCCAGGCTATGGAAAACATGGTAGGCACGAATGGAAACCTATCAGCAGCCAGATCCTTGCCTGCCAAGATAAAAAGAACAACATACTGAGTTAAATTATGTTGCTTTATGTCACAATCCCCACTTTTTTCCACTGTTTCTATTGTCAAAGAGCAGAATCTGATACTTACAGACCAAGAGTAGATAGCCCTATACATTTTTTTCTGCCAGGATTTATTCTATTCTTATTGCTACTCATCTACAAAACCCCAGAGCTGCTATGGCATACTCTGCTCCACCACTTCTGTTATATAAAAGTCCACATGAACAAAAATCTATACTGAAACTAGAAAAAAATGTAAATTTTGTTAATATCAGTAATTTTGCCACACTCTTAGGTAAAGGTTTTTATACATGGATGAACTAGAAGAAAACCCCCCGTAAACACATCTCAATGAATGTTAAAAATTTGTTGGCACTCTTGGCTGGAACGCTGGGTAAAACACTTGCCGTATTTCAGCGTATGTTCCCATCTACCCACTTTGCAATGCAATGCAGCTACAACACATAATTGTGAGCTCATTTCGATACTTTTTGAATGCCATCCAGCCATTTCTGTCAACTGCATTGTTTTGCCTGCTACCTTTCAATACCTTTCAAAGCCCTGGAAAATATTTGCTTCTGCATGTGTGTGCGCATGCGCGCACACACACACACACACATATCACCCATGTTTAATTGTCAGAGCTTGGTTTGCTTCACTGAATATACAGCAGGCTAGGCTGAACAACCAAAACGTGCTCAAGAAGCATATTACGAGCTTGGCAGAGGACCACATTAGCTTTGGGGTAACAGCTTGTATCACTAGAGTCGTGGCGATGGTAATGCAAGATAAACCAGAAACGTGCATTTCTGTAGAAAGATCTCATCTGCAAAAGTCTGCCTGCTGCTCATGAGGTGGGTCAACCAGGCAGCTGCCTAGTGCCAGGAGCTCATAAAGTACTCCAGCAAGTTTGGCAACTCTTTGTCACACTGCTTGTAAAAAAAATCCAACAAGTCCACCTTTGCTATGCCAGTACAGTTTACAGCCTGCAGTGATCATCTCCCATGCAAAGAGAAGCATGCTTTTCTAGACCAGACATAGGTAAGCAAGAAAGCATCACTAGGAGAAAGATTGATGATGGAAGGTCCTCCCAAAATCCTGCCAAAATTTAAAGGGAAAAAAAAAAATCATGACAGCAAACTATCAAACAGAGCCTGCTGCTAGAAACAACCCTGGCACAAGTTAAGCAGTCAGATAGCCACTGAGACAGACTGTCAAAATACTCTGTAGCTCTTATCAAGTACACGTGGAGAAGCATGGGGAGGAACCAAGTCCACAGCAAGACCTGACGCTGGATACGTAACACTGAGCCATAGCTTGTTTTGGAAACATAAGCGAGAGGGGTTTCTGGGCTGTGGCCAGTGTAATTATGTATATGGAGCTGGATTTAGCTTCTGTTATGGTAAAGGCTGTGCCATTTCCTTCCCCAGGTGCAACCTGGGGTATATTCCAAGTGGGGTAACTGTAAATAACAAAGTTATTTGTATGCTTTAACTAAGTGTCCATTTAGTGATGGAAAACAGAATCAGATCATAAATTCCAGCAAACACTAACAGGATAGCTGGATCATACGGAGATTCCCAGTGACAAGGAGTAGATGGGAAAGCTTTCTGCAGGGAATACTGCCTTGTGCCCTATCCGTCTGGGCTGTTTGGCAAAACTCCACATCCTAGTTAAGATTATGTGAATGTTCTCACATATTCCCTCCACCATTTCCAACTGACATGTTTTTGTGCATCAGACAGACCAGACCGTGAGTCAGAAGCTGAGGCAAGGAGACGTTTAACAGCTTGTCTTCTTCTGACTGGTTATAACCATGCATTGCTATGATGCTTATTTACTGGTCACAACTTTTTCTCTGTGCAGGCATAAAAGGAATTAGTCGACTCCTTTTCCTGCCACATAAGGTTTTCTTGAGTTCCCTTGCTGACATGGAAATATGTGCACCTACATTCATAATGTCTAACCTGGCAACAAGTTTTAGAGGATGTCTTTTATTCAACAGCTCAGTCACAGTAAATACTGCCAAGTGAAGAGGCGACTTACTTGAACAGGTGCATTATGAACTGGACCTTACACTCCTGTAATGTGAAAATACAAATGCAAGTATTAAGAAATGGATCCACTGTTTAACTTGAAGTTTTATGGTTCTACATGGTGCCTAGGTGCTACTGTGAAGCTGTTCCAGGCAAGTCTTTTCTGAATCATGGGACTTCGTATCCTGATTAAAGACATTTTAATGCAGGAAGAAAAGAAACAAACAAAGACAGCTGTAATGTAGTGTTGCTTTTTGTTCAGCATTTAGAGAATTACAGAGCAAGCACATACCAGAAGCGTATTTAAAAATGGCTAACCCTTCAGTCAGATCCTGTGACAAGTGGACACCGTGCTTCCAGCATGGATGAGAGAGAGTAACTAGGACAGCCAAGCTCAGCAAAGTAGCATGAGCAGCAGATTTTGTCAGGTTTCTGAAAATGACTGTTGCCTGGCAATGCTCACTTTTATTAAATTTAACTAATACAATTTTAATAATTTATACTATTAAATATTAACTGTTAAAACTTCAAATTGATTGGAATACAAAACAACAGAAAGCAAAACCCCGTGTAACTCCGATCGTATCTCTGGGTTAAAGGTCACAGTCAGGGTCCAGCAAGAAGTTGCTTTTATAACGAACTGCCAGGCAAGATTCTCTGCATAAGGAGGAGATACCTGTATACACAGCAAATATTAAGATTTTTGGTTTTTAAGGCTATGGGAAGCACATATAGGAACTCTGGTTGGGAATGTTCAGAATATTTTATGGGACTTCTTACAGTGGCATTGAAATAGTCTGATGATGGACACCAGTACAAGAACATGATTATTTCCACTGTTAATTAATACTGTATTGTCCTTAATCTAAGTCCTAGCACAATTACCACTTTAAAGGCGGAAGACGTGTTCCATATCCTCAATTTTATTTAGATTACACTGACTCCATGACTTTTTCAGAATTTTTCAGTGGTGGAAGTTACAGCAAAGTGCTCTAAGACATCAGGCATGGAAAGCATTGTTTCTAAACTTGCATCCCCTACCTTTCCCGACAGAGACAATGAAATCAGTGTTTCAATTATAGGTCTTACACACTGTTGGGCAACAAATCAACTTTCATCTGTTTATTCAAGGGTCAGTATCATTTGTTTAGCTATAAATTTAGGTATGCTGCAGACACTGATGCCATCCGCTGCTCAGTGATGTCTGACAAGAAAAATTGTTACTCAGTTGTACTCTTTCTCCAACGGAGATTTATTACACAGACAATGCACAACACTGTGGGAGCTCTTAAATTAGGGCTTAATAGCTGGCAGCCTGCAGTGTTAAGAAAAATAATCACTGTTCTTTGAAAGAAGCGAACTTTAATGGAAATGTCTTTGGTTTTTAATTCGGTGGAGAAATTACCATAACCATGAAGGATGACTGAGACATCATGTGCAGAGGGAAAAGGGCTGCGTAGACTGAAAGAGTCAGACAGGCTATTACTAGTATGCAGGGCAACGAGTCATGCAGTCCTGGTCTCATAACTACTCAGATCAGCAACCAACATGGTGCATATCAGTGGAAGATTTTCATCTGTAGCTCCTCTTCCCTTGTGATAGGATTCTTTGGGACTTTAGAAATGGAATTAACTGGACTTTTCTCAGCCTATAGAAGCAAAAGCACTTATATACATAGACTTTACATGAATAAACACGCAGGCAAAATAGAAAAACTTTTTAGATAGGTAGAAGTGGATACCAGTCCGTTACTATCAGCATTTATGTAAACACAGGATCTTATAGCTCAAGAATAACTTGGCTAAACTGCATTTATTTCAATGCTGACTTAGTTTCTCCTGCTGGACCAGAGGAATCTGCACTGCGTGGCAGCTCAGGCCACCCGTTAGCTGAAAGTGGTGTCAGAAATGTGACTGCTGAGGAACTGGCTCCACCGTGTGGGCTACGGAAAATGAGCATGGCAAGTCCCGCAAGAAGCAGCACCCTTCGCTTCAGTTTGCAGTGAGGAGGTTTGCATTGTCTAAAGGTAGGATGGATAGTGGGAATGTCAGCAGAAAAAAAGAAAAAAAAAATACTGGGAGGAATTGGAAGAATTAAAAATCTTAATCGAGTAAAGCTTTACTATCGCCACCATGCAGGTCTGAGAGAACTGGCCCATGGTCTTGCTGGTCTAGCCCAGCGAGGAAGCTGGTCTATCTCCAGGAAGGAGTTTTGAGTTCTTTAACAGTTTTCTGGCAGATCTTCTGCAAGGTATTAGTAACAGTAAAAGAGTGACAGTGTGCTACTCAAATTCACCAAAAGCATATTTTTTCCTAACACCTACTATATGGTCTGCTGACTGATGGCATGACAGAATTGCAAAAGCATGAGTTAATGTAAACCTCTGATTGGAGAATTAGTGGCACAATCAGTGAGACTTACTTTAAGAATTCCCGTACAGATAACATTCTGTGTAAGCACTCCTGCTTGCGCTAAGTCCAGGTACGGTTCAGTAGTGCAACCACTTCTTCTGGCATCATCACTTCCAACCTTCCTGTTGGACTTTCTCCTAGAAAGGCAGGATGCCATCTCCAGGGAGATCGTGTTAAATAGCGTTCTTAACAGAAGTGTTGCAATTTATTATGCCAGTCTTTTCTGTTTTCTGAAGCAGAGACAAATCCTTCGACTGGATGGAGTTTGCTCTACTGTCCTACTTAATTTACTGTCTCACTTATTGATAACTTTCATTCTCATATATATACACTCCTATCAATCCTCCTTCATTTGCACCCATGTTCTTCACAGTCATCCCTATTTGAAGTGACATACTCATTTAGACCGTGGACTTAGATTATCTTTGCCTCATCCTGATTGCATAGAAGCTGCATTTCTTTCTTCTCTGTCTTCCTTTTTCATGGCTGATTTCCCATCTACTATGTATTTTTTTCAAAGTAAAAATTGACATGACTTCTGAAAAAATTCACTATACTTACATCATCTCTGACATCAAAGATACATTCTCCTTGGCTAATGAATTCCCTTTCATTTCTTACTGTCACTTACTCCCAACAGCCTTTTTGGTGATTATTCATCAGTAAGTGCAGTATTCCTTTTCTGTGGTTTGCCAGGTAAGTTCCCGAGATTTTAGAAGTTTTTGCTTTAAAGGACAGCAAGTGTTTTCCTCATTTAAGTGCATGGACTTTTTCAGTTCAGTTAACCTGTATTTACACAAATACTAAATACCTGCCTTTTTGAAATTAAAAGCTCTGAAGATGCAATTTTATCTGTTCTTCTTTTAATTTGAATGGAAGCAACTTGCAATAATCAATGCAAGATTCATTTCAAGGACAAGCACACTTGTTCACTGAAATCCAAACTGTAACTGCACAGCACGTAATCTCCTGCTGGATTCATGATTAACTGATAAAGAAATCTGGCATGTTACATACAGGATTAAGTGGATTCTACACATTCTTGCAAGTATTTTGCTCTCCAGTCTAAATATAGAAATTTAAATTTTCTATAATAACAATACTATGTTTGTGTTTATGATCCTAGTAATACCACAAGGTCTCCATCTGTATTCAAATCTGTTTCTGTGTTTTAATGAACACAAAACTTTACAGCCTTTCTGTCTCTCCCTCACAAATAACCCTGAACTGGTCCATTTCCTTTTATTGCACATTTTTGTAAATAAACATGTACCACAGCCCTAAACTGAAAAGGTACTTTAAAAAATATGTTCTTAAAGAAGAGGTGAGTCTGGTTTGATCTGTAATTCATCATTAGCTGTACATGAGCTATACTCTTTTATTTGGAAAATGTTATAATATGTTCTATTAAATTCTTGGTTTTGGAAATAAAATAGTTCCTGAATACATGCTTTGTGCTGCAATATTGACAATGATAAATGCCAGAATTCACTGAAAGGCAGATAGATGAGGTGGAACACACACACTGTATAGCCGCTTCCTTTGCTGAGGCACAGGACGATACGCCTCAGGAAGAAATAGGTACTGGTTTATTTTGCTAAACTCACTGACAATATGAACATTCTTTAACGCTCATTACTCAGCAGATAAACACCAGCAAGCAGATCCAGGACAGTCTTTCCTTGAGATACAGTAAAAATAATATATATTCTTTTCATTTTGTAGGAGAAATGCATAACCATGGCTGGTTGTATGCTGAGGGTGATACCAGGAATTCACAGCTCAGTTATGAATTTACGCCTGACTGAAAGATGGCCACAGCTGGTGGGAAACTTCTTTCAGTTAATAACTTTGAAATAAGCTTTGAAACTGAAGGAATAAGCTTTTAATTTTCTAGTAATTGCTCGTGAGGTGTGGGAAGCTGGGAGAGTTTCAGTGTCTGTCAAAACCTAATAGGTGGTAATTCATTTCAAACATTTGCCTGCCCTGCTGAAATTAATATATACATTATATACAGTGAAGTAGTCAAGGATTTAGTGCACCATACTGATTAGGGTAATTTTTACTTTTTTTTTTTTTAAATTCATCAGTGCCCAGAGGCTTTTTTCTCTATTTAAGATAGACGAGGCAGCAGGATTAGAGTCCACATAACATATTCTTAGCTTGTTACCGAGGTAATCAATACTAAGCTACACTATTCATCAAAGAGAGAAAGGCAATGGAACAAAACTACGCACACTTTATATTTAAAGAGAAAATCAAAAGTGTAAGGCATATTTGCAATGAGGTTGATGTTTTTTGTGTAGTAATAGTTTGAAGGCAGAATGGAAGCAGAGCAAATGCATGAGGGAGTATACAAATTTCAGACTGCATTTTCCTTTCTGCCAACATACAAAGTATGTGTTCGCTGTTGGAACCAAAACTGCTATGTCAGTAGTTGATAAACTTCTGCCTATTCTGCCTTTCAAAAGCAGCAGAGGAAACATGCAAATAAAGCAAAGTGCACTCAGTATCTGATCTTGTGAGCAATTAAGATATTATTTCACTTTAACAAGTTTAATTTGTATGCTTAAAAAGTATAAATTAATCAGGACATTTCAGAATGATGTAACACTTCGGCTAACTGATCCATGTGCTTCTTGCAAGAGACCAAAATTCATATCCAAGTTAGTGATATTCAAGATCAGACATGAATGTATGAATTTTGGGAAGATGTAAGAGAACGTTTGTGTCCAGGCAAGAAATAAACACTTTTTTTGTACCTGAAAACAGAGAACAAGTGATACTGTTCTGATGTCTCACATTTTTGAGCATCTGTTTGATTGGATACAGAGAAACCAGGATGAGATATTAAACTGAAGTCTAAAGCTAAAAAGGGGTTACTCGAGTGTCTGTCCACCTTTGTACTACAAGCGTATGTATCAAAGAAAAGAGTAGCAAGGTTTTCTAGTAAGTCGTTACCTTCAGTCATCACTCAGCATTAGAAATAAAACCAGAAATCAGTTTTTTATGGAAGTCGATTTATTGGTTCTCTGAAGACACAAAAGCTATTTCAAGTGCAGGCAACTAATCTTGTTTTATTGCCCCAGTAACAAGAGATTAAAACATCACAGTCAATGGCTTTTACGTAGAAAGGCTCAAAATCTTGTCTCAGTTATTTGTGTTGAAATTTTCTCAACACCAAGATCAACTGCATATGGATATGAGAAGAAATTTTACATGTAAGACATAGTACAGTAGAAAAAAATGTTGCTTATGAGCTTTCTGTAGAAACATTTTGAGAAATGTGTTGAGAAGATGTATGATTCAGGAGTTTAAAGAAGATCTAAGAGACTCTTAAAATCAGTACCGTTCCAAGTGCTGCACTCATAATATCAAAAGCTGATCTTCTGATAACGATTAAGCCAATGCCAAAACATTTGTAAACAGGATTCAATCAATACTTTAATTTCTGATGACATGAACATGGTTTTTAAAATGAAACTGCTTTATACTAAGCAAAATACACTTCTAATAAATGGAAATATTAATTCTTAATGGGAATTTAGCAATTCTTTGAACATTTCTAAAAGAATACAAAGGATCAAACTCTGCCCTCAGTTTCATTCCTGAATTCTCACTGAATCGTGCTAGTAATAACAGCAGAATTTGCCCAATGTTGCCCATTCATTACTTTCCTGTTGGAAGACCATTTTTCTAGTAAAGGTGGAAAGTGAAATAGTGAAGGAGAACTGGGAAATGCCTATTCTAGCCATTTGTGACCTTGCTTTTTTCAGACTTTGACATGTCCCTTATGAATGTTGCTGTGAACGTGTTTGTGGCAACGTCTCCAGAAGAACGCTCTCTGCCACCGACTGATGAGTTAGAGGAATACAGAGAATCCAGAAGCTTCATCTGCAGGAGGCTTTACGCACCACCTTTGACCACCCAATCTCCTGTATGTACAATACTGAATAATCATCTTGATGGTGAATATAGCATAACAGATCTTTACTCACATAGTCTACATGTGGGTTCAACCGAGATGGTGCTTGTGTTACGCTCTTTAGCAAGCATGCTGAAATGATAAAGTTTGCATGATGAAGGAAAGGGGAAGATGATTTTGAAGTTCCTGTCTGCCAGTAATTCCTTGCTCGGATCATATGTGCGAGCTGATGTGTCTCCCCAGAAAGTAACAGAGCTAAACAGAATCCACTTAGAATCTCTAACTACACAGAGTCACAATAAACAAACACTTAGGTGACTTAACCTGGATTTTTCAGTAGTGGGGAAGAAAAATGACATGTATGAGTCATCCACAAAGACCCTCTCCGTATGCAACAAAATCCCTAACAGGTGAAGTCATTAATATGCAGACTAAGATGACAAAAATAAAAAAACAGGCAGAGCATCAAAACTAAAAATCCATCGTCCTGGGAGGGAACACAGTCAGAGCAACAGAAGAAAGGCACTCCCCCCCTCAGCAATACTAAAGCTGCCATACTAAATACAAGGCAACATGACACCAGCAGCACTCTACAGCTGGATGGGTGAAGTAACAGCAGCAGTGAAAGAAGAAAAGATCAATGGGCAGCAGCAGCACATGGCAAAGACAGCAAATGCTGAAATGACAGCAAGGTATCTTTTCTTCTTCACACATGGAAGCTGAGTATGCCTGATTGTATCCCCAGAATACTAATCTAATCTTGGATAACAAAGTATGAACAAGAGAGGGAAGGAAAAATCTGGTATGTTAAAGACGAACTTATTCTTTGGATGTTCACACTGGAGGTGGGAAATCTGAGGAAGATCACTACTAGACATGCTGTAGGAGCAGGCATTTTACCTCCTGTTCATGTACTATTGACCCATTGATATTTCTGCTTTCCTGAACTACTGGTTCATTTTTCTGCTTTTACTACATTTCCTTTGAAGTTAATTTTAAATATTGAAACTGAGCCTTTTCTCTTCAAAGACCACATGGAGAAGTGACTGTCACAAATGCTGAGGCATTTGTGTTCAAGAATCAAGTGTATCTCACATTTCCTTATTAAGGTTAGTATTTGCATACAGTATTTTTTCTGCTTTAAAAATCAGATTCAGTTTTACCACTCAGAATTTCAAGCTGAGAAACACAGATCTGGATCCAGAGGAAAAGCAGTAGACAGCAAAAACTAACTACACTTTGGGATGCGGGGATTTTCTCATTCCGGTTCAGCAGAGTGAGACTTGAGACTTCACTTGAACGAGGCTCTCACTATCCTGCCCTTCACAGGCTGAGGTGGGCGCCAGTTATCAACCAGTGGGTTCACAGGTTCATTCTCACCATTCTTGGAAAGGCTACGGAGCTTTGCCATCTGCAAGAAAGAAAGATGAAAGTGTCCATGTGAATTCACCTGGAAGCAGTGTGGACCTTGATGCCTAGAACAAACTCGGAGACAGAAAAGGAATCTTCTTATATAATGACAAGCATCCTGGTAGAGATTATTGGCAGAGGTCACTGCAGCTCAACAGCTAGCCCTGTTTCCGTGGGTCTTTACGCTCTTCACCCACAGAACAGTGTATCATCTGACACTTGCCTGGGCTTCTTTTAGGTTTTTCCCTGACCCACACTCACAATGTGGAAAAAGAGTAGGGGCCTCTGGTGACCCTGCTGGAGCTGGACTGCAGTCAAATCACTTGTGAAAATATGGCCATCCGTAAAGGAGGATGCACATCTAAGCCTATGCAAGGTAGTCTGCTAGAAAAAGCTGGTCTGCAGAAGTTCGTGTTTTGTTCTGTACGGCAGAGAAATGTATGCCAACTGGACGATTAAGTTCAATCGCAAATTCAGCACTTAGCCATTGTTCTCCAAATTAATTTAAATTCAGTGTTGCTTTGTTAATTGTTACCCTTTCATCAGAATGCAATATAAACCTGTTCTGAAAACTGCCAAATCAGTAAAAAAGCTGTACCTTGACTTGTACTGCTGAAGCAGAAAACAGTAAAAATAACCAAAAGTTTTAACGCAAGAACTAAAAAGAAGGTAACCGTACCCATATTCTTTTTCCTGTGTAAATGCACATTTGAGCTATATGAATACAATTAGTAAATTAATTTGTATTAACATTCAGGTTGGCAGGTTCTAGCCAGCTTGATCCTTCTCACTGACAGCTTTTAGGAAGGCAAGATCTTAAACAATTTCTTAAACTGGGAAACCAGCTAAACATTAGTTTCACTTGCCACTTAATGCTGAAGCACAGAGAATGAACTGAGGCTGCTGTGATGGCTGAATTTTGTGGCTTCAGGGCACTTCTGCCTATGCAGGTTTTCAGGATCCCAAGAACACTCCTGCTGAAGCCATTCCAGGAGGTGTCTAGGAAGAAAGCCTGATTCTCAAGGTTAGTTTTGCAGTCCATTTCAACAGTCCATTATGCAGGCAATTTCCCACAGTCCTCAGCTAAAGCTTTCCTTACCAGAAGATGCAAGGTAACGTAGGGCTTGCAAATCATCACACTGACATACTGAGACACTGTTGAGAACTGGTAAAGGAGCAGCAGAACTAGCTGGAGTTTACCTGGTCTGAGCTGACTTCAATTGGCTCCCTCAAGAGAATCCAAGTGATGCACTCCTCACATGGGGGTGTAGTGAACGAACCATGGTAGCTCCAGTAGTCCCGAGATTTGGGGAAAAGAATTGAAGGATCAAAGTGCTGAAAAGGAGCCTCTTTCCCCTTAAAGAAACAAAAAATAATTCTCTGCAGTAACTATAGCGATATGCATCTTAAAAGACATCAGTATCTATGTTACTATAAAGGAAGTAATTATCAAGACTCATGCAAGAGATCAATCTCCTTTTCTTTCTGTCAAGAATTTGCCCTGCAATTAATAACAACTGACATTTTGATTCCATTAATAAATGAAAAGAAATTACAAACTGAATGGTGTGGGACCAAAGCAAATTCATTGTTACAATTTTTTCTGTTCTGGGATTATCAAAAGTTTGTTTTACTGTGGGTCATGGGATAAAAGCTAAAGGCTGTGGCTCTGGAGGCACTGGTACCCTTTTATCCAACAGAATGCTGCTCAGGCATTTATTGCAGATTCATTACAGTCTTCTCATCTAGCTGAAGGAATTGAAATCTGCATCTCTCTCCTCCCTAAACTGTGGTCTAATTACATTGTCATGGTGACATGCTCAATCTTTTTGTTGGCAGTAATACACTTAATGTAAAAAATTAAAGTGTTTCCTGGAAGAGTGCTGGATCCTGAATGTCTTACAACTGAAGGTGATTATCACCAGATAAGGGAGAGTAGCAGACACCACACAACATTTCCTGAGAGGTTTTTCTTTTCCACTGAATAGGATACTCAAGAGAGTATCTCCACAGGACTGTGATAAGACTTCCTTGTCCCCTCAGGGCAACAAGAACTAAACAAGAAATTTCAGTTCTCTACTAGTATTTAGGATGCAGTTCTGGCAAGAAAAATCTATTATTGTTAATTCCTTCTCCTGTTACAAAGAATCTGCTTTTGATGGGAACACAGTATTACCCTACAAAGTGCAATGGGAGGAGCTGAAATCTTTTCCACACATCCTTGCACAAAACATTGGTAGAAAGAATAACATCAAGACTCGAAATATATCTTCTTGACAAAATTATTCTGTAAGTTCAATATGAGTTTGCAAATGACTTCACAAACAAAATTGTGCTTTTTCAGTAAATACAGTACGGTGTCCAAGAAAATCCTCTGCCTGTAATGCATCATGGCAATTGAAACTGCCTGTGTGATAAATACACTGGTGATACCATCCATTAATCTTTCCTGAAAAATAAGTAATCTTGGTAAAACGTATGTGATGACAGGAAAGAAAATAAGTATAAGAGGTAAAATACAAGATGTGGTTGCTTGCATATGCACCTATCTTTCTCTGCTTTTCTTCAACTGTTGCTTTTTCCAGAACCATTACAGAGAATATCTGTATGTAGGAAATCAGACTTCTATTTTTTTGCTGTTAGAAGTCATAAAATCTCCAGTTAGGCAGTCTCAGATAGAATGTGAAGGAGTGGATATCACTGCCATCTTGTCAACATTGTATGACACAGTGTTTCATAGGGTGATTGATCAACTTTTTATTAACTGTGGCAAAGCTCTTCTGCATGTAAATGGCCAAAAAATGATATAGGGATTATGAGAGAAAGCTGAATCTGTATCAAGACAGGTATCACTGACACAGCAGGGGGAGCAGTGGGTAGGGCAAAAAAAAAAGACCTTCGGTTCCCTCAGCAGAAAGAACTGTATTGTATCTGAAGACTAAGAAAAGGGTGAAAAAATAAAACTAATACAACTCTGAGTGAGGATAGAACAGATTTCAGGCTCAGACCCGCACATCAATGGCAGTACATACATACATGAAATTAAATGCAAGAAATTCTGCTGAATTTGGAAGAAAATGCTTACAAAGTTTGCAAAACTCAGTCCTGGTGATCTGGTGGTATGTTCACTGTCAAATAAAAAAGGGACTTTACTTTTAACATCACTAGAATCATAAAGCTTATCATGAAGTAGAATTGCTAAAGTATACCTAGAGGTTAGTTTTATGTTAAATAATATTGTTAAATAACAATAGATGCAGTATCACAATTCTCTGCAAAGAACTCCCTTCTGCAGTTGTATCTATGCAACAGGTATGGACTTTGGTCCTTAGATTATTAATTAAACTGGAAAACAGTTTAGAATAGGTTTGCAATGCTATTTGTGCTAGTATCATAGGAAGACAGAACCTAGGGCTGGTGCAGAAACTGTACCGTGTAATTCCTTTTATAAATGAATTCAGTTCCATCTTAAATCTAATGAAGTTTTCAATCTCCCTTACACTGACTGGGAGCTTACTCCATCATTCCCACTAGTTTCTTCTCATTTCAGGCTAACTAAATTTCTGACTCCATTCTATGCATTTGTTTTGGCCACTGCTGTCCTCAAATTCAAAAGCTTTTCATTTCTTCTTGATATTTGCACACTAGAATATTTTTACAGAGCAGTATCAGTAAGACTATCAATTCTGCATGCAAGGATCGATACAAAATCCTCTACAACAAGAATACTTACAGAAGTGAGGAGTTATATGTTTACTTAAGTAAAAGAAAATGTCCTGCTTCACAGTCCAATGTACCACCTCTGGTGCTACTGTTAGATACCAGAATGATGCCAAAAAGTGAATCTGAACTTCTGATTTCTGCTTCTGCTGCTTTTCAACTACATTATATCACAAAAATTGTTTTGATACCTTGGTCTTTATGTTATCGATTTCTTCAAGAATTCTCTTCATCTCTGGTTTGGGAGTTTTTCCAACCTGTAATGCAAAGCACAAGTACTGTACTTTTTCATCATGTTCCACAGTATTTGAAACAAATTCAGTACATCCCATCTGTCAAGTTAGGCAGCAGTACTCTCAGAGCATCCGGTACAGACTGATGCAAAATTATGTGTGTTGAAAGAACATCCAGAATAGCAGACTCAAGTAAGTGGCTTTGCAATTCAAAAATGTGTTGAAGGACAATACAAGGCATCTCACACTGCATGAGGAACAAACTGTGTGCTCAGACAGTATCATCTACACCCTCCAGGGCCTAGGCCTTGGCTCCTGGTTTGAAAGCAACCCACCATCACTCTGAGATGTATGAGCACTCAGCAAAGTGGTGGTAGTCTGAAGAGCTGGAGTTCCTGCAGACACTTCAAACATTCTGAAGCACATACGCAGTCAGATCAGACTTGATGTAAGACACATGAGAAGATTCATGTCATGACCTCCTGAAGCTATGGGGTCACTTTATTGCTTATGTTCATGATGTTCAGCATCTCCAAAAGCTTTGACGCGGCTCTGCATCCCAGAAGAGTAAAGACAGTATGCATAAGACATGCTGTTATTGCCATGTCTTGTTCCAAAATAGATTAAATTAAATTCTTCAGGAGATAATTCAATCTCTGTTTAGCAATATCCAAAAACCCAGTCGTGGAACATGACAAACCCAGAGCAAAACAACAGCTCCTATGCTGGAGAGCAAGAAGGAAACAGGGAAAAAAGGCCAGAGAAGATACAATGATACTACTTACTTTTCTAGACCTTTTAGCTGACCTTAGCATGGTTAATAAGAACATAATGTTACACTTTGTAAGCCGTGTTTTACAAGATAAAGCTTTAGCCTACAAGAGATGAAAAGAAATGACAAAGGAAGAATAATTGCAGGACATAGTCATAGGGGAGAATCCGGACAGGTGCTGACCTTCAGTTTAAACTAACCACAAGAAAAAAGGTCAGGCTGGCTCACAGTATAACAGAATTAAAATGACATTGGATCTAGCCTGTCCAGGGACACCGTGGAAAAATTAATTACATCCACTTACTACTGCTTGTACGAACGCAGCTTACTAGTGATAAAACAGTAAAAGGAGAGCTATTCTCTGACGCTGTGTTCAAGCTGAAATGCCCACCTGCAGGTAAAATGACAGCCATATAGCTGAAGTTTACATAATTTATCACTATTAGATTGTCTGCCTGTTAGTGTTTCTCAGTGTCCTAGACCACGTGCAGATTTGATACTAGGATTGCTTGCTTTCTGTTAAGTTTTAAAAAATTCACTTGGAAAATATCGGTACAGTATTATTTTTTGAGGCTGCTGTATTTCAAGGTTGAAGTGTTCAGTGAACTTCTTTTACCATCAAGTCTTTCTTTTTGGAGCAGGTTCGTTGAACTTCTTTTGATTCCCAGCCTATGTGGGGATCAGGAAGAGACCAAGGGAATCAGTCAACATAACCTTGCTGACAGGCAGATACAATACCTGCTAGCAGACAAAGGGCAGGAGGAAACACTCTTCCTATGCAGACTGTCCTCCTCACTCAGTACACACCACAGCAAAGAGCTGGTCATCTACCAGGGACAAAGTTAGCAACTGTCCCAGGCTTGAAGTTGTGTGTCTCTTGTTCAATACCACCCATGATATGTGCCACTGGTGTCACGAATGGTGTCAGAAGTCGGCTCTGAACAGGTTAGTGCATGGAATCTGGAGGGCCCAAGGACATATGTGACTTCAGTCTGTGCATCGCTTTGAATGTTTTCCTGTAAAATGATACAGTGCAGGGAAAAACAATGGGAACTTTTTTCCCTGGCACTAGAGAAAGATGAAAAATACAGAAAATTATAAAGACTGAATATTTGCCACTTACTTTCAGAAAAATGCCCACAACAGCCACACCATCAGGTTGTTTCAAAGCTCCAGCAAAATTACCATGTTTTGGATTCCAGTGCACCATATGTAACTAAAAAATCAATGAAATCTCAATTATAAATGCAAGAAATTGCCAACAGCACAATCTTATAAGCTTTTACATTAAATTAAGAAAAGTTTCCAGTACACAGTTAAGTAAAGGAATGGACATGAAAAAGAAAACGATACTTAAGTATTTCCTTTTCCTGTTCCCATGCTTCCATACGCTCACACTTTCTATAAAGCGTCACTGCATTTAATTGAAGCATAAAGGAAAAAAAACAGAGCTTACCACACAATGCATTTAAAAATGAATCAGACAATTCAACTATAAACAGTTTAACTCAAGCACGTGACATGCGCACATGCAATGCATAAAACAGCTACTGACATGCACTTCAGCTCAAGTAGATTTTTAGATCTTCATGTTATGCAGATAACAGCTCAAGGATTTACAATGGGCTGTATGTAGTAAGTATATTATTGTTTTGTATCTCTTACCACTCCCAGCACATTGTACTGAAAAGGAGTGGAAATAGTACCCTGACATTTCTTTGTCATTTCTACTTTCAACAATGCTGTATTTTCAGGATAGATTTCAAGTTTTACATCTCCTTCCAGAAAATCTCTGCCTCCTGCATATAGCTCCAAATGCTGCAACCAGCAGTGTGGAATCTCAAAATAAGTAGTGTCTGGAACATAGCGCCATACAAAAAAAAAAATAGGAGTCTGGTGCATATTTTGAATGCAAATTTTTAGCATTGTTTATTTTAAACACAGTAACAATTACTTAAAATAGCAACAAAATAATTTGCCCTGAATATAAATAAACTTATTGCTCTCTGTTTCTTTACTCTTGAGGGTAAGGATATCATTGCTAAGGATAAAGGTGGAGCAGCCATATACTTTTGGTTGCATTCTAGCAAAATTTCATACATTCCAGGCTTTCTTCTCCTGTAAATAAATATCCAAGTACTGCAAACAAAAGCAAAGTAAAAAGGCTGTGCTTGAACTAACCAAGAAATAGCCTGAGAAAGCAGAATTTGTCAGTTTAGTCAGCCACAGAAAGGAGAACACTAACACAGTTTGTCTGCGGCTAAGGAATGGAAAAAAACAAACCCCAAACCATCACCCACAGTCATCTCTGCAAAGTTTGTGCACACTGACCCTGCAAAATATCTGCCCAGATTTTCTCCTATGGTAGATAGGCAGAGCTCCTGTAAGCTCTGCACCTTGAGGGTATAGGTGGAAGGCAGGAAAACACTACTGCAGATTTTTTGTAGGCATAGGCATAGGCATATTTTGAGCCTATTCTCGAACAAGATGAAGAAGGTAACATTTGCTAGTAATTCACTAGCATCAGTGGTGAATTCAGTTACATTTATTACCTGAAGAAGTCTTCAGGGCCTAGAGCAGCCATTAATTTTAGTAAATGTGGGCAATAGTGTAGTAGTTTACATTTAAAAAACCCTCCAAACATCTGTTTATCACAGTTCCCAAAAATAAACAGAGAGATTTTAAAGCAGAGATGTTCAGAAACTAGAAGATACTCTTTACCACTCTGAATCAGTTTTAAGGTGGATCTAATTTTGAATGTCAGTTTATCAAATGTGCTTTTAGCGAGTTTTTCTATTAATTAGTAATGCTTTCTGAAACTAACTTAGTAATTCAAACTATACCAGAAATGGCTAAAAGCCAAAAAACATCAGCAGAAAACAGATCTTCCTATTTGGAAATAACCAATCACTTTGCCTCAAATATTTTTAAAACATTCTAAAATACCAGCAAAAACTCCTGCTTGAAGAAGTAAGTTCCATGTTAGTATATACTTGCAAAGATACATTTGTTGGCAGATGCAACTTGTCCCACCACACGCTGACAAATATTCACAAGTTTCACAGATTTTAGAGATACATACTTGCAAAAGGGAGAACGGTTAATCTCTTCAGATGCACAATCAGTCAAATTCCTGTTAGTACTGAATACAACTATTAAGAATAGGTCCTACCTCTGCTGCATATTTCACCCCATCTATAACATGCTCAGAGCCGTGGTCATCAGAGGAGCCCCAATGCAAGTGAAGCTGACGCAGCCTGTAGGCTCCCGTGAGCGGCCCACCTCGCAGCACTGCAATGCATAATCTGCATCACCGCTAGCCTACAAACTGCTGACATACACATTTACTGAACAGGGACCCGCACTTTAGAAGTGTGGAGTACCCCTTGTAAATCTAGCTGATTGCAGTGGGGGTCACAACACTCAGCAGTTAACAAGATTGGGGCTGAATTCTGTTATCACGCGGGAAGAGTCCTGTTTGATGTGAAAACTGTGGAAGCGGGTGTGAGCCAAGCACAGAATCAAACCCCAGAAGCCCAACAAGCACCTTTTCTCTTGGCAAGTGGACACACTATAGTTCCTGATGTGGAGACAGAAGGAAGGTATTCACAGCCAGTTCTTGTCAAGAACAGTCTGTTGTGAAATGGTTGGGGATAGGACTGTGAAGTAAACCCAAAGGTGCTTTGAAGCATACCTCTAGCCCATGACTGGCATACCTTTTACAGCTCAGACAACTGAACAGTGGTCACAGCATAGTTTGCTGATTCTAAAAAAAAGAATCTATCTCTTGAAAGTGAGGGAAGAGGAAAGAGCTTAGGTCAAATGAGTTAGAAAAGTGTTCTTCAGCAAGCAAATCTATAGTCCACATTTAACATTGCCACCAATGAAACAGCTTAAGAACCTATTATTTCTGGTGTTCTGATGTTAGCCAAATAATGCCAACCATGCATCAGTCTGACAGTTTACATCAGTTTTGACTTTCTAAACATCACACCTGCTTTTTCAGTTTGGGGATTCTTTTGAACAGGGACTGCTCAGAGGATAAACTCTCAAATACATTTTTCATTCATTACCTAAGTCAGGAATGAGACGTGTTTCCTTACACAGAAAGCTGATAATGCAGGTCACAACTGCAGTGCCAGAAGACCTCGTTTAAATAGCATTCAAGTTTGAACTTCTACCAATAGCTTTGAAGTTCAAAGTTAACATTGAAATAATATTTAAATCCTCTTGTGCCCAATGGTCTCAAATTATTTCTTGATATCATATGTGTTGGAATACCTACACAGAGCAAGAGGTTTAACTTTGCAGTTTCTCCTTTTAGTTAGTAGATGTCACAGCCATTGAAGGAGCAGAAACAAAGCACTGTGTTTGGTTTTAGGCTTGCAGTTCACCTTATTTTTTGAGTTTGTTCATACGTAAATAAATTTTCATAATTAAATCAATGCATTATTGAGTAGGCCTTCTGTAGAAGCCTTTAATGTAAAATATGTCACATAAGAATAGTTGTTATTGTTACTATTATTTCACTTTTCAGTGTAGGAAAAATAAGGCATAGACTCTAAGGCCCAAATCCTCACAAGTATTTGCTTGCCATTTCACACTGGAATCAATGGGAGGCAGGAACTTTCAGGAGCTGTATCTATGTGATCTACCTACACTTACAAGCTAAATCAGTATCAGAGTTGGAAACTCATTTAGCAGTCGTTTCTAACAAGTGGCCCTTTCCAGAGATCAAATACTGTGAAGCACTTGAAAACAGCACTTCATAGTGGTATTCAGATCTCTCTAGCATAAAAATAAATATTTTTAACATTCAACATTTTCCATGTGATTAGATCAAAAAAAGGTTATCTTCAAGCTAGATTTCTTTTTCCAGTTAAAATGGGATCTGTGACTACTACTTATCCTCAGCTGCTGCCACCACAGAAGCCAACAAATGAAGGTAGTGTTTATGAAATGCTTTCTCATGTGGTTTCTCAGAGCTGTCAAACATTGTATTTGATTACAGTCAGACATATCACTATGGGAAGGCTTGAGCCCTACTGTCTAGTAGCCTCTAGAAAGTTAGTAATAGCAGCAAGGAGTGAATGTACACACTGGCTGTCCAGAAGAACAACAGAGATGATGGAGAGGGGAGAGGCAGGGAGGAAATGGAGGGAAGGTGATTCAGAGGAAGGGCTGTACCAAGGGCTGCACTCTGCTTGGCCAAATCAGGGTCTTTCTCCAATACAGTTCCCTGGGCAGATACGTTCTTGAGCAGCCTCTATCTAAACATTTCAGCCTTTATGAAGCTGCAAAGACAGAGCAGAATCACCACGTGAAAATGTTCATAATGAGTTTACTTCCCATGCTTTGAGTCGTGGCATTGATTCTATGCAGTGCTTGTGGAAGAGCATTCCATGTTATAACAGAAGTGCAATTTATGGTTTCTCTGAGGCCACTGTGTAGAAACTGTGGTAATAAATACTAAAGCACCATACAAATACATAACAAAGAGATGGTCCCTGTCCTAAATAGCTAAGATTCCGTCTGCGAGATGTGCAACAGTAACAGGTGGCTGTAATGGTAAATAAAGGAGTCCAAGAAAACAATGAGCTCATCAAGATAAACAAGAGAGATAGTGATCTTTCAATGTACTGCAGATATATTTCATTAATTATATAGCTTGCAAAGAACAAAATCCCAACACAAATGCCATCAAAGCAGATGCAGCAAAATACAATGGCAAGTAACTCTGTATTCCATTAATAAGATTGCTTTGTTTCTTGATAAAGGACTGATTAATATTGCATGCTCTTGAGAGGTCTTCACATAATACGGTACTGTGAATTTATTATTCATTTTGACTGTTGTTCCCTGTCTGCATTCAGAGCTATGCACTGATACATCTCTGGAATCAAGTTTTGAACAATTTAACTTAGAGATTAAAGACTGCTCTCTCTCAATTAAATAACAAAGCCATTTCATAGATTTCCAGAAGCTATGAAATGCTATTTTCATGAGTGCTATTTTCATAGCTTTTTCAGGCTGTGGAGGCTCTTAAGACTTCCCATACAAACAGAAGAAATCAAGATGACAGTCAGCGGAAACACACCCAGTTTTGCATTTACGAAGTGCCTCGGAGCAGGCACTAGGACTCCCTGGAAGACACTCTCTCCCCTTATACAAAACCTGAGGATACGGTGTCCGCGTTGAAGGAAGTGACTTGGGGAGGAGAAGTCCACCTTCCAGCTGAGTCTGTATTTCAGAGGTGCCCCTGCAGCTACAGCCTCCCTGACCCACCTATGGTGGACTTAAACATGGCTGGATCCACCAGGATAAACTCCGGGAGCACCTTTTTTACTTACCCAAATAACTTTTCTCGTCCGGCCTCCGTAGGCCAGGTACCACAGGATGCGTTTTGATTCCCAGCGCTTTGCAAACCTCAATTCCTAACAATCCCCAAAAGCCGAACCAAAAACCAACCTGATCGATCAAAAGTGTCATCGAAGACGACTCGGCAGGTGCGCCCATTGTTCAGGATGGTTTTCGCCGCCCCGGGATCATAACTGGCGTGCCAAGGGCCGAGAGAACTGTCGTGCCGCACGTCTTTGCTGTTGATCTCAATGGGCGACTGCTTGTCTCCCTTGGCCATGGGGTAGTTTTCATGCCAGCGCTCGGGTCCTGAGGGGGAAAGGCAAGGAAATGTCGCCCCGGCTCAGCCCCGGCCCGCCCGGCGGCCCCGCACCCCCACTCACCGTTGTCGCTGTCGTAGCCCCACACGAACTGGGCCATGGTGCCGCTGCCCGCGCCCTCGCCCTCGCCCTCGCCCTCGCCCTCGCCCTCGCCCTCCGCCGCGGCTCTACCGGCGCGGCGGCCTCCTCCCTCCCTCCCTCCCTCAGGCCGCGGGGGACTTTTTATAGACCGCCGCGGCTTCGCGCCCTCCCCTGAGGGGTGGGCAGGGGGAGGGCGGCGGCGGCGGCAGGCTGCGAGGCGGGCAGGAGTGAGGGGCCGTGGGGGAGCCCCGGGGCGGGCAGAGCCATTTTCTCCACCCCGGGACGAGGCAGCGGGATGCCGGCGGGACCCAGCGGCTCCCTCAATCCCCCTCCCGCAGGGCACGCCTCAGCCCGCCCGGACGCGGGAGTGGGAAAGAGGGGGGCTGCGCCGCCCCGAGTTGCCCCAGGAGAGCGGGCGGGCAGGTCCTGGTGCTGAACCTGCGGCGGGAACGGCGGGAGCGGCCCGCAGCCCCCGTGGAGGGGGGTCGTGGAGGAGGGCTGGGCTGGAGGAGCGGCCGGGCGGGGAGCTACCCCGCTGCACGAAGAGGGGGAGCCCGCCAGAAGGGAACGCCGTACCCCAGCCCGGCCCCGCCTGCACCGTTCTCCCCGTTCGCGGGCAGCCTTGCGAGCGTGAAGTCCGCCCGGGCGATTTCGGGCGAGCTCCCAGGGCGGGCAGGCGCCGGGGCTCTGGCTTCACTGGTCTCACAAACGCTCCCCTTGAACAGCTCCGAAAGACACTGCATCTGCCTGAAAGGGTATCTCACGGCCTGCAAAACCACGCCGCTACGCCAAGCTAGCCTCTGCCAGCCCCGAACGAGGCCGTTCGGGTTTGACGTCCAGTCGGTTCTCCTTCGTGCAGGGGGCTTTGCACCAAACGCGTTCCTCATGTTAGGCAACTTAGCGGTCAATATTTCGGTCAAGAAAACTGCTGTTGTTCAGATGATGGAGAGTCAGTGATTGGTATGGTTGTGTTAGTTGCCTTTGTCTCTACATCTATGTTGAATACTCAAAGCTTTTCTTTCAAATGCCAGCTTCGCTGCAGTCTCTCTTGGCTTTGTCAGTCCATGTTATCACTGCTGCAACTATATCTACCTCGAGCTAAATACTACATCAAACTACATACCTCGAGCTAAATAATATCCCAAGCCAAATATTTGGGAGTCAGCCAAGAAGCATCGCGAACCACGGAGATTTCCATCATAGTTGCAGTGAACTTGCTAAAACGCTCCTTGTACCCATCAGCACTGGAAAGTAGCATGGAGATAAATCTGCAGCTTTGAGAGGCTGCAAACCCTTTGTATTGGTGAGGTACAGGGAAAAGCTGCAATATATAGAGCCTAAGATTAATTTGGTCGTATTTCATGTCCCAAAACCAGCTGGAAGATAAAGGTTCCTCTTCTAGCTTACCAGTATATTTAGGCTAATAAGTAACTAAATATGGACTTCGTTTAGGGTAACTACAATGATTTCTTCAAACTTGTTTAGTAAATTCTTCTTGCTCTGAGGTTAATCATAAGTAGACAGCCCCCCTTTGAGAGAAAGGTAGGACAAGATCTCTCACTTAGGAATCTGCATCTGAGAAGATGTATATAGAGATGTATATAATATCTTTACATAGAGAAGATACGTCCGATTGGAACTCACTAAACCTTAGCAACTTCTACGGTATCGTAAGAGGCGTTCCTCTTACCATCTTTAAAGATACAAAGATGTGCTCATTATCAAAGTGTCCTTCAAAAAATGTAGTTCCTCATATCTTCCTTAGGCAGAATTCAATTAAGAAAATACTAGGAGGTGATTTACGTACAATGATATGGAAAATGACATCTTTTCAC
The DNA here is from genome assembly GCA_034782735.1 of Sagittarius serpentarius. Classification (NCBI taxonomy): domain Eukaryota; kingdom Metazoa; phylum Chordata; class Aves; order Accipitriformes; family Sagittariidae; genus Sagittarius; species Sagittarius serpentarius. Next base: position 24,529,742 of record JAVKLA010000027.1, on the reverse strand, counting down.
TTTCAAAAGAGAACTCTGAAACAAAAGAAAATACAATCTTTTACTCTGTCGTCAATCAAATGGATAATGCCACATTTGTTGCAAGGACAGGCATGTAAAATTGACAGCTGTTGCAATTTTAATTCGGAAAGCTTAAACATTAATCCTTTTGAAATGGTTTCTACCTCATCTTCCTAGAGAGAAACATTTGTGAGCTCATGAAATTCAAATTGGACCACCTCATTTTCTGTCTGTATAAACAGACAGCTTTAGTGGGCTTGTTTATTGAAGGCTCAGAGAGACTTTTAATCAACTTCATATATACAAGGAATGCTTATTGGAGCCATTTATGGAGGTAAGGGACATGATCTGTGTTACACAGAAAAAGGTGCAAGTCAGTTCTTTCCCTAGTATTTCAATTTGTTGCTCTATGTGAGAATTTATACAATCTTCTCTATTAAGGAGCCCCATGCCTACAGCAAAAGTCTTCATAATTTAGCTTTCCAGTGAGCTGGTCCTGTTGCACCCAGAGGAGCAGCTCTTTGCCAGCTTCTGCACATTGCGGCTTCTAGACACTGACTTACGCATAAGCGACAAATGCTAGGATCAACAGCGTAGGTACTTGGAGTCAGCCCCAGGCACTGAGTCATATCACAGTGTCTCACTGACTTTGTGGTGGTGGTATTCTTTTCCTGTTGCTTTCATCATCAAAGGTAGAGCGAAAAGAAAATGTAGTAGCTTCACCTGCATTAAGAGATAATCACAATAAAATTATTTTTACATCCCTTAGGACCTACCTTCACATTTATCCTTTTCTTCTGATACTGGCTCAGAAATTCATTATCATCTAACTTGCATAACATTGCTTTCTCTAGGAAATAAATAATTCTGTCACAGAAAAATCATTATAAATAAAAGGCCACAGTTTTAAACATTTAAGAAGAGCATTCACAGCTGCTTTGCAGTGGTTTGTTTCTATTTTCTAAACCTCTGACATGTTTAGAAAGCCAACAGCCATCGGAAACAGCAAAGGTGAGAGCATAACAAGATCAACCTATACCATTCATGAAGAACTTCAGGATTTCTGCAAGGCCAGCTGCAGTACCTTCACCCACAGTACCGCAGTATGCCACTAATAAAAGCATCTTCACAATATCTTCTGAAAAGAAACATTATACCCATTGTTCAGGTGGAGAATTGAGGTACAACATTTTTAAGGATGGCTTTCATAAAAGTTGTCCTACATCTCTTATACACTTTAAAAAATCCTGGCTGAAATTTTTTACCTCTGAGTAGGCAAGAAGACTGCAAAACAGCAGGGAATCCAGTACAGCCCTCCTTACTCTATGCTTTAATCAGGCCACACTCGCTCAGGAATGTATCTGCGTGCAATACTACTCGGTAGCACTGGAAGACATAACAGGTTGACATCTGTTTCATCAGAAAGATAAGGTTTGAGAAATCAGGGAAGGAAAGGTAAGAGGAAAACTGGGGAATTGAAACAAACTGACCAAAGCAAATGGCAGATTTCAGCAGCATCGCTAATGGCTGGGGCTAACAAGTATTAGTAAAGTCATTATCTGTGATTTTAGTTGCAGAAGGGAAGCTGTGTACCCATTCATAGTGTTCTGATTTTGTCCTTAAAGGTAGAAGTGATCTGAGCGTCAACTGGTGATTGCTAGAAGAAGTGCAGGCCGAAAAAAAACTAAATCTGGCTTCTCTCAGGCTGTCCTTTTAGAATGATCCAACAATACAGCATATATAATGTATGGATTTAAGTGAAAAGCAAGTGATGTAGCATGGAAAGTGATGTCATTAAAGTACACAGCTGATGTTTCAGCTTTGAAACAGGCCTGCCAGACAGCTTCCTGTCACTGCTGTATCTGTAAAAATGTAATATCGAAAAGCAGTATAATCCAATCCTAGTCAATATAAACCAGCAATCTTCATGCTAAACTGCTTCTCTGTTACAGTAATAAACCCACCTATGTAAAGTAGACAAGTGCATGCATCACACATGCCTGTAAATGAAGAGAAATGCAGTGGGATGAAATGAGACTGAAAAAGTGAGAGGATTTAGCCTACAGAGTAATCACAGACACACTCATCTGAAACTGGTACCCAGTCACAGGAGCACAGCTGGGCACCTGGTGACAACAGTTTACTTCAAAAGCTTACCAGAATAAATAAAACATAGTGGTCGTGTTGGATACCTTACCAATACAGTACTCTTCACCCAAAAGAGGGTTTTGTACATTTGTCACCTAAATGAAAGATCGAAACAGAGCAACCAGTACTAATTAACATGGTATAGCTATGGGACACTGTCTGTCGGACTTGCAGTTCAGATGCAGTATTTGCTTCTGCTAAACGAACAAAAAGCATAATCATGCTCATCTCGCTTATGAAAATACCTTACCTGAAATGATAGACGCTTTCTTTGAGAATGGAAAGCAGGAATAAGTGGTGTCTGGAAAATGGCTCAGAGCCATGGCTTTACCCAGAGCACACAAAACACGTACAGAAGAATGATGCGTGGAAAAGTGACTTACAGCAGCTTTGGGCTCTGCCAGCCATCACTGGCTTGGCCAATACCTTGACATAACTAGAACAACCAAAGTGCTGCTCCACCTCAGCATGCCAATTTCCAGCAGTCTCCAGGGGACAGCGTGACAGCTAGGAATGGCTGACTGTAAGGGGACACATAGAAGTAAATATGCCAGCAGGATGTAATTCAAGAATTCCCCTGCTCAAAGCTAAGTTTTCCAGGTCCCACCATGCTCAGGGCTATTTCCCATGGGTGATTTCATGCAAAGGGCTTTACCGGAGCACAGAACGTGCCCACAATGAGCACATTGTTAAATGAGCAAAAGCATTTACTCAATGCCTGTGGCCAATCTAAATATAAAATATCTTCCACTATATTTAATAGCTTGTGGAAGAAAACAATACAACAGAAAGGAATCTGGTAATACACAATATGGAAGAGGCAGCAGTGTTTTTTGACATATTGCACATTGCATGCCAGGCAGTGCAAGAAAGGCATGTCACTCAGTTCTTTTGATTGAGGGATGCCATGGTGGCATGCCATAGCCAAAAAGCCAAATTGTCATATGCCTTCCACTTCACTAAGATGCCATGCTATGGAAAACATTGTAGGCATGAATGGAAACCCCCATTGAGGGCCAGATCTATGCTGGAAGATCTGCCAGAGGAAAATGAGAAGCATATTCGGTCAATTTTGTTGTTTTTATACATGGTGAGTTCTTCAGCTACTTTTACTTTATTTGATGAAAAGCAGAATGTAGCACATCTAGACAAACATTAGGCAGACTTTTAATGCATCTTTCCATTTCGAAACGCGTATAACTCAGCAGTCTGCACTTCGGACTCTAGGGCCTTGCTTGCAAAATCCCATCATACTCTTGTTGTGGCTCAGAACCTACATTACCATTTGCAGAACTTAATATTTGGTCCTTGAGATAAATAAACATGGAAACAACAAGCCAGACTTCAGATTTAGCAAAAGGAACTAAACAGTGAACAAGTTTTCCTTGTGGCAATCTATTAAAATGAGAATTGACATAAAAGACTACCAGTAGCAAAAAAAAAAAAAAAAAGTAAATTTATTAAATATCACATACAGATCTAAGAAAAGCATACTGCCTGTTTAAGACACGTCTTCCAGATCTGAAAAACTAAACTGATAAACTCTGCAGGAAGATGACTCCTCTCTTTTTCCCATAGGGATTTGCTTGTATGGCACTCATGCTGAAATCCAAATCTGAGCTGGGCTGTCTACTTTTATACACACTGGCACAGTCTGACTTGAAATAATCCAAGTATGAGAATCTGACCTATACTGTTTGCTTTTATGAGGACTGGACGTGTCTGTTTGGAAATTCCAGCAGATTGGCAACTCTTCTATATCAAGGTAGAGTTTTATGTATGACCTTCATCTTGCATGATACTCTGGCAGTACCATCTACCTGGGAACAGAAATGCTAAGATGAGGCTGGAGGAGTTCATAGGAGTTTTACACAAGACATCTCAATGATATATGTCACATAGTTAATGATGCCGCAAATCAGAAATACTTCATACATATTTTCCAGTGAGACACATCCTCCTAAAAGAGAATTTTATAAGAAAATCATTGGATGTGTTTCCAGCCCTTGAAATATGCCCTCTGCAGACAGCGGAGTTTTCAGCTCTTAGTCATCTTCCAGAAATCCCTTGAGATGCCTGTCTCCCAAAGCCCTGGGAAAGTCACTCCTTATGAATCCATACCATTTGTGCACTTCGAAAGGTCAGAGCATAGCATCCCATTTCTATCAACACCTGTGCTTCTCTTCACTTTAATGGAGTCAAGATTTCACTCTGAGACCACAAAACAACTTTGAAAGCATCATCTGTAGGTCGCAAAAAGATAACTTGATGTGTGGAAGTATAAACATTTATATGTGTATAGCAAGTGTAAGGACTATGTAATTAAAAAGGAGTCAGTATAAGGAACCCCATGCTTGTCAAACACACAGATTTCAGCAACACATATTGAAGAGCAGGTATTACCAGAACAGAGGGAAAAAATACTTAATAAAAAGCCTTCAGTAACTGAGTAACAATATTGGCTGGAAATGTTAATGTTCTCAGAAGAACAGTTTAAGAAATTAACTATGTCTCAAAAGCTTTTTTTTTTTTTTTAACAAACCCCACAGAAGCAGAATGATACACAGTGATCCTAAGGTGTAATCTTTAAAAATCTGTCTGAGGATACAGTAATAGAGCAGTACCTAATTTTGCAGTTGGTAGTATGTTCCAGTCTTACAGATAAAACCTTCAGATGCCATCCTCTGCATTCTAAGTCTCATTTCTATGAATTTATACTGATGCATGTCCACGGGCTCCTCTGCAATTTTCAGCTTTCTCTAGCATGACCACTTACAAGCTTGGGCTATGGGTTGTACAACATGCCTGCTCTTTAAAGTTGCCAGTACAACAAACTGAAATGCTGTTGGTCTGACAGTTCAGCATGACTCAGTACAGTGGCCTGTCCAGCACAAAAGATTTTGCTAGTTTCTCTCCCTCCATTCCTACCTCTCTGTGTCTTTCTGTTCCTCAGCCTCTTTCTTCAAATTTCTTTAACTTTCTCTGTGGTGTTACTCTCCATTCTCTACAGATGTGTTAGTTGCCCAATGCATCTTTACATTATGTATTTTGAAAAAAAAAAACTACTCTTTTTTTCTCCTGAATGGATGCCAAGACTTCGTGATCGGTTTTGATGATCGATGCTAGACATATTTAATGTGATCCAGTCAAACTCTGCCATTCAAATCTCGTAGTCATTTCCATGACCTTATTTACATGCCCACAGTAGTGCTGAGGTACAGAAATATGTTTGAAGTATGGAGCCAAAGTACTCAGACCCTTTCAGAGCTAAGCTCTTGACTCTTGACCTTAAGGATGCTTCAGTGCTACCTAGAAAAACAATAAAAAGTATTAATGTGATACTTATCTTTTGGATATTTTAATTGAGCGTTTTTTATTAGTAAACCCTTTATGTCATTGTGGAACTGTTCTTCCTAGACAAGGACAGAATATTTTCTGGCAGAAACTCTCCACATCTTCCTAAATTGTCTGCAAAGAAGACTAGTAAGGGCCTTGATGTGATAAGCTAGAGGTAAATAAGGAAATCATGCTTCATGCTTGCAATGAAGACAGGGACTACTGTTACATTGTGCTGCACTTCAGTTTTTTTGGAAGCAGTAATAGCATCATACCAAGAAGCGACACCGAGAGGAGCCCTCTGCTATTTGCTGCTTCTGCCACTACAATAATGGTTGATTACACATAAAGAGCTAATAGTGAACACTGAAACTCTTTCTGTTACCCTAGCTCGGGACCCCTAAGCCAGAGCATGCAAGCACTGTCCGCTGGTAGCCACATGTGCAGTCTGGAACTACAGACTGGCCCCCCCAACAGTGGTGGTTGTATATCCCCCCCAGATTGTCACAGGCGCAGATCCTGGTCACTGTCATCATAGAAGAACACAATTTTGACTGCGGAAAGTGGATGAGAACACAATTCTCCTTGATTCTTCACATTTGCTTGGTGCTAGGTTGCTGTCTTTCCCTCAATTTTAGTGATGTCAAGAAAGTCTCCTTTCCACATAGTCAAGCAGTCATTGTAGACTTTAGAGATGCTTTTGGTTTGCTCAGAGTTAAGATCAATGAAACCTGTGTGTTCAGGATGCACACTGAGGTGCATCCTCTGAGGACACGAATGATGCACCAGTTCACTACTGCACAGCCTGCATACAAAATGTAACTGACTTCATTCCTTAGTAGATCTTATTGGTTAGTTTTAAGAAATGTGCTTGGTTGAAATGGAGAAATGAGGTTTAAATATATGATAATGAAGAATAACAGTTCAGGAAATACCTATAAGAAGTCTCAAGCCGGTCAATACTAGCCATTTATATAAACAAGCAGTATCTGCTAATTTCTCAAACATCCCACATGGACACAGCAAAGATTTCCCAGCTATTCAGATAGCAAATTCCTCCAGGACAGCACAACTGTCGTGAAAGGGATATGATAAGAAATGAGAAGCCATTGACTCTAGTCGTATCTCTAACACTGAGGACCTGTGGGTGTCACTCCCTGGCCAGTGTTCATATTACTGTAATCATGACGAGTACAGCACCCTACTCCCTATCTCACAAGTCTATGTTAAAGATGAATAATACGATTACTGCAAACTCTTTTATTCATCAAAACAGCCACACAAATGCTAAATGTTAGCTACCTACTTTTTACAGGAACACCTTTACCAAAGGCGGGGAATCTGATCTGTTCTGGGCATCCGCACTGCACAGCTTCACCAATCTATTTAATTATTTTCTTGTAGAGTTACGGTCTGCAAGTAGCATGCTGGGTGGAGAGAACAGCAGACTGAACACCCACAGCAACCTGAAATTTATGTTAGCATTTCTGTTTGCATCCCTAAACATGAGTGTTTGTAAAGCTAGTTTCACTGTTCAGTCGTCTTCTGTGTGCTTCTGGCTGGGCATTTTCCCAGCTTTAACTACGTGCTTTTTGCAAAGGTTCTCTACAGAAATTATAGCAAAGTATTTTAAGGCATTAGACATGGAAAATATTTTTCTAACCTTGCATCACTATACCTTTTTTGACGGAGGCAATGAACCTAGTGTTTCAATTATAGGTCTTACACACACAATTGGGCAACAGGCCAACAATTTTCATCTGTGTATTCCAGGACCAGTAGCATTTGTTTAGCTATAAATTCAGAGATGGTGTAGGTTATGATCTTCTATCATGACTGGGAGAATATGTGTCATGATTAAGCCCTTTCTCAAAACAGTTTCATCTAATTAATCACTTTCCAATTAAACTCCAGAGACTAAAACCTAATAAAATGTAATAAAATAAGATATTTCTGATGGGAGATCAAGAAGGCAGCATATGCTACTGCACTTTTTGTTTGTCTTCCAGATGTCTTACTACTATGTAAAAAGAAAGGTAGAGATTATGTGAGAGGAGCATTACAGTCATGCAACGTTTGTCTTTTCCCTCTCTCACCTGGAATGTCTAGTATTAATTTGGACAAAGCAAGAGTAAAGTACAAGACACATCTTGAATTCCTCAGGAGGCTAGAACTTTATGACCTTTCTGCCTTTAGCTTTTAACTTCTTATCATTTTTAATCATTTTATCTATGCTATGATTTGAATATACTAAAGATAGAGCCAGTCTGTCTTTAAATGTAGATATGTCTTCATTTTCTGGTAACAAATTTTCGTACACAGAGAACATACTTCTGTAACCAAAATGTGTCTGCAAATGTATACAAGTTATTTCTTAATACTGGATCCCAAGTAATGAAAAAAAGCAAATTTGAATAAACATTATTGGCACCAGTAGTAGTATCACAAGTCAAATTCTCTGAATTAATGTCAGATGTCTGTTGCCAAACAGAAAATTAAAAACAAAAACAAGGTAAGAAAAAAGGTATTTTGAGTTAAAACAATTTTTAAATCCACTTTTATCACTGACATAATTTTCACTTTTTTGTTTATTTTGAATTTAAAAAAATAAATTTAATTTGAAAATACAGTGTTGCTTAGCATAATGAATGTGTCAAAACAAAATGTTTTATTTTCTAGTATTTCTCCTATTTTTTTCAACAATCCCTGTCACCAGGTTCATCTTAACCCCCTGAGAAACTGCATAACCTACCTGCCTAAAAAAAGTTTTCAGCTCTTCTTTCAGTTGTATTACTACAAAACCCAGGGAACTGTGTGAGATTCCAAATAGACTTACCATTCTAGGTGCAGCAAATGAATGAGGGTCTGTAAACTCAAACGCGTGCTGTCAAAAGCAAGATTTCGGTGGTTAGGCTCTTTTTACCCAAATAATCCTATCACCCACAGATAACTCCCTTTCTCAACTGCAAAGTCCAGTGAGTTGTTTTCATATGTCTTCACCAATGATGATCTGGGAAGGAAAGGCAGATAAGGGTTTTCCTCTGTCAGCCAAACAGTGCTCACTTCAGCAACTTGTTAATGCTTTTTAAGAGGGATTTTTTTTTTTATTTCTACTTCTCTGAGTTTAATAAAGGTCTGTTTAACTATGTCTTTGAGTATAGCAAAATAATAAATTGTAAACTTGCAAAAAATATATTTAGTATGGTAAAATAACAGATGATCTACCCAAAACACAGAAGCAAATACGAAGAATTCCATTTAAATAACTGGATACATAGTCCGTGAAGTCAAGCAGCCCTTACCTAACACAATCTCTAAAGCTGAGGGTTTAAGCCATCTCGTACGGACTAGCAGTGCTCTAATCCCAAAATTTTTTAAGAAAAACGGTATCTTAAGTCTTCTCATTTCATTATGCACAGGACACCACCTTCATTAAGTGCTGCTGAATTCATGAGCTTTGACAGCGGTCTTTTGCTAATAATATATGGCTTTCGTTTTTTGGGTCGTAATCTACTGACTGACATCTAATAACACTGGCTACTAAGCATCCTGAGATAACGGACAGCGGACATTCTGGATGTGCAGAGTAATTTGATACCCGCACAACGTGCTGTCGTTCTGCACGCGTTTGATCCGTCTGCTGTGCTGGAGGTACGGCGAGTAGACGGTGCAGGTGCGGATCAGCAGGGCAGTACTCATGCAGTAGCTCTGGCACGTTCTGCATCTGCTGCCTGCAGAGGCAAGGGGAGCACACCGCGTGGCTGCACTAGCCCAGCTCCTGACCCACTGGAGATTTGTTTTGTCTTGAGGGGGTGTGGGGGGTGTGTTTGTTTTAAGGAATGACTTCTTAAAATCATTCATACATGGAATGGATACAAATGCCTAAGGAGGCATTAATTGTCTCCTTATCCTGCTGCCGAGGGGTTTTCTAATTGCACCATCGACTTAGCAGGCTGTTGGTGTTGATGGTCCTCCTCATACAAACATACTCACCTCAAGCTGTGGTTCAGGAAGCCCAAGGTCATATACATAAGTGTTTCTCCAGCAAAGGTTTATATTTCAATAGTCAGTCATGCTTATATACAGAACCCAATTGCAGGAGTGATGCTAAACATGAGTCATTTGGTATTATGAGAGTTTTGCTGGTTTTCAGAGAGAAGATGCATTAGAAACTGATGTCTCTCCTTTGACAGTCGCCATTGTAGCTCCAGTGCCTCAGTGAAGGCTAGTCACATTCCCTGCAGGGAAAACTTCCTTATGGATCATATAAATATATTTATCATCTATCATCCAAACCAATCATAACTCCTAGCATTGACTCAGAAAGACTAAGATTTGCTGTTACTAGACAGTCACTTAAATATCCAGTGAGTCATTTGCTTCTATGGCCTAATAACTAAAGGTTTCATTTATTTAATACAGCAAGGAAGAAAACAGGAATTCTGTGGACCACCGATGCACTGTCATAGTGACAGATCTGTGCTACGGAGGATAAGATGCTTGCAAGATAGTCTCAGACCTTCCTCTGCCCCCAAAATTAGAGAAAAGGACTGCTGCTGGCCAGCTAAGCCATCTAGCACACAAGCCCAACCTAGCAGAGAATTTAAGCACATGCAGAATTTTAAGTTTATAACCAGTTCTTTTGATTTCATTTGGAGTGCTCACACTTTAAAGATGCTGGTACACTTTATAGACACAGTTCAGGTGAGTAACATTTTTTGCCACAGATATCAGAGCTTTATTTTAAATAACGGTGGTCTGTTTTTAAAGTGACATAAAATTTCAGTTTTGAAGAAACTATGCATTTGTTTCAAAACTTAATGTAGCTTGATCTTGTTATGGAATTAGCTTACCAGATGTTCTTTGGGTGTGCTGGGGTGGACTTGGGAGAATCAAGCCTGTGCTTCCCTATTTAGTCAATGTATGTCTCAGCGAAGCATTTTATTTGTGTTCTTCTGCATCTCTAGCAGATGGTATGAACTGCCTGTCCTTTGTAAGACAGCATTAACCACATTCCTGAAAAGCCTTCACATTGCTAGCAGTCTGCTTCTCCTCTGGTGCTTCCTTCTGTCACCCACGTGTCGACAGCAAAGGCCAAGCCACATTTGCTGGTGCTTTGTGAGAGGAAGGATCTCCCATGCCCTTTCACTTGCTCTCCGTCAGAGTTTGAACTGTTGCATATTTGTGTGCTTTGAAAACTCTCTGGGAACAGAGAATAAGATCCATGCAGAACGGACACAGTCATCCTTCATCAGGTTATTATGTTAATACCATGAATACTTGTAAACAGTAAATAAAACAGCAATGAAAGCAGTTCTGAGAAAAGAAAGCCTGTTTTTAAGAGACAAGGGTTTCTGTTGTCTTCAGCAATCCATCTGCTTTTTTCAGAATTTACAGCACAGATTAGAGATTAAAGAAGTGTGAGCTATGGACATGTAAATAAAACTAACATAAATTGGTGACAATTAATTGTGATGTGCTTATTATATTCCAGTATAATAAGTAAACAGACTTTCAGCAATCACAGCATCATTACAGGAAAAGTGACTGTTTCAGAGCATTTACAAGATTGTCCTGAAATAATGGCAGATGATACTGTGTTCATAAGATTTGTTTCTCTGTCTGCACTTACTACATGATACTTGATCTCACTATGGTATTGCACTTTGGAATGGAAAAAACCCAACAGTTTAGTCAGGCTTTTAGGAAGCATTAGCTAATTATAGCTTTTATAATCCTCTTCATTTAGAACTAGTCTCCTGTTTGTAATAGCTGTTTCCATCCCCATCTTGCAACATCCCACACAGCCCCTTGCTGGATACCCTGTTTTTCCTACAAATATGCATCTCTGAACTCTTAATTCTATTAATTTATCTTAACAAAGTGATAGATTCTGGACTGTTTGCTGTTTTACATTATGCACGTGATCGATTTCACCACAGATGATAAAAATTCAAGGAACAACCATTATCTATGTATGTCTTAATCCAAATGTAATGAATTATAAAAATCATTGCACAACAATGTTCAAAATTCCCTAGGCGATGCCCACATCTCTGACTCATTCTTCTTATCTTTAACTCTGGACATATTCTCTATACAACACATTCTTTGATTCCTATATCTGATCATAGAGAACAAATAGAAAATAAACCAGCTTTGCTAAAACTCAGTATATTTCTTATCTAGTGTTCCAATATCTTTCATAGTGACAGGGAAACATTTTATAACATTCCAGACAAAACTTCAGTCACAGAACGGTAAAAACACTTAGGCTGGAAGGGACCTCAGGCAGTCGTCTAGTCCAACCTCCTGCACAAGTAACATCCCCAAAACATCTCACCTATGTTTCAGTATGTGTATGAAAATGACATATATTAGTTTCACTAGTATATGACCTGCTTGCAAAATTTATTCTTAAAATGGATGCTAAAATTTCATTTCACTTACTGATAAAAATTTTGGAAAGAAGTAGAAGAGCTAGTGGTCTCAGTAGTCTCTGGAAGAAATAAATGTACTTCCAGAATGGCTGGCCATGTAAAAAGAAAAGTGTAGGGTTAATGTACATCCAGGTACACCGTATGCTGATGTTCAATAAGATAATAGTGGAACAATAAGGGAAAATAATGTATCTGAAGTCCAAGGTCTCTCATTAGATGAGGTTAACTTTCCTACAAGGACAGCAGCTTTTAGTGCAAAGGCAACAACAGCATCACATGGACAATTAAGAAAACATCCTGAGCACTACTTCTGTAAGAAAAACAGTGAACAGAAATTCCATGGTTGCTCTGTGTGGCAGAGAACAATACAAAGATGAGAAAAAGAAGGACCAAACTTCATTTAACATTGGTATTTCCACCAAAGTATGGAGTGACTATTACAAAAGACAGAAATATTTTATTGCTAACATCAAGCAGTGCTAAGACAGCTTTCTTCTATGTATCTGCGTTAGAGGTACTCAAGATGTGTAAGTGAGGGAGCCACCGGCTAGAACTCTTACCCCAGGTTCTCCTACACATATATTTCCTTTTCATCTTCCCACGTCTTCAGTTCCAGTCTGGCCCCATGTTATTCTGCACGTCCGATTTTTTTCTGCATCCGTAATACTTCTGCAGGTCCTCCATTTCCTGTTGGCATCTTACAGCCTCCCTCCAGACTCTTCACAATTTCTTGTTGAGTTTCTGAAACACAAAACCCAAAATATCTTTATTTAGAACTGTTTTCTTATCACTTCAGAAAGCTGTCAAAGAGTGCTGCTATTGAGATCATCTGACTGGTTTTAATCTTCCACTAAAGAAACACAAGAGTATAGTCATTTTGAGAACAAGCAGGCATTTTTTAAGACCCTGCTACTGGGAACTGCAAAATTGGGGAAAACCACAAAGAAACACACAGAATGTGAATTCTTCACAAAAGTAATAATTCTGATTTTTTACTATCTATCCTGCCAGGTAAAGATGTTCTTCAGAGCTGAAGTGAAATAGCTGGGAGACTCTTTATGGTCTCCCACATGCCTGCTCTGCCAGCATTCAATGGGATGGGCAATGGCTAGGGAGATGGTAAGGGATAGGAAGATTTTTTCAGGAAATCTTAACTTCTACGAAAAGGTAAGAGCATGAATGCACGGGTATGCGATCATGCACTTGTCTCCCTTCGGTGACACTCTTGCTTTCTGTCTGTTGTCAGGATGACATCATCTCACTGGCTCCTTTCCTCCATCTCAGTCTGTTTACTTTGGTTCAGGTTTTCAAGGCCATCTCGGCACAGAAAAGAGCTGGAAAACATTTTTAAACTGAGAGGAGACCTGCAGTCTGCTCTGTTGACCTGGGACTCACACAATTCTCTCTGATCCTTTGCCAGTACACCAGAGTATATTTTTTTGTTGCCTCTGTGAGAGGAGTAGGATAACTAGGCAGGACAAAGTGTGATTTCATGGTGGCAGGGAGCATGGAACATGCAGTGAATCTAAACTGCAACAGAAACTAGGGGAAACAGGGCAAGGTCCTATTTTTGACATTTTCAGGCACATCAGGCTTTTATCAGAAATTTGGGAAAGCTGCTGTTCATTTAAGAACAGAAAAGATACCACAATTTATCTATTAAAACCAACTAATTCTTCTTAGTCCTGCTTAGCATCACGGGGCTCAGTTACATCCCAGTGGAAGGTCCAGTAGTGAAGATGGTTACGGAGTAAGTATGTGCAGTTTCTTGCAAAAACCTTGCTCAATTTCTGTACAATTTGCGTTAAATCTTTATCATTCATCACGTTCCTGTACTTCTGTTTTACACGCTGGGATGTCCCAACTGGGATGCCTGCTAGTTTCATTTCTGTAAGAGCCTCTACACAGGGCTACAGGTGGGGTATTTTAGTGCAAAATGGAAATGACGTGTTGGTCTAACGGCTCTGGGGTACTCGTGAATTCTGTGGCACTCCTGAAAATATTCGTTTCTCAACAAATATGATTCTTAGATTGCAACTGTTAGTTGCAGTAGGTTTCAAACATATCCTGGAGAAAAAGGAAAGGTACCGACAAGTTGCACTGTGCACCAGCCAGGCTGCCCACGTGCCGTCCAGCAGCTGGATATGTTTGGATACTTCTACAACCTGCAGTATGCTTGTGGAGTTTAACATGGAGCATAAAAAGAGAGAATACTGCTAGCATAATAATATCTTTAGAATGGAAAACAATGAAACTACATCTACGATACATAAATATGCTTATTTGCATAGGTACATATCTGCATTTTACTTTTGTAACAAAACTTGCATGTGTTACTCATGCAGGTGTTTTTTCAGCCATTCAGTAGCTCAAAAAGAGAGATACTTTTGCATAACAGCTGACACTGAAATTATGGTTTTTTTCCTGTCCCTTTGTCATTAAGAACTCTTTTTGAGAAACTGTGACAGAAGCACTGCATCCCTAACTGGCTTACTGAAATTCTTTGTAAGTATCACCGATGTGACCAGTAAAATTAAAAGGCATGACAAATTAAAGTCAGAATAACCAGCCAGAAATATAGCCAAATAAGCTTTGGATTGAGTTTTAAGCAGCATTTGATGAAAAAATGTTCAACAATAATAAAAAGAACAATAATCTTTTCAGTAGCAACATACCATTTGTTTTTCTACTGCTGCTGTGATAGAAGAGTTAGCGCTTTTTACCCACTCTTTCTGAAGAAAGCACATATTTTAATGTTTTGTCACTGACAAAAAGAAGAAAAAAACACCTTCTCAAAATTTCTGCTGCTCCTGTTTTTCACTGCTTAGTCTTTCAAGAGACTGGAACCAAAAAATTATTCTCAGCCACCCAATGTAGCCTACAATCAAACACAGATTAAATTTTCTGTAGCATTTTGACAAAAATCCTAATATTGGAAATTGCTTTTGGACAACAACCTTACTGTATAAAAACAGCTACGTTAGAAGACGTCTTTGAATTGTCCCATTTCACCCATGTTTCAGGTCAAAGGTATACAGGCTGAGTTTCTTACTGTGCTTTCTTCACTGTGCTCAAGCAAGCAGCAGAGGGCACAGCTCCCTGCTGAAAGTCTTCCAAGCAGCAGGTTGTGTGACTACCCCTCATTCTGCTTAAAATGTTTTCTGTCTCTCAGGAGTGATGTTCTGATTAAAACACTGCAGTTTCCACAATCAATAATACCTCTGAAAGAAAGCATTTCTCTTCTGCTATTTATCCAACAGTCAGTTCTGTAGAAAATCATGAGATTTAGTTATGCCTAATGCAACTTCCAGAACACAGGTGTTATCACAGACCACTGAAGTAATTATTTACATACTGTTTTGTACAGAACTCCAAAAGCTGAATGCGTTCAGTTACCTTGGACAAACATCTGCTCCACACATACAGCTCAAATTTGTTCACAAACAATAGCAGTAATACTTGGCAAAGCTATAGTCAAATTGATCAGCAGCTCCAACTGAAGGGTCCAAATCTTGAAAATGCATCATGCAGCTAACAATTTTCAGCAGTCTTATGGCACACAAATGTGATTTTCAACTTCTGGCCCCAAACTCTGGGCTCTGTGGATTCTTTCCAAGGTGAAATACAACCAAGAAGAGCAAGCCTGCTTTTAGAAGGCTTTGATTTTCTGTATCTTTGCTGGTAAATGTTTAAGCATCTGGAAATCAAAGGGCTGAAAACCCCTAATGTAGGGCAAGTAAAACGTACCATTATAGTACTCTGTCTTTCTCTTTCATATGTTGTATCTATAGACCAGATTAAGTCGGTTGCAGCTATATGTGCTTCTTTCATATGAAGGTACAGAATTAAAAGGAAAAAACCCCATAGAACTACCCCGTCATTTCTCATACAGATTGTTTAATGTTGTATCAGTATAACTGTGAATAATAAAATTCGTATTTATTACCATGCCATATCCACCTACAAATCTGTTCTAGTATCTAAATGTGTTGCAATTCAATGTATTCCCTGAATATTGTGACATTATGACATTTATAAAGTTTTGTTGGTATTTTCTAGAAAATGTGGACTACATAAGCTCACAGAACACCCGGCAACAAGGAAAGATTATGGATACTTCATTATTTGGACACAACTTTTTTCCTTGCTTCAGACTTTGGCTGTTCTCATAACTGGGACAGGGAGTTATAGGACAGGCAGTTTTATATTTGAGAGGTCTGTCTGCAAATAAAAATAGAGAGATGTATTATCTTTCACCACTTAAAATAAACGCTCAGTTAGTATTAAAAGCCTAAAACTGTAGCCCATAGCGGATAAAACTGCTGACACTTTTCCCCTCACAAAAAGGGGCCAGGTTTGATCCTGTCCACAATAACCAGCTGTGCATAGACAAACTGAGCTGGTCTCTCCCATCAGCATAGCCTGGTGCAGGAAGCAGACACAAGGTAATATGAGACAATAGCTCTTTCACAAACATTGGGGTCCTATTATCTCCCGCCTTTATGCCACAGGCCAATATTTGCTATGTCTTATTTTATTTTTAAGGCAATCCTTATCTCTTGCACCCTATGCAATACTTTGCATAAGGATGGCCAGAGTTTCCTCAGATCAAGAGATGCCTGATGGCTTGGAAGCGCCCTCCTTCTAGTTCACTCCAAAACTTTCATAACCTTACAACTTCCCTCCCGCTAGTTTACTTACAATAGCTATAAGGGAAGATTATCTAATACAGCTCATTTAATTTTGACCAGAGCATTACAAATAACAGTATCTTGATTCTCTGTAAACATTAACTAAAAAGGATCACTATGAAAGCTAGTGAAATATTTTTTTAAATTTCATAGGTTTTTTTCACAAATCAATTCACTACCAAGATATGTACTATTTAGCACTTAAAAAATTGAAAAATTCCTTTGAACATTCATGTAATTTAATATTTTTCAGAAGAGTTTTCTGTTTTTTCTGGCCAGTGTCCTTAAAATAAGACTACTTTACATTCATTCCTATACTATGTTAATTTTTAATTTCATACTTGCAAATAAGGTCAATCGGTGTCCTGCTATACATAAAGTTAGACACATCTACAGTGGTTTGCAGGTTCAGAGCATTAGACATTAAAACTTTGTCCACACTCATCTGGAAAGCCAGGGATCCACTTCTATTTATACTGTGAAGGTTTTGCGCCAAGAATATCACATTTCTTTAATCCCTGTTTCCTGGAAAGGTGCTAACACTTTCCCTGCAGAGTGTGGATAGCCTAAAATGTGAAGGCAATAATCAGTGGTTGGTGGAATACAGCCTTGTGTTTTAAGAAGCTTATTACCATCCATGATCCTCAGCTTTCTTATGCCCTGTGCTGCTGGGACATTTTTTGTGGTTGCTGTCTCAGCAATTTAGTCCCATAGTTCTACATCATTAGTATAATGTGACAATGTCTGGACTGCAAGTACTCTGGAGGAATGCACAAGAGCCACAAAAATTTTCTAAATAATTCTAAAATGCTTTAAATCATATTATTTTAACCTATATTTCAAGATAATTTACTTCAATCCTTATTGCAATTTGTAAAAAGCTTTTATTTTGGAAAAAAAGTTCAGTGCTCTTTGAGTTCAGAAGTCTTTCCTCCTAGCATGAAATTGTTGTAAAAAGCCTTGAAATGTCTTTTGTCAAATAGAAGAGGGAACTGAAAGAAGTGGCCCAAATGGCAAGTGCTGTGCAATAAGCAGTAAGATATCAGCCAGTCTTCCTAAGCTGCTTCACCTTAGTTCTGGGGACTTCGTTTAAAGTCAAACCTAATGGCTTTGTCATCTGGAGAAAGGCCACATTGTAACTTCAGGAATTAAAAATGTGGTAAGTCTATTCAAAGAAATACTAGATTCTTTTCCTTTGAATCCTGGTTCATGAGCTCTTCATGAGCTCAAGATCTTCTTCATAACATTAACCTTACTCTCTACATTCATGCAGGAAAAAAAAAATTGGTTTTGACAGGTTTT
Organism: Sagittarius serpentarius; assembly: GCA_034782735.1. Lineage (NCBI taxonomy): Eukaryota > Metazoa > Chordata > Aves > Accipitriformes > Sagittariidae > Sagittarius > Sagittarius serpentarius. The sequence goes on along the minus strand of JAVKLA010000027.1, from coordinate 24,511,825 downwards.
AATTTAAAGTTGTAAGAACCAGCAGCTTAGACTTTAATTGCGAAATACTAGTAATTAAATATTTTAGCAACAGTGATAGGGTCATAGTTAAAAGCTGAAGTGCACTTAGGGAGGTATAAAAGGGTGTAACAGGAGGAATCGTAAGCCAGTTGTGTTGGGTTTCAAGAAGAAAACCAGCTGTTGTGTCAGTCACACAGTCTGCTGCATTTAAATCAGTCTAGAATTACTTTAGAGCCTGGCTGATGAGGCAGTAAAAAGGTCACAATTCTGAAATCTTGGCTTCTCTTCCAAGAGATCATTTTACTGAATCTCTGCCATGCTCACCTCGCGCAGAAAGAATATTTTTCATAGTCAGAAAATTGACATTGATTATCTGATCAAGCAAAAGACACTATGGCAATTTTTCCACATTATATTCCCATTGCATCTGTCTAACAAGACAAGATTTATATTTCCTTTGGCTATTATTCCTAAAACTTCATTCCTGTCTTTGTTAGAAAATTTGAAATTATATTGCCCCACTCTACTGTATTCTTTGTCACTGAGTTTCTTTACATTATATTGTCCCCATATCATGCTGGAATGCACCATCTGTTTCACTCAAACCATAAACACAAATTCAGATCTTACTGGATTAGTCCTATATAACTAGTCACTTGCTTTTTCAGTGGTCCAGCTGATAGTTCTTGACCACTGACAACAGGTTTTTGATATTATCTATATAACTAACTTACAGTGGCCAACACTGTCTACAGATGACTGATAGCAGACAAGGAACTGAGGTGTCTCTGGCTTTTTAACCCTGCTGTGAGGGTGAACAACTGCAGTCGATTTGGTGCTGTGGATCTCATAGGAGTGAAGGAACTTAGCCTACATTATGCCAAAGGAACAATAATAATTGACATAAGATCTGGTCAAAAGTCAGGATTTCTGCTCTGCAAGAAAATCTTTCTGTTTCAAAACAGTTCTTTAAGAATTTATGAATTTTACTGATGGCTGCTAAATCCCCCTACAAATACATTCAAAAGAGTTCTGATTCTCAAAGTGAAAAACTCTTTGAGCCGTAGAATCATAGAATTGCTTAGATTGGAAAAGACCTATAAGATCATCTAGTCCAATCATTTAACGTAGCACTGACAAGTCCCCCACTAAACCATGAACACCTTTGCCTCAATGTACCAGGCTTACCTGTCCCTCCAGGACTCCTAACCCTCCTAGGGGACAGGCAGGAAGCTGGGAGGCCGTACATGTCCGTAATAACCTTGTAACTTGGACTCAACCCCCAAGTCTTCTCCTGAAGCAGGAGAGAGGCTGCAAGTCCCAAGCGCCTGGGATGAAGGTGGCCCTTTTGGGGGTCCCGGGCTGCCTGCTGTGCGGCTCAGTTCTCCAGAGCAGTGGATTGATTCTTTTTAGCGTCTGGTGCCAGGTTTGGTTTCTGAAGCCTCAAAACAGAGTCACTGACACCAGCCTGAGTCTCTTTCAGCGCTAAACAGGGCAGTAATTTATCACAGCCATTCCAGGCAGTAGCAGCCAAGACAGCGGCAGGCCTCCCAGTTCCCCTCACCCCAACAGAGTGCTGAAGACTCAACGTGAGCCTGGTTACTGAGGTCTTCAGAGTCCCTGCTGGAGAACTAGGAGTTAATAACTGGCCAGGTCCAGCATACTTAATATTTCCAGCTGATCTATTAGTTTTGCTATCTTTGTTTCTGACATAGCGTACGTGGTAAGGTTGCCCAAGGACCATAAATTGTGCACCCTTCACTTCAAGCAGAAATTTCATGATGTAGCGAAACACTGGTATCGTCTTAGTAATCTGATGAGGAAATTGGTCAGGGACAAAGCAGGTGAAGATGCCTGTCTTTCAGCAGAAGTTTGCAGTGGTAATTTGCCTTTGAACATTATCCATTCTGATAAAACATAATTTCTGAACAACAACAAAAAATTTACAGAAAATTGCAATCCACCTGTAACTGAAATGCACCTAAAAGCTGTCATATTCCTAGGCATCAATGCCACAAGTTTTACAGGTTATAACATTACTTGCACAATGGTATCTGAAATTCCTGACGTCAGCTGCGGACATCTGCGAAGGCAGATATCAGTAGTTTCCTATTACTGAGAGTAGTCTGTAAGAAAAACAGGAAAATGTCAACAGGTTCCATTTTTGCAATGCAGGATGACAAGGCAATGCTTACACAGTCTATGATAAACCTTATTTTTATATAGAAATAATTACTCGATACATTCAGTTCAAATTGTTACAAATATAGACAATACCACAACTATTTCACTATGCTGCAGTACTTGTCAAGCATATGGTCCTAAAAATACAATCCTGCTTTTAAGCACGTATGAAAGAGAGTTTAAGCCAGGCAAAATCCCGTATGTGTTTGTAGAACTTAGCTGTAATACAGAGTCAGGGCAAGGTAACTTATTACTGAAGAAATAGATGATTGTGTGTAAATATTCTTGAGCTACAAGATAGGACATAGTCTGGGAGAAAACTTTAGAAGTTGGACTTCAGTCATACACTTAATCAGGTATTAGTCCCCAATAGGCTTGCCTTGAAGATTCCCAGCAGTACAAAAATGGCTTGAGATCATTCCCAAATCCTCCGAAGCTGCTAGGACCGAGTAGGCTTTGGACTTCCTCTTTTATTAATGAGAGCATTGCTAGTCATATTAATGTAATATTTAATAATATATTGACCATTTTGTTGCACACTGACATTGTTGTTTGTTTTCCACCACTAAAGGCACTGAGGCTGAAATTTTTTTAGTGATTGTCAAAATCAATGTTCTAAAATCCACACATAGATGTCTTAAATCATTGACATGGATTTTCAGAAAGGCTGAGCATCCATTGCTTTCTGTGTAGTCTGCACTTTTATACCACAATTATCCTTTGGACTGTGAAGATTTAGTGTAAAGGTATTTGGACAACATTTGAACAGTTAGAATGATGTATATTTTAATGTGGCATCTAACTCATATCTGTCTTAATATCAAAATCAATATCAAGAAGTAAAAGATTGCAAACCACACTGTTTCCTTATAACAATCATCTCTCTTACCACGGTTTCTCATGCCATTCTGAAATCATATGAAATCAATAAATGTCGGTTAGAAAATATTACTGTCTTTACTGTTTAAGCACACATATAAAAGCCCAGGCATAAGTTTGAAATTCAGAAGTAAATCAAAGCAGAGATCTTGTCTTAACAGCTTTCATTAGCACCAGTAGTTTTTTTAAAGAAGACAGTACCTTGCAAGGAGACAAAAATGGCAGGTTTGAACTGGAGTTATTGAGGCAACAATGGTAAAAGTGATCTTTAATAGAAAATCAGATTTATTTATAATATATTCAGTATTTCTTTCTTTTCCTTATAAAAATTCTTCAGAATTACACAGATTATTAACCTATCAAGTATCTGCACTATGTATACAATTGGTTCCACGGGAAAGTGTCATGAATTCAGTGTTGGTACAGAATTAGAAGAAGAAAACTTCAATTATTTATTTATTTTGCTTAGGATCTGACCACTGGCACAAGTTATACCCTATTGTCAACAAAGACCGTCAATTTCTTATTGACTGATCCTATTTTGACTTCCCAAGGATGCATCTCTGGAGCATCTCTGGATCACTTGGAAACCTTCCACATGCAAGGAGATCCTTAATGTTGGACATTGATTCCACATGAATCAGGTTAGAAAAAGGGGGATCTGGAGATGGAGATGTGAGGCATTTTCTTTTTTCATTCTCTTTTTCTCTAATTTATATAGAAAACAAGACTAGTTGCCTTTCAGGAGTATTTATATAGATTAGGGTATGCTTGCTAATTTTGTTATACTATTCGGCAACACCCTGTAAGAATCACAGAATATCCAAATTATGTTCTTTAAAATTAGGACTTTTTGGCAAGTGTTCTGGTGTTAATGGCAAAAGCACTGGTAATTTCCCAGTAGGAAACCTACTAATCACTGATTTGGGGAGGGGAAGGTAGGAGGGGAGTTTCTAAACACAGTTACTCAGTTGTGCTTTTTTTTAATCAACATGTGGTGGGACATTTATACATATGTAAAAGTTACTCAGTATAACTCCATATGGAATCACTTTGGACCAGGTTTTTTTCCTCAGAGAGTCTTATTACCTTGATAGCAAAGGATGAGATTTCTTTGTGCTGATGTATAATATAGCAAGTGCTGCAAGAAGTCCAGGTACATATTTCTAAGCATCATGCATAATTACAGGTGCCTATCACCAGTGGGAATCAATACACATGTATGTGCTTATAAGGAAGGAATTAATGATAATGACCAATAAACAGTGTAAATAACATCCGAGTACACCTGTGGCATCTCATAATCTAAACTCAGAAAACATCAGGTACCTATAACTGTACTTCTGTGAAGAAAGAGACCTTTAAAATACTGTCATAAACAATACAAATATTAGTGGGAATTGAAGGTAGGATATTTGTTCTGCAGTTATTAAAATCCAATTACTGTTTCTGGCAAACTACTGTTTTTCTGCGTTATTTTTCCTCTTGTTTTCTCTCTGGAGTAGAAGGTGTATTCACATATATTTCACCTCAATTTTGGAACTGTGTTGAGGAAACATGCAGATTGACTATAACGAATGTATTCATATGCATACCTAGAATTAAAACCTTCAATATCTTTGGCTTTTTGAACAAACTGTTGGGGTTTTTTTTCTCCAGATATTTAAAAATAATCTAACATAAAAATGTGTTAACATGTTAACATGGAGAAAACTGCTTGTATGTTATAAAATCTTTGAAATCTATAACTTGCCTGTCAGGAAGACTTGTTGATTGATGTTTTTACCGTACTTCATGCGTTTGCAGTGCTGAATGGAGGACCTCTCACTGGAACATATAGATTGTAGCAGTTTCATTTCCATTGGGGCCAAACCGATGAGCAAGGCTCAGAGCACACAGTGGATGGAAGGAAATACGTCTCAGAGGTAGAGTCAATGAAAGAAAAGTCAAAGTCAAGTTTTCAAAGTCCAGTCACATATACCATCCTTAGGGGAAAAGAACCCCAAACCACCTGTAGACAGCTTTGATAGTTATTTTCTTTTGCAAAAGCAATACCATCTCTGTGTGTGCAAAGTTGACTTTGCAAGAGCAAATTGAGGTTTGTGGCCAGTACTTGATAATCTAAATTTAGATAATCTAAATCCAGATAATCTAAATCCATATTTAAATAATGAAATAGGGCTGAAAGGTACAAGTATAAAAGTAACTTCTGCTAAATGTTAAAAAGGTCAGCTGTGCAAGTACATTCAGCTTAATACTAAATCAGCTGCTTTTTAGAGAGTCTGACCCCAATGCCCCACTATAATTGTAGCTAAAGCTTCTCAAAGCTACAAGTACGCTGATCACTGTAAGGTGTTTTTTTTCTGGCTTTTAAAGAACAGCAAATAAGAAGAAAACCCAGAAGAAATTAATGAAGAGAAAGAGGTAAAAATGTTGCTAGTAAGCACCCCAGCAGCTGTCAAGTACATTAAATGTCTTCAGATAATGAAACAAGGTCTGTTTTACAAAAATTAAAAACCAACTCTAAAGTAACAGATTTTACGTGTTTTCCCGTGCCTTAGTGTTCTGCTAATAGCCGTCCACATGCCAACAGACGATTCGTGTTCAATCCATGTAATGTTATCTTTGGCAGCTTTTTAGATTTTTAGGAACGTTACAACATGACAAACTAATGAGATGGATTATACATTTTTAATTTAGGCATTAGGAACACACAGCCAGAAGTGTGTTCCTAATAGGAAATTTTCCGCTCCTGAGAGTGCTAAAGCTATCTCATTTGATACAGCCAAGATAAGAAAGGGGTGTCCCTTTAGAATTGCTTTCTGCTGTAAAGAGATAGTGCACTTAAGCTGTGTTTAAGCAGCACATGATTAAGTGTTTATTAGTTTGCTTTGAATCAATAGTTTAAAATATTTTGAAAGAGTAAAGATGTTAAGTTGAAAAGACAGCAATTCAGCTTTAAAAAATACCAGAAATTTTTTAAAAATCTGATTTAAATCAGAATTTTAAGATTATCTGCATTATATGATATTTTCATGTTCTGTTTCTGTGTTTAGAGCCTCTCCTTTGTATTTTAAGGAGTTTTGATATTTTTTGTGACCGTGTTGCTAAACATTACACAATTAATCCAGGACTAGACTATTGCCATAAAGTTACATAGTTGCTAAGGAACTGCTAAGCTTATTCATAGGTAAGAAGGCATTTAAAGAAATTCTTGTGATTTCCAAGTTCTGTAAGTTTTGGAAATTTATATTTCACAAAAAATAGCTCAAGATACAATATGCAACATACTACACTGAACAAAAGTTCCTTAAAACTCTATTAAAGCAAATACTGTCAAATACTTGTTGAAAGATCTATGTTGAATATAAACCATCCACAGCCACTATGTTCATGGCCATACCATCAATCTTTTGCAGTAAACGGGACTATTGTGAATAAATATTGCACCATGTGTAACAAAGCGGTTATGCTCCTCAAAATGCTATTTAATGTACTACATTTTTAAAGACATGGAAATAAAGGCAAGCACAGGAGACTGTTAGCAATAGAGTTAAAAAAATATGTGTTCCTTGTACGTTGTGATTTTCTACATCTCTCTGTACTTACCCCTAAATTGCTTTCAGGAATATGTGCAGTTCTGCCTACCCCAAGATAAAGCCTGGGTGTGAGTCCTGACAATGCCAGGGCAGTTCAGCCAAATGCCATAAATCTGCAGGTGTTCACAAGCGTGTTCTCAGTTTCACGGTCAGACCCTAAGAGTAGAGCGTGGTGTTTCTAACTATTTTACTCTAATTGCGGCATTTCTTCACAATAGAACCATCAAAAATGATCCTGTCAATCGCTTTTAGTTTCATCTTATTCACTGGAATGCGGACAAGTATTCGAATGTGACAGAGGCTTTTGACAAGTTGGATGGCTTGGCAATTGTCACTGTTTTCCTGACCGTCAGTTACTGACATACTGAAAACACGTGTCTCTCTTCCCTTTCCTTATCAAAACTGCAGTCAGTGCTGAGGACTAGGAAAAAAAGGTCCTTGTGTTAAATCGGTGGAGGTGACCATCTCTTATCCTGATTTAGCCTGTATTGCCAACTTTGCCCATGATTCTATGTGGCTGTTTTACCCAAATCCCCATTTCATCCACAAACCCTTCAAGAAGAGCTGTGCTTTAAAGCATGGGTGCTAGTGAGCTTGTGGTGTTTCGTCCACCTTTGTAACAGGGAATGCTCACACCTTTTGTGTTTGCAGCGATGTGAACTTTCACAGAAAGATGGCTTGAGTCACATGTGCTATTACTATCAATCAGAAAAGAAAATTCTACATCAGAACTCCAAGAAATCTGGAATCCATGCATATGACGTATTTAGCCTTTCAAAACCAACTGAAGCAGGAGAAAGAATTCCTTATTATTGACTTTGTAACATTAAGGAAAAATCATAAAATAATATTATATATTATTATATACTGCTAAATTATAATTACCCACAGTTCACATTGCAAAAATTGACAGCAAAACCATCTCTCCAAATGCTTTCAAAGTGAATTTCAAGGATAAACACATATGATCAAAGCAATCATATGCTTCTGAATCACAGACTGTTTTCACACTACTGTTTGCATTACTCTGCAAAGCAGAAGCAAAACTTCCTGTTATTTCCTTAAAATTCTAAATTTTGTCTTATTCCTAGCCGGTTTGCAAAGCTAAACTAATCAACATGTATAAAGCATATCCTTATTCTTGATTCTGTTAGAATAAAACTATTGTTACATATTTAGGATTTTAAAGTATTTTTTATTTACAGCTCAGCTTCTGCAGTGAAAACCTGAAGGGTGTCTTGAAGGCCTTGGATTCAGTAAAGACTAAAGTAAACATCATCACAGCCTGATCATGATAATATAGAGAGTAGTTAAATTAAAATCTGCAGTCTCTCATCTGCCTTTTTGAAGACTTCAGAATGATGCAGAGGTTCAGCTGAAGGAGGCTGTTGAGATGTGGGAGCCGAAAGCATGATCCTGGACATGAGTTTATGGGATCCCATAAGATATTTTGTATTGTTGGGGCTCCGCTCTATAGACAGCTATGGGCTCTTTGTGTAAGAGTACACAGTTCCTGATTCCTACCTAATCCTACGTTTCCACCCATCTATTTAAAATTACCCCTAGTGTCCATCACCAGCACAGCCTCACAATAACCGAACTGAAGTCTCGCTCAGTTAAAGGAAGGAAAAAGAGGGAGAAGAAGTAACACCAGGACTGCTCTCTTCTTAAGCTGTCGTGTAAAGCAATGACTATTCCCACTAAGCCTCTCATAAAAGCATAAGATAAGCAGAGATACAATCTGAATATCTGAATTTTAGTGATGCATGTTAAAAATACAATACAGCATCTCCCACAGGATTTTAAAAAGGAATGTAGACTTTGGCCCTGAACATGCAAACATTATCAACGTGTGTGAATCCTCCCTTTAGCCTCAACAGACAGCTGAAAATTAATTATACGCTGGAGCGTTTTGCTTGCTCAGGAGCACAGAGTTCAGTATTTTGAAAAAAAACCCCACCCACAACCCTTTAGTCGGTGATGACTGAACTCTTTTGATACCATTTGAGGGCAAGTTGTTTTTTGTTTGTTTTTTTGAGTAACACTGGTCATTCTTGGTGGTGCCAGCCTAGATGTATCTCAGTGTCAAACTTATCACCAGGGTGAGCAACTCACCTCTGATGCTATGAGAAAACACTAGTGTTTTGAAATTACCTCCTCTGATTTAGGAGCTCACACCCTTGTAGCCTGAGATGTAAATCCTATCTTACTCATGGGTTTCATCAACCCAGCGTATCTTCCACAGGGTAAGCAAGCTCCCTTTTCTGATTTTGATCCTTCAAGCCTACTACCTAAATCCATGGATTACTGGACCTGCAATGTCTCTCTGATTTATCCTCCCCTCCATGGCAGTGTCATCTGGGTTATCCTTAAAGAGCCAATTACTGTTAGCTCAGAGCAGGTACAGTGTTACAAGGAACAAGACCCTTCTTGCCTTTTGGTTTCAGGGACACTATCACTTTACATTGTATTGCTGCATTTTATTAGGTTTATTTGTCTTATTTTTACTGTAAAATGAGTACTGCCTTTACACCACATTATTGCTCTTAATAAACACTTATGATTCTGCCTCAGCTGGGTTAGGCTACTCACATCTTACAAAGTCTTGTGGGAATTGAGCTAAGATGATGTCCTGGTTTTGGCTGGGATAGAGTTAATTGTCTTCCTAGTAGCTGGTACAGTGCTGTGTTTTTCAGTTCGGTACAAGAAGAATGTTGATAACACCCTGATGTTTTCGGCTATTGCTCAGTTGTGTTTAGAGTAAAAGTCAAGGACTTTTCAGCTTCTCCTGCCCAGCCAGCAAGAAGGCTGGAGGGGCACAGGGAAGCTGGGAGGGGAGA
>JAVKLA010000027.1:24465953-24496216 GCA_034782735.1 Sagittarius serpentarius | reverse complement strand
AGGCCAGGCTGGACGGGGCTCTGAGCAACCTGATCTAGTTGAAGGTGTCCCTGCTCACCGCAGGGGGGCTGGACTTGATGGCCTTTGGTGGTCCCTTCCAGCCTAAGCCATTCTATGATTCTATGATTCTATGATTTGGTTACCAGAGCAATGTAATAACATGAATCAATATAAAAGACCAAGTCATGCGCTGCCAATACTTTTATAAATGGCACCTCTGAACATGCCCTCCCCTGCCTTGCTGTAAACTCACTCCTTCAGCTGGAGAGGTGTTAATCAGGAGAGAGCTGAGGGCCCAGGCAATCTGGTCATCTGGACCACCCCTTGAAAACAAACTGCTTCCTCACGATAGGGAGACACTAACCCTTGGCACACCAACAACATGCTGTCAGGAAACATTTAGATTTACCCTTGAAAAATGTGTTAGGACAGATTTGGTAGTAATGGCACAAAAAGCTGTCAGCAACTGATGCAGTAGGACCACCCCTGTCTTATCGGGAGGTTCCCCATGAGGAAGAGCAAGGGGGGGACATCCACAGCCACTTCTCTGCAAGCGATTGGGCTTCCCTGCAGTCCTCTGGGGGAGGCCAGATCTGCATGTCCCCCTCCTTCCCTTACCCAACTGCGCGCTTTTCCACTGATTCGCACTGTTGTGAAGTGTGGTCTAATATACTTTCACAGAACCTTATTTCTTAATTATCTTCATGGAACCATACAGGCCATTTCTGCAATGGCAACATACTTTGGAGGCATGGTCCAATGGAGCCATCATGTCTTCTGTCTGTGAAAATGCACACATGCAAGAGGAATGCCTGAAACGGTCAGACTGCAACTATTCGGAGTGTTTTCAGCCCTTGAACAAGTCCTGGAGGATTAACATTAGGTAGGATTTTACAAGGCTGCCAGCTAACGAAGTTGTATTTTGCATTTCCATTACATATCCCACAGCAAAGTTTGTAACATGGATTTTTTTTGTTACTTGGTCAAGGGAGAGAAAGGCTGCAGGGAAAGCCTCCAGACAATTATTGCGAAGGAAAGTTCTGCCAACACCTACAGAATTGTTTCCTGTTTCCCTCATTTTACCCTGCTTCTGGCCTCCTAGGTTTCCCTGGTATGAACATTGCTGACCTGTGCTGTAATCCTTTAGCCCTCCTTCCAAGTATTTGTTGTATGCATATTTCTTTCTTCAGGTGACATTTTAACTCATTTGAGCATATCTGATTGATGAGAAGAGGGAGGTGGAGAACAGACAGTTGGCTCAAGCAGTTGCAAGACCCAACAGTTAGGTAGAGATCAAGCTCCAGACCTGTGTCTGAAATCTCATTTCTACAGCAAGTTGGGCCATTTGTGAAAGCAGCACAGACTGCATTCAAATAAATGATTCAACAGAACAATATTGTAAGTATAAATGATTACGTATTAAAACTTAATTGTGTTCAAGGCTGTGACATACACAGCGTTCATACTCATGTTCTGTACATCTACAAGCATACAGGGACATAGTTATTCCAGTGGATGGTTAGACTCATGATAAGATTCAGTGGCTACTTCTGAGCCCTTGTTCCCAAAGGTTATGCTTTGAAATCTCTGAACATCACAACCTAAGTGACCCAGCTTGCCACAGGGCTGGAGCTTCCATTAACTAGGAGATCTCTTAGGTAGTCAGTACTTCAAGGAAATTAAAAGCTTCTTTTTAAATGGCTAAACAAGGAGTTAAGTACCAGTTTGAAAATACTGATGTGATGTGACTACTGCAAAGCCACAAAGAAAAGTGGTGCAAAGTTAGGCACAGAACAGAGTTTCTGTGCAGGGCTCCCATGCTAGAGGTGGCTCAGTCCCCTAGAGCAGACCTACCATTAAAACATAGCTTTCCAAAAACACCTTTCACTGCTCTCCCTGAGACAGTTATGTGACCTGCCCCTGGCCTAAAGTCAACTCCTTCTACACATCCAGTTTTCCAGGCTGCAAACCAGAAGGCCCCTCTTTCCTCATAGAGAAAGAAGAGGAGGCTCAATTTCTAATTGCTTCTGTCCTCCTTAATCTCACTTACGTGCTCCTGGCTTTGACCAGAGGACCGGCTGGTTCTAGTTTGACCACATGCCTAACAAAGACGGTGGCTGTTTCCATACTTAAATCAGCATTCTCTTATGTGCTGGCTTCTTTAAAACAAAAGTCACAAAAATCTTGAATTTCTGCTGAAAGACAACAGACTAATGAATGGAACAAGCATTAATGCAGATAAGGAGAGGCACAAGAAAGGCTTACAATAGGACTGAGAAGATGCATTTTGGCACCTATAATGAAAGCTAGGATGAATGCCAGTGGTTAAATTCAGTAGAGAACTTCAGAAAGTAGATGCTACCCTGCCTTTCTCATATATGAGATATCTAAATACCACTGTCGTGCAGGAATGCTGTGCGCAGTGGTGCCCACGCAGCAGCCAGCTTATAGAGACTTAAGTGTCCAGATGGAATGGGGACAAGACGTCACATAGCCACTCCAGTGGAATGCAGAGAGGTGCTGGTGAAGCCCTGGGTCACACTGCTGCACGTGGCACTCCTAGCACACACCAGAAGTGTTAGCTGTGCCCATACCAGCAACTGGAGAGGGACAGGACTTGGTCATGGTCAAGTAGAAGCTCCCCAGCATGGGTTTGGCAAATGTTAGCTAGAGCTTTCTGCGAGAGGGCACAGACCAGGTGAAATGATGGTTCCAAATAGACCATATGGAGGAAGGTACACAGGAAAGTTCAGCTGTACAGACTCAGGACATGTTATGGCCCTTGTTCCAGGACCAGAAAGTGGGCCCTAGCTTGTGTTATTTACCATGACAGGCACAGCTATTAAATTCACTGCAAAGCACAACAGATACGCTCGATTTCCCTCTGGAAAAGCAGGGGGTGTTGGTACTTAGCACAAGTAGGCGGCTTTTCGCTGCTCAGCCTGTTGCCTCTGCAAAATGCCCTGATAGGCAGGCTTTGAACCAGCTACACTGTGTCTTAACTGCTCTAACTGGGTAGTACTTACATTGTGGGTGTGATACTATGCCTCTCCCTAAACTCAGAAAATAAAGTGATAGCAACAAGAATATGCAACTAAATTATTTCTTTTTAACTATCTAGCCATTCATTTGGTTAGTGCTTTTATAGCTTGGCTGGGAAGATTTTTCCCTGCCAAACGAGAAAGGTAACTCTTAGGGCCTGTAAGAAGCATTAGCTAATGTTTATACAGTGCCTACCAATACAAGAGTGCTAAGTACTAGAAGTGAAGCGCATCTTGGCACTCAAAGACCTGCATGCTAAATAGTTGACCCAGTGCCCAGACTGGGATGACTACTGACTCTGAAGAGGCTGAAAATAGCCTTAAGCCGTAATGGAAAAGAAGTCCAGGAGGGACATCTAAAGTAACAGCGTGTAAAGCACAGCTAAACAGCAATACACACTTTCCAGAAAATGAAATGAGGCTTTCTCTCTTTCGATACAAAGCAGTTCAGTCAGTCACGTTTTCCTCTTGCATGAATTACTGGATGCAAGATGCAAGAGAAAATTCTTTAGTTTAATCTTGTTTTTTAATCTTAACCTGTTTTAGTAGGAGCTTAGTGCAAGTGGCTTTAAAAACACCCCTGAACACATTGTCATGAGGCAACACACCAGCGCCAGTCACTCGGGAAAAGTGAAGCACAATCATAAGACTTCTGTATTATTTAAACAATATCACACCTAAGCAGCGTGTATACCTGAGTGCTGTTCAGATCTGATATCCTGGGTGTTCCCACTCTGCTATTAGATGGCCACGCTGCAGGGCTAGGTTACTAGACTACTTCCAGGTTGCCATAAGCCAGAGGTGCGGGCAGTGTAGGTTGTATATACCCTCTGTTCACTGACATAGAGGGTGAAATCCAGATCAGTAAAAATGAGTTATTGAATAAATTAAAAAATGAAAAAAAAAAAAATAAAAAGCAGGCCGGACAAGAACATTTTGGTAGTGCATGTTCCTGTCCATAATTACAACTCCCATCTTTCTGTAATCACAAATATCTTTTTCCAGTTAAACACAAATTTACAGTGTGCTTGTGTGAACCAAGAAGCCTGCCTTGAGTCCTAGCAGTGATATTTAGATACCCCATTACCGGAAGAGACAGGTAGGCAAACGCTTTCTGGAACCTCACACAGACAGTGAGGTGACAGTGGTGCCATGGCTGAAGTGAGCACAACCATTCACCCGAAACAGTCAGGAAACTGAAGCAGAAACTGGTTTCAAATAACTGGTCAGATTTTCTATATGAATCTTTACTGTTCCCTTTGCAAAAAACCCTGCTCAGTGATGATCCCCTACGCTCAGTTGTATTTCCTGCACGTGTGACCCCACCTTGCACGGCGTTTGCTCCCAGAGCTTCAGGCGCCAACATACGGAGCCTGCTTGATAGCGGCGATGTGGCCATGCACAGTCCAGGGTGCCTGTACACAAATGACTTAGGTACTCTTTTTTTTTTTTTTTAATGCCTGGGGAAACTTCCAGCTAGAAGAAAACACAGAAAAACTTACCTTGCTCCTACAGTGGTTGTTTCTGGCATGTGGCTTTTAGGTATGTGTAGAACTATGTGATGGTAATTGCTTATAGAAAACGGGAGCATTTAAATGGACAGTTTCACCTAAGTATGATTTTAAAAATCTGAAAGTCTTTTGTTATGTATCTGAAAGTAATCCTTTTTTTCCATAATTCTTGTTTCACTTGTAAGAACGGGAGTAAGTCGCAATCAACAGCACGTCCTTAATATGTGAGTTATATTGCATACTCTTCTTCCACAAGCTGAGACTTCAGGACACCATGGGTTTTTTTGGGCTGTTGTTATCTGTGTGAAGGTGACACCCAGACCATTGCCTTATTTATAGTGACATCTACCGGCAAAAGCGATCTGCAAAGGCCCACTTTATTAGAAGTTTTTTCAGTATTCGCTCTCCTATCTTTGGCATTTTTTTTCATCTTCTTCACACCTCACTGCTCAGTTGTTCCCAGTCAGTTCAACATTTTAGATTATTTAATATAGTTTAGTCTGTTATCATCTTTTCAAACCCAATATCCCTGTCAACCAATCATACATCTCTCTCCAAAGTATATGCCAAAACCGAAGATTTTGTATCATCAGCACCATTTGCCGGTGCATGTAAGAGTGCTGGGCATCTCCAACATCCAGGAGACACAGCTTCTGCTGAGGGAGCACCGTTTCAACATTGTGTATTTAGCATTCCCACATACCTGCCTATTGAGTGCAGCTGTCCGTGACACCAGCCGTACACCAAAACTGAAGCCTCTCTGGGCACAGGACTGTGTCTGCAGACTTCAGGAGGCGGGTGGAGTCCAGTGACAGCTCAGTTCCACAGTACTCAACAGAACCCGCTGTGCTCTAGAATCCGCCCCCTCTTCCTGCATATTCTACAGAGTGTGTACCTATACACGTACATAACATGTACATAGTATATTGTGTATCTACCGAAAAACATGTATACAGAAAGAACATATATAGATAGTTTAGTATAGTTGCTAAACATTTTAGGAACAATATGTAGGAACGGTAATTACATTAACACCCTCAGACTGTGAGTACGGAAAAGAGTATTTCAAGAATTTGCTCAGGATATCTGCTGAAAACACTACACACCATGTCACAGCTACTCAAATAATGTTAATAAATAGTGTTTTGCTTTTATTTTGCCATATTTATTTGCCACATTGCTATGTATTAGCCAGCTCAAAACTAATTCAGTCAAACAGGTTTGCTGCAGCAGATGTTTGTGAAGGGCTTTGTCCTGGGTTTTGCTTCTGGCTTTGTTCTTCTTACGAATGTCCCCTGAACCAGTCATGAAGATGAGCTAAACTATTTTGAGAGACTCAAGGTTTCTTTTGGGCAGTGGGCCAACAGGCTGGAAGTTCTTTGGCTAGTCTCTGCAGACATTTTGAATGGACTTCAAAATATGTTGTTGAATAGCATGTACCATGACTCTTGTATTATTTAGTTTGATAGAACAGTAAGATATTGCTCTTATTTATAGTGCTATTTGCAATGAAATATGTAACAAATACTATTTAAGTAATGTTAAGCAATTTTCAGATTGCCGCTGCTATCTGTAGACCTCAGGACACAACATTCTTTCAGCTATTCATACATAGGTATCTATGCTTTCTACATAACCATGAGAATTTTAAAACAATTTTGGAACATAAGTTTGGATGCAGAGATTCTTAGTTTCTAGGTAAACTGGTTATTTATGAAATCACAAACTATGTAAGAAGCTGGAGTTTAAAGAGAGCAAAGGGGAAACAGAAATCAAGAACAAACTCTCTGAAAAAACACCAGGGATGACTGGGTTCCTTTTTTTTTTTCTCAAAATCACCAAAGTGATAGTTTTTAAAAAATTTTTACTTTATTGACAGCACATTTCTGTCTAGCGTTCATACAACTGTAGAAAAGAGAACTGGAAACAAAATGTTGACATTTAAATGGCTGATACTTTATTCAAAATATTTTCAAATCAGAGACAGAAAAAAAAATAAATCCAATCTTCATAAAAAATACATTTCATGTATCTGTTGCATGCAACCTGTACAATTTACATCTGAAAGCCAAAAACTGTCAGGAGCATCTACAAATTATTCAAATTTCTGTACCTGAGCATGTCGGTGAAATTTGATAAAATAGAAGTGACACAAGAATTGACTGTGCAGCACATCAGTTCTGTTAAGTGGAGGCAGAGAATCTTTGTTTTCACACGACAATCCAGTGCTCTCCTGCCAGAGACATCACCCCTGTCGTCAAATTCTGCTGCACAAGAGAAGCCAACACAGATCACAGATGCAAATGTTGCACCACAGTGAAAACTTGTACTTGGCATGAAGGATGGAGAGGTTGACAGAAATAGGAAACAAAACATTAATTTAGGAACATTTTTGCATAATTTCAGCATTAGCTCCTATCTCACAAAGGCAGCAGACATGCAGAAAAGGCCACCTGTCCATAGAGTAAGTGCTTCGTGAATAAAGGTATGGAAGTAACCGTATCTAAGAGATATCTAATCTCTATTAGGCTAGATCTGTAAGAACAAGCAATAGCAAGACTTTTAGTATGAAAAACAAGCAGGCTATCTATACATGCAGAACACTGGTGGAAATGTAACACTACTGTATTTTTGTAGGATGCTTTATAAGTTAAGGTTTTTATCCTAAGTCCTAAAGAGATGCCAGGGAAGAAGAACCAAAGAAAAATCAGCATAGGCAAGCAATGGTAATTAAAACCAAAAATGGAACAAACTCTTTACTCCACAGCTAAAAGTACAAAGCAACATCAGACTGTGGGGGGACAAAAAAATAGAGTTAGGTCAGAAGTTAGATGTAGTCTGTTTAGCAGCAGAGTGATAAAGGAGATTGTCATAATGCTTTTTTATACTAGTTAATAAAAGAAAAACCACATCTCTAGAGCGACATTCCTCTGGCATTCGTACCTTCATGCTGAGGCTGCAACCTGAATGTGCTCCAAGTCTCTCAATTATTTGCAGCTTGTAACATCTGAAGGCTAGGCAAGATTTATCTCTAGCAATCTCCTCCTTACCTACCTAAAGCTACAAGAAACTAAATCTCAAATGTCCTTTCCATTAAGTTTTTAAAAAAATGTATTACATATTTCTTTCTGTTATGTTTTCTTATTCATATGCCATAATCCATTTTTTTCAGTAAAGTTATTTTGAAATTGATTATTTGGAAGACTTGGGTTTTTTCCCTGGAATTGATTCCTTGAATTCTTCTAGGTCCCAGTTCACGTCTGGAAGGCCAGCAAAGTCCTGTTGCTTCAGCAGACAAATCTGAAGGAGCAGACAAAGCACAGGTACGTAGCAAGTGGGTGTATAGCAGCAAACAGATGTCTGCCTGATCTTCAGTCCACTGTACTCCAGAAAGAAAGACAGCTACTTCCATATTTTTTCTTTGACATAAAGAAAATTGCCAGATGGTGTTAAACTCTGCCTTTGCAACATGAAAGACATCATGAGCATGACTGGCAAAGGCTATAAACGCAGCAGAGCGCACTGCTTCCTGCCAGTGCCAAAAACAGCAGAGCTGACCCCAAGGCTCTACTGCAGTTTGTTTATTTCTGGGAGTAAGTTTATAGGTGATCAACCATCCAGCCGTATACAATTCTTGACAGCTGCTACTTTAAGCAAATACCCTATATGTTTCACTCCTCTTAGTATAAGGGCTTCAAGTGTGTCAGAGTGTAAACAGTTGATCAAAGAGATCTGCAGCTAGGGGGGGGTGATGACATATTTTAGCCTCGTCTGCTCTAGAGTCATCTTAGTACAGCACGGAGCCCACACCTGAGATTCAATTCCCGCGGAGCACATCATGCGGTCTGGTGAGATTCAGTGCAGCTTGGGCATAGAGTAAGTTAGTGACTGAGGATGCAACCAAGTGCTCAGTGCTGAGACTGGGTCCACGCTCCCACCTTACAGTTGCAGCAGATGGATAACCTGGGAAGCTGTTCCCAAAGGATTTCAGGCAACTGAGCATTTCTAGTCTTTTTCAGATGCCACCACTAGCTTTCAGTCCAGATGCACGACCATGCTAGGTCAATCTAATGTTAACACAGCGTCTCCACATTACAGGAATTACTGTGAATGATGTCTTCTTCTAAAACTTATTTGTGTAACTCAGTAAAAATAGTCAATAGTTCAAAAAAGCGCTATCAGAAACTTTATGTACAATTGATTGCATGTCTTACCACGGCCAACGACATTTTGGAACGTAAAAAGGGTATCTAATACTACACTGCTCAAAGATAGACCGCAAATGAGGAGTGACAATTTTTTCCAAAACTAGAGCTGCAGGCACTAGTTATAAAACTGCAGCCTTCTCTATAAAAGTTTAATCTCTTCAGTAGAAAATACAAGACACATTCATAAAATCCATGTTTTATTTTGATAAAATCCTTATAAATATCAAAGCACTGGATCAACTCCGCTGTTTTCAATACGTAAAAAACACATACAATTTTGTTTCTGATATGAAGCAGTAGCCTTATTACTTTCTCTTCTGAGGCAAACAAACTTTATCACCTTTGTGCAATTTGTAAACATTTTGTTCATGTTCTGCAGCTACTCACGTAACAGGGAAACATACCAGATCCAATACTAAGACTAAAAAAGGCTGTGAAAACACACAACACGCTCCCGCTCTCTCCATGCACACTTTCCAGACGTCCTCATTCAGAAAGAACCAACCTGAGGTCTTTTCAGCTGCACTCTTCTCCCTATGCCAGAAAACAGAAAGTACCTGCAGGTTTTTCCCCTTTGGTTCATACTTGTACCTGCTGCCGCTGCCAAATGCCTTTTATTTGTCCCATACTCTATTTGTGTTCTTTCCTTCAGAAAACATTCAGAAGGCATCGAGAGGCCTTGCAGCAATAGTAGCTATACTTTAGGGAGGAGAAAACAAAAAAAAATCCACCTATCTTAAACTAAGCTAAAATATCTATGTCTCTATGTCTAATTTATTCAGTTATAAGAAGGTATATAAAGTCAATCCTGATTGTGATTTCCCTCATGTTTGTCCATCTAAGATCAAAAGACCTGTTGAGGTAAAAGGCACAGCCTATAAAACTTATAAGAAACCAAATTAATGGAGAACAGTCATGGAAGATGAGTTGGTCAGAAGTACTACAGAGATTGGTGGTAGTTGCTGCCCATGAAACCTGTAGCTGCCTCTTTCAGGTATCACTGGTTTTCACTATGTAGTTCTTACAGTCTGAGGGTAAATCTAATTCTATACTAAGCTATATCCTATGGCAACTTTGTTAAAAATAATAAAAATAAAATTGGCGTAAACCAAACAATTATATTGAGATAACAAAAGCTCCTGAGAGAAACACAGGCTCAAGTCAGTTCGTGAACAGACATTTCAACACATTGCTAGTGAGGGCTGATCTTTTATTAGATATTAACTTGATCCGGATTTCTTTGGCTTGCTTTAACTGCTCTCTTTGGTCTTGGAATAGAAGTGCAACCACCCAAGTTCAGCTATGACAGCAGAACATCAGCCAGTACCGAGGCATTCCATACCTGAGTAGCGCTGTGCTCCACTACAGGACGTGAGGTATGCAGCATGTGTTTCACACTGCAGTGTGCAACGTGTCTAGTATGAAACAGTCCGGAGCAACAGCTACCCCTGCCTCCTGATTTTAAGTGGTAGGAGTCTGATACTACATGGATATAGTGTTACAGTCCCTTATTGTTCACCAAATAAAACAGACTGGATTTAAGAATTAACAGTTCCCTCTATGCCCTTCCACCTTGCAGTTTTCAGGTTTCAGGACAATTTCATCACTATACGTGGTGACATGATCCTGCAATATACAAAATCCTTACTATTCGTTTCTTTAAAAAAAATCCATCAGTACATCATTACTGCTATGAAGCAGTCAGAATAACAGGATGATATAAATACCTGTTTTACTTAAATGCTGTTAGTCATTACTGCTTTTTGTAGGAAGGTAAGCATGGTATTGCAAAAGTCAGCAATGAAATTTTATCAGCCTTGAAATATTTTTTTCTTGAGAATTACAGTGCGAAGCTAAATGTTATGTTACAGACCAGAAGAACAATCCCAGGAATCCTTTACTGCCATTAATATCAGAGATTCTGTTCAGTAATTTGGTGGCAAATTCTGGACAACTCCTTCACCACATCTGACCCTTACGATGAGCACTGCTCTCTGTCCATGCAACGCTAATGCCTCAATGCTCCCAAACCAACGCACTCAAACACAGTCAGACCTGTTAACACTGATGAACCTGCAACAACTCAGGACATACTTGTCTGTGAGAAATGACTGTATGGTAACCAGTAATAAAACAACACCTATTTGTTAAAACAACTCACCAAAAAAAAAAAATCACAAAGTATATTAACTATTAAAATTAATTCAGCCTTTGGTTTCAGAGGGAGAATACTCTGGCTTTACTCCTTTAATTCCTTCTGACTTCTCGTCCCTTTAAAGGCTGGGGAGGCCGGTAGTTTCTCAGCAAGCAGCAGGCGACCTCATCCTCAGCGGTGCTCAGGAGGCTGCGGAATTTGGCTAGCTGCAATCAAAAGAGACATAAGGTTCAGCAGAAAACCCTCACGCTCATACTCATGAAAAAGCATGTAGTAAATGTTAAAGACACTTGTCACCTTTTTTCCGCCAGGAAGAATGAAACCGTATTTTTCTATGGCATGTGGGGAATGGCAATTTCACCATTTCTGTCCTTGCAAATGAAAAACAATGACTCCCGAGAAAAATCTCCAAAATACACATCAGAAGGAAACTGTGCATAAGGATTATTTGTTTCCTATATTCACACTTTGTCTTCCATAACCTGATCTAAACCAGGGTTTTTTTTATATATTTTAGTTTGATTTTATAGTTTGGAGATTCTGGAATGTTTCGTGCCAAAAATTAGGTTTCTTTTGTGCACCTGTGTATGTCTTCTTGTTCAAAAAGTATGTTCACAATTAACAGGGAATAGTAGGTGTGGTGCTATGGAAAGCTTCTGTAATTAGCAGTTTTCATATATTAAACAGGTACTCAAACCAGGAGAGATTCCAAATTTTTCCCTTGTGAAGACACAGGACAAGCAGTTATTCATATCTCAGCATAAGCGTCTCTGCTTAAGCTGATCTCAGCAGAAACACAGATCAGAGCTCCGTGTCTAAACCTCAGGAAATCCAAGTCTGATTTCTGACCTGAAGTTTAGTGTTTTGTCTAATTTCTAATATTTCTAGTATTTAGTATTTCTATATACCACCTTACTTCCCTTCTAGGTTACCAAAGCCAGGACAGCACAAAAACCATTCCACTATAACAGAGCATTTAGTTGTACAGCACGTTGCATCTTAATTGCACTAAGAGCAAAAAAAAGTCAATACTATCATCTTACTTTGCCCCATTCTAAAGCTAACATTTGTAATTCAGGCTCCCTGTGAGTTTTGAAAAACTTGAAATTTATTTTTAATTTCTTTCAACCTGAAAAGTGCATCAAAAAGTAGGTAGTAAACTGTAAAGCCCTGAAGAAATACGAACTTGAAGAATAAGATTAAATGGCAAAACAGTTATCAGTCACGTTGATGACTGATCGATCACAGTGGTGGACGTTACTGGCAATAAACACTTTTAGCTACATGCGTGCTTATATTTATAAGAATATAGCCCATTTATACTTTAATACATAAGATATAGCTACAGTCTGAAAAATGACTAGTAAAGAATCACTGTATTTGACATTGTTTCTGACATCATGTCCTCTGAACCTGTTAAACATGGGTGTTTGCACACAGTATTTCACATTAGAATGTATTAATTATAGATTAGCCCAAACAAGAACCTTTTAACCTGAACAACGGCTTGTCTTTGGGAAGCTGATACCTTAAAACAAATTTTCAATCCTAGATCCATATGCACTGCAGTGAGTCTTACAAAGCCAGATCGAGGGGAGAGGGGAAGAGATACAGATGAGAAAAATGCACACACTGAGCAAATACATGACTTCAAATGAGTTAGAAACAGAATTTAAGGTCTCCTGACTAACAAGCATCCCATTTGGTGAACTGTCTTAACATTTTGTGCAAAGACTGAAGTCACCATTTCTGTGGAGTATGTGGCCTAGGGTATTGAATTTTCTGAAGTATTTGTAATATTGACCATGAACAAGACAAACGCTGTGGTACAAAAATCTTAAGGGTTACAGTGTTCCCAGAATATTGATAACATATTGCAGGTGACGTACTTATCAACATCCGATACTGGAAGCTATGATCTGACATACTTCAGTGCCTCCAGTAGGAAAAACTCTTTATACCCAAGATGATGAGCCCACAGGGTGTCACTGTTGCAACATTAATATATAGCATAAAGCTTAACAAGAAATGTAAGTAGACTCTTTTATGTGGTATCACACTTTTTCCTAAGATAGCCTAACATAAACCCCAACTTATTACAATTGTATTTGCTTTTCATTATTCTAGTAAATTCACCAAGTTTTACATATCTGGAATGTAGGAAGAAATCTATTATTGCGCTGCCAAATAAAAATGCCAGAGAAGAGGTTTGAGCAGGATATGCAAATAAACGAACTGCATGGAATTCCAGGATTTCTAAGCATCACCAGAACCCTTTTTTCCATAAGTTCCTTGTGCGTTATTTTTGACTGTTAATTTTTAGAGTGTGCAGATACTTTTTAAAAAATGGATAATAAATAGCTGTTACGCAAAGAAAGGCAACAAGAAGTCAGGATAAATTTGATAGACATATTTTGTCCTTTGAAAATTTGATGACGTATGCAATGCCAAGGTCTGCAAAAAATGTATTTTTGGGTAACATTTACAATTTCAAGTCTTACAAAAGCAACATTTCTAGAGCAGTGAAAAATCAAAAGATACCTGTTCAGAACAAACACTTATGGGCTCTCTCAGAACAATCCAGATGACACTCTCAAGAAGAGGTGGAACAGTGAGAGAGCCAAAGTAAGTCCAGTAATCCAGGGACTTGGGAAGCAGACAGCTAGGATCAAAGTTTGTGAATAATGCTCTTTTACCCTGGAAAGAAATAAAAGATAGCTCATTGTGATTCTAGATTAAATGTATTTAGAAATTTATTTCTTACACGAAGTTAAAAAAAAAAAAAGAAAAAATAGGGCAATATTATTTAAAAGCAAGAGACCAAGATAAATCACGCCAAAGGAGGTACAGCTTGTTCCACTGTCGGGTGGGCTGGCAGCACCCTGGATGATCAGCACAGGTAAGCCCCTGCCCTTCTGACAGGGTCTTACCTCTGCTGCAGCTTAGCTGCCGCGGACCTTGATGCCAGCAGGACACCATCAAAGGTGTCATGTTAGCATAGGCTCCCCCTAGTTACAAATGACCACGAGATGGAAGTTGAAGGGAGAGGTGAGAAGATGTTAAGACTTTCAATGTGGTCTTTACGGGGCTGGAAGAGTAACCCCACAGGTTACTGCCACCTGCCCCCCCTCCCCATTCACTCCTCCCAGGCCCACGGGTTACTACTTCTACTCCCGGCTAGCAGGCCAGAGATGCCTGTAGGAAACATGATGTTGTGAGGCTGTCCGATTTCTCTCACACAAACAATAGCTTATTTCTCACCCTGTACCTCAGCAAAACAGGGGAGGAAACCTTTCCCTCATCTTTTTCACAACTTTCCATAAAGTATGTTCTTCCCCTGTTACTATTCTCATAGCAACAGATTTGTCAGAGACTAGGTTCTCTGAGGAATTAGCCTTTTCCTCTGATCTCTTACTGCATAAAAATTATTCTTTGTCTGCTTAGTTTTCAACTTCACCTAACAAGAATGCTCCTAAACTGTCCCAAATCAGAGTTAGATATGGATAGCTATGAAGCTAGGGACTAGGAACTATCAAGGGGAAGAGAGTAGCAGCCAGGTTACCAAAAAACCAAAACAACAAAAGCAACCACCAATATTAGTATTCTTTTACAAGCGTCACCTTGATTCTGATGGTGTCCAAGCGGTCAGTAATCTTCTTCAGCTGAGGGTTGCATTCACCGATCTATTAACAGCAGAGAAAAAAGAAATACTTGAGCTCCAGAGAAAACCAGCAAAAATAAAAAATCAAAAAGCAAGTGTATAATGAAACTGTTTTATGTAACTTCACTTAAGTGACTGTGAGATCTGATGGATTTTGTGAGTATGAGCCTGTGACTAGCTGGTCCTTAGAAATAGTACTGGTCATAAAGAAGATCCACTCCCTCACTGACAGTATTTATTCTGGCTACTCACAGTAATTATTTCAGCTACAAAAGACCCACAAACTTTACACTGCAGGGGCATAAAACCAGCTTATTTTTCATGTTTTATAGCCAGGATACTAAAGTTGCAGGCTTACGTCTGAAATTTAAACTGCTTAAAACAGTGAAAACATTGTTCTTAGCTATCCCAAGCAGAATTTGTGTGCTAAGGAATCCAGCAAAACTTTCCTTGAATCATTATAATGTAAACTGGAAAGAGACAGAATTACTGAAGCAGTTCTTTGCAACCGCTGCATGTAATGGCTCCCTGACTCAGCCAGCCCCAGCCCCAGTTGGGCTCAGGAAGCTGTGGCAGCCAGGCAGAAACCACAGGTTTGACCAAAGCCCTATCCTTTGTCGTGGATTGTGTGAATTCTCCATCTGCTTCTTCACACAGAAGTCAATGAAGCTGTGGCAAGAGTTGAATTTCATTCTAGAACAGGTACAGAAGGCAAGGAGGTACATAATAATTCTAAGGAAATTCTCCAGTTTCTGGGTTTTGGGTTTTTTTATTATTATTATTTATCAGAAGAAACTATCAGCTTAGAAACAAACCGCTAAAGAAGTATTCAAATCAAACCAGGTTGCCCTCCTAAAGAAACCTATTAGTCAAGTACAAATTATTGGGATCCATATAGGGGCAGCTGAACTAAGTTCCACATCTTATGTTGTACAGAAGTGCAGACTAGGCAAACCGAAGACTCTCACTGTCTTGAAAATCTATTCATCAGATATTTTTAATCTTCAAGGAAGCACAGCTTTCATATATTGGTAAGTAAATAGTATGAAGGAAACAGTATAATTTAATGCCCATATAAAACAAGTACCTCTTTAGCAATAATTATACTAACCACCACCATTATCCCTTTGGGCTCATAATCCAGATTTATCAGGAAGGCTGAGGCATTCTTTTCTTACCTTCAGAAATACAGCCATGACTGCCAATCCATCTGACTGACGAGCTGCCTCAACAAAACTGGAATACTTCTCTGAGTTCCAATGGACCACATGAAGCTGAAAAGCAAGCGCACAGACAGCATCAACTCCCGCTGAACTCGAATAGTCACAAATTAATACTACAACTTTACTGGTTTTGATATTCTACTTCACTCTTTCGTATTCAGAGCCATTCGGTTTTCTAAATGCAAATATTTCATGAAATTGGTAAATACGTAGTTCACACAAATGGCAAAAGCATTTCCAGTGGCTGGGATTATTCAAAATTTAGCAGCAATCAGCACACTACAATGCCTGGCAAACTGCTGTTGGGTCCCCAGATTTTGAGCAGAAAAGCTAAGACAAGATATCCCATGGTTATATAACTAAAGCTTTTAAATCCATTTTTAGTACAGCTGATTTTAAAAAGTGATTGAAAATCATGAGGACATCACTAACATTTTCCTCCTCTTTTTCTTTAATCAAGCTTTCAGTAACATTAATCAGCCACGTAGGTAGCTAGAAACAGGCAGAGGAACACGCATTAAACTTGCACTGACCCCTTCTCCCTTCTTTAGTTTAAGCTGAACATCAAAATTTCATTTTTGATACCTTCCAATTGTCATTTTCTATGATTACCAGTAGTTAGGCACTTACAAGCAGCTTGATTATCCCAGGTTTGAGCATTTGCATTTCCAACATGCATTATTCTGGAACTGTCCTGTGGTAGTTGCTTAAGCAGCTTAAAGACACCACCTAGCCAGGTGGGGAAAGGAAAAGCCCGTGATGGCTACCCCCATACCACCTCAGTCCCTTCTGCTAAGCCAGGTTTCCTAAATCCTGGCCATGCTCCACAGCGGGAGCTCCTGGTTCCCAGGCAGCGCCAGGACGTCCCAGCCTTGAGCAACGGTCCGACTGCCAAACTGGAGAGAGCACAAACACTCACACAGCACTTAAGATTAAGTACTTCACAAACAGTAATTACTCTCGTAAATCCGCAGTGGATTAGTAAATCTTATTACCCATAGTTTTTAGAAAAGGAAAGAGAGGCTCAGAAGCAGGGCATGGGACTGGCTTTTCTAAAACTGGTGACCATCTTTTCAGATTTTGAACTTTACTCTTTAGGAGTGCTGAAAAGCAACTCCACTGAACTGGGATGAAGCCCTGAAAAAAAGGCTTCCTCTTGGAATACAGCACTTCAAGACCTCTAAAGTAAGAGCAATTTAGGAAAGGAGGAACTTGCTTTAAAGTTTTTCTATGGGAAGCAACATAGCTGTGTGGTTGAAATAGGGATTTAGAAGTGTGAAGATTTTGACTCTAAATCTCAGTCCTCACCTAACGTCTGTAAGTTTCAATGTTCCATATCTGTAAAATGGAGCTCTTACTTGATGTTACAGAGTATAATTAATGCTCGTTAAGCACCTGGGCTCTAAAGTGCTGAAACATTACTCTCACTGAAATCACTAATAATACATGTATGCTCACGATGAAACACGTGCTGGCTCGCAGCTTCAGAGATCCTTGAAGGAAAGTTGTTAAGAATATCATAAATTAAACCGGCAAGAGAACATAGTCCACTAAACCATTCTCAGGTGCATTAGTATCCTGGAGCTCACAGTGCCTGCACCACTCACTATTACAAGTTCACAGAAGCTACATTGAACAACTTTTAAACAATTACATTTTTACATACACAAAAAGGAAACAGATACTCTCAGTCAGAATTGACTTTTATTGTGGATTTTAAAAAAAGCAAAAAACCAACAAAGAACAAAAAGGAAAATTCCTGCAACTAAATAAAGCCCACTCCTACTCCCTCATAGCTTTGCCAAAAAAAACCCCAAACCAACCCCCTCAAAAACCAAAACCCCCAAACAAAGAGAGCTGTGAAACACTTTTGGGTACAGCCCCATTCTCAATGGCTTGTGACTTCTCTTTAAGGAATATATCCCGTCTTACCACCGCTCTGTCACTGCAGCATGTGAAGAAACCTTGATCAGACCATACGTTGTCACAAAGAATGGAGCCATGGATCCCTTCTGCTTCCCGGTGGGCTTAGGGGGGACGAACATTGCAGTCGTCTTTACCTGTACACTAATTCTTTCTTCGACTCGGTCGATGCTTTTTCTTGAAATCTTACACATCTTCCTTATGAAGGTGAGCACTGAAACCATCTTCATGTCTCCTTGTGAGGTATTTTCTTTTGTGTGAACAGTGCTCAGAAGCCTTGATCTTAATTCTGGGTTTCTTATCCCAAAGCCAAAGTGACATCTAGAGAGCTTCTTGTGGAGGGTTACCCAACGGACAGGTAACGGAAAGGTTTTTAGACTGGCTAGAAATTCAGAGATATTTTCTCCTTCCATTTGGTTTCTTAGATGGGAAACATATATATATTTTCTCAGCTAGAAATTTGGTTTTGGTACTTAATGGTTTTAAAGCACCTCTATTAATTCTTTATATTCCATCTCACCTGGTTCCTGTGGAAAACATAAGCCTTTAAACACTGCAAATGTCACTTTTCCCCATTAGTGTTAGAAAACTGATTTTTTTTCTGACCACTCTCTCTTACAGCATTTCCAGTAAAATCTGATCACACCACTGTGCATACATTTCATTTTTTTTCTTCTTTAGTATTATGTCTTTTATTTGTCCATTACCATTTATTTCTATACTTTTTACTTCTTTTTAACCCCAGAAAACTCTTCCACTGTCTGAACTATGTGTTGTTAAAGAACTCAGTCTCATCAAAATACTCCATGTTACTTCCATTTGCAAAGAGGAATCGGATACTGAGTACTTTTTACTGTAGACTGCTCCAACGCCCCAAAGGAGACCGAGCAGGAGCGAACCTTCCATGCCAGAGCAGGCAGTGCATTTCTCCCTCTGGCACGCTGCCTCCACTGAAATGCAGTACCTCCACAGACAGCAGGCACCCCACAGAGATTAAGGTGTGGTTCCCAAATTCATAACCAGCACATTGCTAAATGCACCACAAAATGCCACACTCCCGAGCCTTGTATAAACTCTAGGCTGCACAGGCCCCAAATCAAATAATTCTGTGGTTTTTAACTGCAGCTGACTTTGAAAACATTCTCCACGGAAGAGACAGTGAAAGACAAAGTTTAAAATAACTCTTGAACATTAAATCTTGCTTTTATCAAGCTCTTGTCTTCTGTACTCCTTTTTTAATCCTCTCCAAAGCTTTCAAATAGGTTCTCCTTTGAGAAAGGACCAGACATGCAACACTTCAGGAAGACCGCTTGTCTTTTGATAAAATAGGGTGGAGAATGAAAAGCGGGAAGAGGAGGGGCAACATTATTCTTACAACAGAAAACTAGTCACAAGCTTAAGAGGTATGGATGACTCCATGTAAAGCCTTACCTCTGCCGCGTACTTCATCCCATCCACCGCGTGCTCGGAGCCGGCTTCATCATTGGACCCCCAATGGAAGTGAATCTGGCGCAGCCTGTAGGTCCCGCTGAGCGGCCCCCCGGTCAGCACTGGAAACCCAAGCAGAGGAAAAGGCTTCACTGCAGGAATGGGAGCTGCTACGCACGTCCTCTAACCTCACACCAGACTCCAGTCTTCGGACAGTCCCCTACTCCTTCTCAAAAGCCGTCTCAGATGGCTCCCACTTCTTCAAAGTACTACAGAAACCCTCACTTGTCCAGGATGTTCAAAATTGCATTTATGTGTAGACTAGTAGGTTATGGCACACTAAAGGGTACGTTGTTATCACCAGGTTTGTCTTGCTGTGGGTTGGGTATTTCTCATTAGATGGGAAAATGTTTTCTATTTTGCAAGTGGTTTCCTCTCCTAAATGTATTTAAAAGAATCACTGAGAAATTAAGCTTAAAATATAGGTTTTATGAATATAGGTGAGGATCAGAAAAATACAATGGGAACATACTTTCTTCTCCTTTTTGAAATTTGGAGGAAAGTAGATGGAGCTTAAAAAAATTTTCAAGGCTCTTTTTCCGTCATTTGCAACTAGATCTAGTTACATCAGATTGAAGTCTGAGAAATAGGAGCGTATACTAACATAAATAAAATGAAGCCAACACTACATATGCATTGTACAACTGCAGTATTACTGACACTTAATTAGCCAGGGCTGGAAGGAATGTCCTATGAGGAGCAGCTAAGGACTTTGGGCTTGCCTAGTCTGGAGAAAAGGCGGCTGAGGGGAGACCTCATTACTTTCTACAGCTTCCTGAGGAGGGGAAGTGGAGAGGGAGGTGCTGAGCTCTTCTCCCTAGGATCCAGTGATGGGACGCGTGGGAATGGCTCAAAGCTGCACCAGGGAAGGTTTAGAGTGGACATGAGGAAGCATTTCTTTACCGAAAGGGTGCTCAAACACTGGAACAGGCTTCCGAGACAGGTGGTCGATGCCCCATGCCTGCCAGTGTGTAAGAGGCATCTGGACAATGCCCTTAATGCCATGCTTTACCTTTTGGTCAGCCCTGAAGTGGTCAGGCAGTTGGACTAGATGGTAGTTGTAGGTCCCATCCAACTGAAATAGTCTATTCATTCTATTCTATTCTATTCTATTCTATTCTATTCTATTCTATTCTATTCTATTCTATTCTACTCTACTCTAGTCTAGTCTAGTCTATCCTAGTCTAGTCTATCCTAGTCTAGTCTATCCTAGTCTAGTCTATCCTAGTCTAGTCTAGTCTATTTGGTAACACGCATCTGGGTGGGCTTTTCATTGTTCTGCTTTAGCAAGTGCTTGTGTATTTCGCTAATCAGAGTTGGAACCAAACCATCTCTGCACAGAGATGTGAATGTGAATCACATTCAGAAAGATTCCTTATTCACTGCAAAACAAATCACCCCACTTTCCTGGCTCTGTATCTCCTCTGAGGGTTTGGGAATTGGTCTGGGCTCATTTACTGGCTCATTATAGAAATTTTAACGGGAAAGGATGGGAGCTTTAACCTGATGGTTTTTAAATTAAGAGCACTGGGGAGGACAACAGTAATTTATCTCTCTTCTAGGTTTAGTCCAAAAACTAACTTTGTTAGGAACAAAATACACCAAATAAAGGTAAAAGAAGAATTTCTTAAGTTGCCTATCTGCTAACACAAGTAGCCTGGCTAATGAAAAGGAACTGAAACTGTTTATCTTTGGGGAAAAATATTTGACCTCCTTAAAACTTTAACTCAGACACATGCTTTTACAGAGCCTATAAACCTAGTGAACAAAGGGGATGGGGAAGTGGCACTCCTAAAACAAATTCCTTCTTTCAATGACTGAAAACCTGGAGGCAAATGATGCCAGAAATGTGTAAAGATCAGTGTTCTAATTGGCTGAGGGAAACAATTACATAGAAATGCATCAGCGTTCAATGAAATACTTCTGCTGAAAAATGTGGAAAATGGCCTGATGATGTGTTTGTGTCACATCATACTGTGATGGTAAACCCCTTCCATTCCAACAGTAATTAAGGAAGAGGTTAGTCAGAAGCTGTTTAAGGCAGATTATCAGTATCTCAAAGTTTGAAAAGAGCTGGAAGAAGAGGTCTTTGGAACATCAATAGACCAATTTCAGAGAATGGAGCTAATGTGGTACCAAAGAGGATAAACAGAATTACACAAACAGTTACAGACTTGACAGCCCAGTTTCAATGCCAGCTAAAATGAAGAAATAGTTCACATGGAAGTCAGTTAATAATGCATTAAAAGATGCTAATGTATTTAGTACCAATTAATCTGTGTTTTTTTTCCCCATAAAACCAACATATGGCAGGAGTGCTTACTTCACAGGGGTGCCCCAGAGGCCAAATTTTGGCCCTAGAAAATTCAGTATTTTTTGATCAATGACCTGAAAGAAAACAAAAACATTACTGATAAAGTTTGTCAGTGACAAATATTAGGGGAAATAGTGAATAACTCAGTTTATGGATACAGAAGGATTTGAATTCTTTGATAAGTAAGGCATGATAATGGCCAAAATGTAAAGCCATGTATGTGGACTGAAGAATCTAGTCCATACATAGAAGATACGAAGTCTTCTGAAGAAGACTGGGGATTACATTTGTTAATTATCTGATCAACATCTGTCATTGCTTTGCCATGACATGAACTATATCATTGGAGATATGGCCTGAGGAAAACAGTAAGAAGAGGACCACATTACCACTGCTTTGGTACCAGTGTAAGCCTACAGAAATACTGTGTTCAGGCCCTGTCACTTCATGGATGGAGTGAGAAAGTGGAAGAGGTTCTTGGTGTATTCATATTCATATTTCTTATTTTTAAAAAAAAAAAAAAGAAAAGCGTTTTAAAGGCTGAGTTGATCTAAGTCACACCAGAAATAAAGTGTGATTTTGATTTTTTAATCGTGAGGGTAATTAACAATTAGAACAACTTACCCAAGGCTGTGGTAGTTTCGTCATCGCTGGAAACTTTGAAATCAAGATTGTATGTTTTTTCTAAGAGATGTGCTTTAGTTCACCCACGCCTACTAGGCTTGAAGCAGAGATTAATTCTGGGAAGTCCCATGGCATCTGACACACACGAGGTCAGACCAGATCACTGACGGTCAGCTGATGGCTTTCAGGCAACATCCAGTGTTGCTTGTATCAACAGGAAATTTAAGAATTAAACTAAGACTGTCCGGAAAAGCAAAGTATGACGCTCTCTCCATCTATGTCTCTCCCTGTTGCCACTATAAGCTAATTGGTCCTCAGGACTAATGGACAGGGTGATCACAAATTACTCCTCCTCTGGCTTCGACCCTCGTGGAAGCATCATAGGGGTCTGGATCCTCAGCTAAGCCTCACGTAACCCCAAGAGGATTTTATTGCTTGAAGAATCTGCCCTCCTACAGTTTCAAGGGGAGGTGCGCTAGCTTGCCTGCCATCCAAGAGAAGGTTTTAAAGATGAAGGCACTAACATTTCAAATACTATGCTAAACCAGAGAACTTCTAAATAAGAATTATTCCTTGCAAAAAGGGAAGCTACATACTCCTAGAAAAGACTGGGACAGTAACACTTTTCAGAGAAGAAAAGGGATCACTTGGGATGTATTTCATTTGTTCTGTATTGGCTCCTTCCTGACACAAGAAGTCCAAGTATGGATTGTAAAAAGGGAAAAAATATATAACTAAACCTGCAGCTAAAGTCAGATAAGAGACTTGAGCGATTCGGTTGGAATGAACCTGTAATGAGACACAAAGGATTCATCTGCAGTGAGAGAGAGCAGCATTTGAAAAATTGTACACAACACTGTTCAAACAGGGGGGCTGGCACTATCTAGCTGGCTGGGGTGGATCAAACCAACCCTGTGAAAAGGGAATCCTAGCACTTTCTGAGAAACGCAACCTCGAACTCACGTCCAAATATGTTTCCACATTGTACCACGCTGAAAGACAGGGAAAAAAGGAACCTCTCATCCGGAGGAGCAAAGCCTTACTGTTTATGCGGAGTTCATGCCCAGCAGTGAGACATGCCTCGGCTGTATATGATCTATGCAGGAAACGGTGGAAAAAGACACAGTGCAACAGGAAAGGAACAAACCTGATTTGTTGACGGTGTCATCAAACTCAACACTGGTGGAGTGCCCATTGTTAAGGATGATTTTAGCAGAAGCCGGATCGTAATTGGGATTTAGAGGACGGAGAGAGGGATCATACTTGGTTTCCTCAGTTCTGATATCGATGGGTGACTGACGGTCTCCATTAGCGACAGGAAAAACCTCCTTCCAGTGGGCAGGCCCTGCAACGTATTGGAGGAGAACTCTAAATTGATGGCAGCGCCCTGCTTCCTATGAAAGAAAACCCTGCTTGAACTGATCACGTTTGCACCTTTTAAATTCAAAAAGGGTGCCTCAGAAAAACACAAATCAAAATATTCAGCTACTTTTGCTGGACCACATTGAACAGCAGCTCTCAGGACCCCTTCATCTACCTTGCATGGTGTATGTAACTGTATTTGGCCTTTGAACAAGGCCACATGCAGTAGGTAGATATTTAATTACTCACAGTTAAGACTCAACTATGCACAAGACATACCTAACAAATGCTGATTCAAATCAAGCATCCTGTATCCAACAGGCACTGTGCCCCAACTATTTTTTGAGATGCCATTTTTGCCTAATACCATGTCTCATTACGTATTTAAGGATTACCTCTTCTCTATCCAAAATCCCTGCATTAAAGGTTTTTTATACCTTAGTAATTGGCTGCAAAAGACCTGAGAACACATCTTCTACTGACTGTGCTGAATGAGATGGGGAGATGTCAAAAAAGATAAAAAGGCTGAGTGGTGCACGGACTCTCCTGGAGCCTGATGGCAGTGCCTGTAACCTAAGCATCGCTGCACAACTCATCACCTCCTCCCCATGCATCAGCCCTGCAAACCAGCTGTCACAACACAAGACAGAGTGTCACCCTGTAACCATAAAGTCTACACACACACGCACACACACACACACACACACACACACACACGTACAGCGGTGACAAAATCGGCAAAGAACAGGAACACTCAGGACAGCACGAGGTTTGAATTTTTACCACCTCCTGCCAATAAATGAGAGCAGATCTTCCACACACAGACCAGCACCACCATTCACTAGAGTTAGCTAGAAATTAAAACACTACAGAAGCTGTTAATCAGTACGAGTGATCTCGAGTTAACCTTCCTCTCTCTGTGCAAGCTAAGCCAAAAGTCAGCTGAAAAGCATTGTTTCTGTAAATCAACGACATGGATATGAGAAAAATGGCAAATGTCATTCTAAAATAGTATGAAAAGCCTCACAGATGAGACGTGTGAGGTGACTGTTCTTATCTACTAAACATCAGAGAGTCCTCAATAAGAATGTATGTGCCTTTGTTGAACCATAATTGAATAATAAACAATGTGGAAAGAGACCATAGAAGAAAAATAGGAACAGTAAGTTGCTTGGAGAATGTGTGCTATACGGTAAAGGCAGCGAACAAGGTTTAGGATGGAAAAGAGGGCAAGGTAAGGGAAAAGAAAAAAAAAGGAAAAAGGAAAAAGAAGTCTGCAGGGCTAATGATCTTTCAGTATTATAAAGAGCATAGCACTTGTTTTTCCTCCAGGCTTATGATGGGTAAGAAGCATAATAAATCAACTGAGAGAGACTGGATATAAGGAAAACTTAAATATAAGCATCAGAAACTGATCTTGTAAAATCTGCATCACTGGAAATCCTCATAACTCCCTACACTGAAGGTAACTGATCTCAGTCTAAAAATCAGCCTGTTGGTTTGGGTCTTTCTGGATGGCTTATCACTTAAATAAACATGACAAAAAAGGATTAAAATGTATTACGCTGTGATTAATAGCCTAACATCAAAAGTTGTCAGACAGTTTTCTCGCCTCAACAGAAGCGCGCACAGCGCAGAAACTCACAGGTGCTAAAACAACCCAAGGGCCCGGGCTGTACGTACATCGGGAGGGAAGCACCCCACGGCGCCGCGGGGAAGCAGCTTGTGCAGCCACCTGGGCAGAGACGGATTCTCACCTGAGCAGCACTGAAAAACGGAAGAGGGAAGGAGTAGCTTGTAAAGGCCAGCCTAAGACTTAAACCTCAGGTAGAACAAAGGCAAGGGCCTTAAGTCTTGAGTTAGTTAAAAGGTCCTTTTGTTAATGACTTCGTTAACTAAACTCATTGAGGAAACTGCTTCTAAGCAGAAGATTAAAAATCCTACCGGTTTGAAATACAAAGCTGTTCAAACTTAATTCTTCTCACTTCACAAATGATCATCAAACCTATTCAGTATTTTAATTACATACAGTAATTTTAATTGATATAATTTTAACTGTGTTTAGATCCTAGTACTTTGTAGTTAAGAGATGCAATGGCCAATTTTATTCATAAGAAGCACCACTCCATCATTTATACCTAACTACTGTGATTTGGGATGCTTAGAAAAAGCTTATTGCTACATAATTCTAATGTTTCAGATATACCTTAACTGAGGAAAGGCAAAATATATCTATGTGCTTAACTACTTGGTCCTATTGCTCTGTCTCAGAAAT
The DNA here is from genome assembly GCA_034782735.1 of Sagittarius serpentarius. Classification (NCBI taxonomy): domain Eukaryota; kingdom Metazoa; phylum Chordata; class Aves; order Accipitriformes; family Sagittariidae; genus Sagittarius; species Sagittarius serpentarius. Next base: position 24,470,431 of record JAVKLA010000027.1, on the reverse strand, counting down.
AACTACAGTTATTGTACATTAAATAATATGAATTATTTGCATTCAGAAATAATATGAATGTGCCAAAAAGAGGACCCAAGGCTGTGGTTCTGTCATTAGCTAATTATTCAACAATAAACTTCAGTTCTAAAAAGACATTTTATCTGCTTTGGTACTTGTCCTTAGCTCAGATGACCAAAATCACGTTTTGCTATGGTGATTTAACATCTGTCAGTAACACAAGACTGCCAGAAATCTGACCATTCAAAATATACAGGAAAATATCACGAAACTTCAGCTCATTTTGTACCACGAGGTTATATCAAGTGGTATTCCTTACTAGATTATCTACCAGCCACCTAATACAATTATCATACTCTTGCCACTCTGGGAAAACTGTGACTCAATTCATTACTACGGACCCAAAGCAAACTTTGTGTATGCCTGTTGGAAAATAAGTCATTACAATTGGAAGAGATGCTCAAATGCATGTCATACAATCAGATTTAAGGCAATGGTGAAAATTTCTCCAAGGTGAAAATGTCTTCTGAATTTGGACCTGAATTACATGCCTCCATCTCAACGTAAGTACACTTGAATTTTCTAGATATGTACTTTCAGACATACCCAGGAAAGTGTAACTCACCAATTCACCTCCCTTCATTTTTTAATTTACTGATGGAACGTGATTAAACATCCCAATTTTCGAACTTACGAAATCCCCTTCTGTTGAGAGGAAAATGTTCTGTTGCTAGAGGAGATTACCTGGTAGCTCTTACCAGTCAAAGCCTTTGTGAACAAGATTTAGGACAAAAAACTGAAACCATCTGCTCTGAAGATTGCACGCCTTTATTTTGGAAACAGAATTACCAAAAGTGATGCACATCTCTGTCACTTCTAGATCAGACTGTCACTACTTATCGTACCCACCAGCACTGCACACATGCAGTTCATGAAATAGATCTCATAATGAAGGCAGTTACAAATTTGTCAGGAAATAAAACTCGCTATAGCACCGAATTTTTTTTTTTTTAATGCAGCTGGGGCTAAAGATGATGAGTTTCATCAAAAGTATAGACTAACTTGAAACAAGCCTAGCGGAGACGACGCAGGATACGGTTCACTTGGAGTGAGCCTCTATACTTGCATAAATAGAGCACGTACAGGTGAAAAAGCAGAGGGTTCTTTTGGGCAGTTTGCTACTATATGCAGAAAGGTCATTAGTTTGGCAGGGTCTGAACTTTGCAGGATCACATCCTCATTTATTCCTAAAGAGAATCCATTGCTCAGTTTATCATATACAAAACACTCAAATTTATAAAGTTAGGTTTGCAAGTAATTTAGTTGCCTATTGGGTTACAATATGATTAGCTCAAATAAAAACAGTTGGAAATTCATAATGGCTAAAATTAAGTGCTGTTTTTTAAAGCAGACATCAAAATTATGTAATTATTCTCAGGGATCAAAAATAGTATCAGGAATTACTGTTGCACTCGATGATCTTAAAAGTCTTTTCCAACCTAAACGATTCTACAATTCTATGAATTCATATCCCTTTATATTTGTAAAATGCCTCAGTGTTACAGTAGTAACTAGATCGAGACATTTTTTCAGTAAAACACAATACATGCAAGTACTTTCCATACATTTAATTAAACAAATAGTAAACTGAAGGCAATTGATTCTTGATTTGTCTTTTAACTAAGGCAATTCACCAGTTAATTAAAAGGACTGTTTCTGTGAAGGGGCGAGAACATTCCCCTCTTCACAGGGACCTTAAGCAGCAAAGAAACGCATGCATGATGCCACACTGAAGCCAGTTTTCAAGATCTCAGTATTATGCCTCCATACATAAGCACCATCAAAACTGTGAGGTAAGAAGAGTGGCAAGCAAGCAAAGGCCAAGGTTTGCATAGAAATAAAATAATGCCTCTTTGCATTTCAGAAATATGCACATCAAAGCAGGGGAGAACATTTAGTTTTGTATATAAGTCAGCCCATGTTCTTATACGTAGATATACCATATATGCAGACACGTATGTGTAATATTTGACAGTTTATGCACATGATGATTTATGTTGCAGTTATTATTGCTATGGGGCAAATGAGTTTTCCCCTGGTTAAAAAAACCCAGCGCTTTTATCACTGCAAGTAACAAATGCAGAACTCAAGAGCGAACGCAGATGCCTTTCCAACTCTTCAGGAAGTCAACTTTAATATATGACTGCACCAGATTTAATTAATTTCACTTTGTTTCTGCCTCCTTAGTTGCAAAAGTTAATCTTAGTTTCAGGGAAACTATTTTCAGGGCCATGCAGGTTAACAAAATTTTTCAAGAATCAACAATCTCCTGCATCTGCTATTCAGCCAAATAAGAAACAAGCAAACCCAAGAAAATAAATGCATAAAAAGAGAAAAAGCTGAGAAATAAGACCAATGCTAGGGAAGAGCAGCGAAGCGTTAGATATCCATGCCTCTCTCCTTTCGCCTCCTGTGAGAGGCAGGAGGGAAGGGGATGGACTGGTGAGGAACTACCCACCCCGCAGCTGCTGGGGGCTCCAAGAAAGGAGAGAGAGAAAGCCAAGCTTCACCCCAAATACGTTATCAGCCCGTAAACAGAGTTTTATAGGAGAAATGGGGCCTCAAGCAAGGTCTAGGGCCACCCCGATAGAAATTCTGGTGCCCTCCCCTTCCTAGAAGTTGAGAATAGCAAAGGAGGAGGGATAGGATAAGGGAGGGAAAGTGGGCTTCTTATCTGGACAGTGCAGGTGAAGTCCACAGCACTCTTTGAAAACATACGGAGAAACAAATTTGAAAAACAAGACCCATTTACGTCTTCAGGGGAGGGGTAGAGTAGACTGCACAACAGTAGATAACACGCCTAATCATTGCAACATCGCTGCGATCCACCACCACCCAGTTTTTCAGGAAAAGTATATCCATCCAGAAAAGATGGAACAAAAGGACCGGGAAGGAAAGGTAGTACTCACGCAAACAGTATTCCAAACTCCAAGTAATAATATACATGAAGCATACTCCTACAGGCATTAGCATGTGCAAACATACAGCTTTCTGCTTTTACTATCAGCGTGTTTTATTTCTCTGTGTATTGTAACAGACAGCATAAGTTATTCCATTTATTTTTATCAGAGCTGAGTCTCCAATTTACAAAGGCACTTTCATTTCTACCTGCATGGCTTGTGAGCCGGTCTGCACACAGGAGCCGCGTTTGCATGACTTACAATGCAAAACAGAGGAAAGGCTTTAAGCCTGCTGATGAGCACATCTTGCGACTTCAGAGACCGACCATGAAACAACTAAAATCCAAAAGCACCTCCTCTTAGGTGCACGGTCAGACACTCAAATGACCCATTCTAGCGCTTACTATTTCCCACCGCGTGAGAGAAGCAGAACACAGCCGCAATCGGAAAAGCACGGCTGACGCAGCAGCTCCGATCAGCGAGACCGTCTAACAAAAGCTCCATACGCACGCCCAGCCGGTCAGCCAGAGGAGCAAACCAGAGCCCTGCGGGGGATGAGCCAGACCCAGCTGGGCGCCAAACCCGGCCCGACGCTCGCAGGCGAGGGTGCACGCGTGGAGCACCTCTCTCAGCAGCCAGCCCGGCACCGCTCCGGGACAAACACCTCCCCGGTCTCACGCTGCAAAGCCTCGACAGCGCTTCAGCTCGCTCAGCTTTCTCACGGGCTCGGGAGCCGCCGAAGCCAGCTGCGGCAGGTGCCCTCGAGGGTTCCCCGCCGCCCCCGGCCCGTCCCCCGCCGCCCCCCTACCGTTGTGCTCGTCGTATCCCCAGTGCAGCATGGCGCTCGTCTCCTGACGGGACGGGACGGGACAGGACGGGAGGGGAGAGGCGGCCGCGCCGTCACCGCCGCCCGCTTTGAAGGCGACGGGCGGCGACGCCCCGATGCTCGGGCGCCGATAAGGAGCCGGCCCGGCCCCGGCCCCCCCGGCCCATCCGTGCCGGTTCTCGCCCCAAGCACACACACACCCCCCCCCCCCGCCTCTGCTGCCCAGCGCCGCGCCGCGCCGCGCCGTGCAGGGCCGTGCCGTCGGGGCGGCCGGGGGGCAGCTGCGATGGCACCTCGCAAGGGACGGCTCCGAGGGCGTAGAGGTGTTACCCCTCCGCCAGCCGCCTTCCCGCAAGCGGCACGGGTTGGGCGGCAAGGAAGGACGGGGAAATCAGTGTCCGTTCCCGGGGCTACCCCCGCCGCCCCCCCGCCAAAACGAAGCAAGGTGGGCACGGCGGCCCGGCCCCCGCCGCCCGGCCCTGCTGCGTCCCCTCCCGCCTCACTCCCGGGCGGGGGGGGGTGAAGCCGATTCCCCTTAGAACTGGCCGCAGAAAGATTCGCGGGGCCCGTAAGGCAGAAGGGTTTTCCGCAACCCACTCGATTTTTTTTTTTTTTTTAAATTATTATTATTAATTTTTTTCTTGTAAGCCCTGTGTGTCGGGAACCGCCGGGCACGTGCGTCGGCACCGCGG
>JAVKLA010000027.1:24445820-24461521 GCA_034782735.1 Sagittarius serpentarius | reverse complement strand
AGAAGTTCATGGAGGACTGTCTCCCATGGGAGGGACCCCAGGCTGGAGCAGGGGAAGAGTGTGAGGAGTCCTGCCCCGAGGAGGAAGGAGCGGCAGAGACATGTGACAAACTGACTGTAACCCCCATTCCCTGTCCCCTTGCGCTACTGGTGGGGAGGACGTAGAGAAAACAGGGAGTGAAGTTGAGCCTGGGAAGAAGGGAGGGGGTGGGGGGAAAGTGTTTTAAGATTTGGTTTTTATTTCTCATTACCCTACTCTGATTTGATTGGCAATTAATTTCCCTAAGTCAAGTCTGTTTTGCCTGGGACAGTAATTAGTGAGTGATCTCTCCCTGTCTTTATCTTGACCCACGAGCCTTTCGTTGTATTTTCTCTCCCCTCTCCAGCTGAGGAGGGGAGTGATAGAGCAGCTTTGGTGGGCACCTGGCATCCAGCCAGGGTCAACCCACCACACAAATGAAGGAAAGAACCCCTCCTGGAACTCCACTCCAGCTAAGAGGAGCTGAGAGCAGTATAGCAGGGCCTGTGTACAGCCTAGCTTTTGTTTTCTCTGTGTTCTGTTTCTGGATCACTATGGGCTCCCTTTCCAGTAGAAGTTGTCTAACTGCTTTCATAATTTTCAATTTGTAACATTAGTAGTACATGACTAGATGATATAGTCAAGAAACAGATAAACCTACTAATATGCATGTAACGCTGGCTGTGTAAGTTGTACAAAAATGGTGCAATTTCACATGCCAGTAGAATTTCTGTTAAAAATACCAATGTGTGGTTTCTTCTTTTTCCTCCCAGATAAACATTAGAAATGCTGAGAAAGTTAGTGCAATAAATAAAGCATTTGCTGAAATTCAGAAAGAAGTACACCAGCTATCAAAAGGCACTGCAGCAGAACCTCAGAAGAGTCATCAGGTAATTTCCCTTTGTAAAAATCTGAGGAGGGAAATGAAAGGAATGTGCATGTTCAAAGCATTATATTCTAGCTCTAAGACTGCAGGCAATTCATGCAGCTGCTTTAAAGCTATAAACCCACCTTTATTAATTTCAGTTGGGTGGTAATATTGAAATCTGGTTAGCATATTCAAAGGGCTATATAAACTACTGAAGTAAAGAGAGAAGAGGGTGGGCAGCCAAGCAGGAGTATGCTCCCACAACAGATTTTAAAACTGTGTTGTAGCTGGTTTTTAATTGATTTTTTTAAAGTTAATTCCAGCTCCAGCCCCTTGATTTGAGACTTATGTCTCAACATGGATAGACACAGAAAGTAAAGATGAACCTTACTGTTCCCTACCTGAAGCATCTGATAGTGCTTTGCAGCAAACAGCTCTGCCTCTTTCTGTTCTGATTCCCCAGCCTTCCTGTTGCCTCATCAAATGTACCAACACTTGAAACACCAATTTCTGTACTAGAGCTCTTGCCTGTAGGACTTACGGTTCAAGACAGTGTTTCACTTGTCTTCCTTTGTCGAGTCTGTTAAACAGGGCTACGTGCAGCCTTGCGCAAGAAATAATTCTCAGAATTTAACTGCTGACGAGCTCCTCTGTATAAATTCTTTATGCTGACTCTTTCTGATGCTCTGGACATGGTTTGGGGGAGAGAGAAAGCAGTGGGCCAGGATGAGGCACAGATAAATCCATCCTGGCTGTTGGGGAAAGTGGACATGAGTTCAGTGTTATTTACTGTGCCTGGGGTGATCAAATTTCTATATGGCTGGGAGCAACAAAAAGAGTGTCGAATGCCTTAAGGAGAGGCTGGGGAGAAAACAAAATGTAGGTGACACTGCTGCCAGCACAGGATGAGGCCGAGCAAGGGTTTCAAGGCAGTTGGTGCCAGCGGCCCAATCCGTGCTGGTTTGTTGTTGCCTACAGCCAGGAATTCGGACTATACCACTGGTCCTCTGCTGGTAGGACTGTACATGACATAATACTGAATTTGATCACTCAAGGCTGTAATAGTAATTTCTCCAAAATTGCAAAAGTGTTGTCAAGAGCACTTGTGAACTAAAAGCTGAGCCTGTTTCCATTTGGTCATGTATGTTATGTTACAGGCACGATGCTTTGTCTTTCTTCTGCAGCTTAAAATTATTGGCTGCCTATCTGTCAAGTTTAGTGAATCCTGTAATCCCCCAAATTATTGAGTTACAACTGCAAAATTAGCCTAAATTAAATATATAAAGACAAACTAATATTCTAGACAATGAGTATTTATTAGTGGTTTTTTTTCCAAGCAGAGTAAAAAGAAACAGCTTTCTACTTTAAACTGAAACTAATTTTTTTCAGGTTTCCCCAAATCTGGAAGCGGAACCCGCAAATGTGGATGCTGCCACAAGCCTATTATCTCAGTTGTAATGCATAATGGACACTGAAGGGATTGCAAGAAATGAAGATCACAAATACTGATGGCTTTGTTTGTACAATTTTATTAAAAAAAAAAAAAATCTTGTTAATATACAAGTATTGGCACACTTTAATACAAACTACAAACAGACCTTTCCTATCATCTAGGAAAGTGGAATGTCAGAAGTCAGTGTGAGAAACTTAAAGTGCTAAAACAGAAGGCACTTCACAAAATTGGTTCACTGAAACAATTTAGCATAACTCAAGTTGATATCCTTCACTTTTCAGCTTGGCAGTGAAAGCTTCAAAATTGATTGAAAGGTGAAAAAAAAAACCAGAAAGCTTCTTGGCAGTAAAGCTTCAAAGAAAATGCTGTTAACTGTGAGCAAGAAGCCTAATCATTTTTAACAAAATGATCAAAAGGCTATAAAGCATTTTCACTTTTCTTACTAAAGAAAACTCCAAATAATTGGATTACACAGAGGACACTCAGGTGAAAAAACATGCCAGAATTTTTTATAAAAGCCCTTTTTTTTGGGTGTTGAATTTGTTTTGTGAAGTAGATAAAGGAAGCAAAAGGAAATATACTCCCAGAGTCAGTGAACTAAGAAGTTATACATTCATTATTCAAATACTTAGGTTATGAAGAAGTCTAGAATGTTATAGTTAGAGGTAGATAAGTAGTCTGGTTGACACAGTATCTAATAATTTAGTATCTGCACATCAAAGAGATCACAGACTCCTTCATTATCATCCAGGTTAAAGTTGTAGTCATCTCCGGGAGTAGGAGAGAGTCGTAAGAGAGGAAAAACTGTAAAGCAGGAATAGTTTAGTTTAAATTAAAACACTTTTGGAATATCAGCCCTGTCTCATAATTCAGTATGTTTGTCATCACCACTATCAGGGTTAGTCTTAATAATTCAAATAGTCTCGATAATCTGACAAGCATGCTAGGATACATACTGTGAATACCCGTATTGCCTTCAAACTAAGGCAGTAAGTGACGTGTCTACATTTTTTGCTTAGTATTTTAAGTGAATTTGCTAGAATGGAGTGATAGCTGTGGAATACGGACTTAAATTCTTCTGCAGCAAAGAGGCTCCTGAGCAGCTTTTGAAACTTTCATCAGAAAGCCATTTATATTTATATTCCTTCATCTTGTTACAGTTTTGCATATATCAGCCTTCAAATATTTATCATTTTAAGTAAGGAAGTTACCATTATCCCCATGTTACAGATGAAAAATGGAGGCTAGCAGTTTCTCTGTGCACTGCTTTTCAAGCATGGACTTGAAGCCACCTTTGGGGAGGGAACGCAAGAAGAGAAGCCTCAGCCCTCATACTGCACCTCAGGAATACCAACCTAGTGCAGATGAGCTGGGCATGCTGTACCTGCTCTAAAAGGGGAGACTGTTTCCATTTTGGCCACATACTGGCACATTCACATAATCCCATCATGCCCCTCGGATTTTATAATTACATGGTTCTTTCTGGATAAGCTCTGAGGTGGTCTGCTTGCAGGGCAGACAGTAGCACAGGCTGCTTACAGAGCGCAGGGCAAGAGGAACAACGCCAGCCGAGTCCACCTCTTTGCCTGGCACCTCAGTGAGACAGAGCAGAGAGGCAGGGAGCGTATGATCTTACTAGCTGTGGTTCAGTTCTGTGCTTGCATGGCCACCGAGGTGCAAGAGCAGAAGTGGGTGACGTGGGTCTGTTCTGTTAGTGTATCAATCACAGCTGGCCATGTATCAGTCTGCACGCACGCACCTAAATACGTTCTGAAATGTTTACTCAAAGCTCCTGCAGGAAGCCTGAGGCAGAACAGAATTAAACCAGATTTTTTTTTTTTAAGGCAGCACTCTAGTCATCAGCCTGTTCTTTCTTTGTTCCGGAATTAAGGACTGGTGGGTTACTCATGCATGTAAGTGCTTGCTGGATTAAGGCTTTCATATTTTAATTGTTAAATAAACTGTTGCAGGGAATGGAAAGAGGAGCAAAGACGAGAATGACAAAGATAGAGGAGGCAGTAGAGGGGAAAGAAGTAGTTTCATACTGACTCTTGGCATCAGATTTAACAGACACCTACTAAGAGTGTGGTTCACACAAAAAACAAGCTGCTACTTGTGATTATTAGAAAAGTAAAGATGCTAAATACTTACCGTCAGAAGACATGAGTTCATCAATAATATCCCCACTGATATTTCCTGTGAAAGAGGAGCATGTTTATGGAAGTCAACAATATTCTCCGCATTAAAACACTGAATTGCAAAGTACAGTATCGCCCACGCGCAGGCTAGGAGCTGTGGAGATAGCACGCCATGTATATGTAAAATATATTGATCTTTGTATCCCTCAGTTTTTCCTGACACATTTCTCCCACTGATCCCTCACAACCGTACAGCCATGTACAATATGAAGCTTACTCGGTGGCAGAGAAAGCTATTTGCTCAAAATGAGTTTGCTACTCAGAGCTGGCTCAGTGGCTTCATTAGGAGATAAACAGAGGCCCGTCATTTCCTCTGTGTAACTCATCAGTAACTTGACCACAAAGAAGGGCTCAGGAAACTAATAAAAACATTTAAACAGTGACTACGGCTTCTTACCTGTGGGCTCCTCCATCTTTGCTATGTCGAATGAGTTTGGCTTGAGAATACAGTTAACATCCAGGGGCAGCAAACCCTGGTAGTCATTGGAGCTGGCTGTAGCTTGGGTGACATCTCCCGAGAGGCTGGGGTACAACACCGGCTCCGGAAGGCTAGAGTAAGGAGCTGCTGGGGTTGTACTGTTCTGCTGCATGCTGCCGTCTACAAAGACGAAAAGGCACATTACGACGTCTGTTCTGGTAAAAGGGAACACAAAACGCCTGCACCCGGCTTTTGTCTTTTGAGGAGAACATGGCCAGTGTCTGGGATGAGGTGAGAGAAGTCTCCCCTCCAAAGTCACAGACACAGTTTCATCAGGACCCTCAGACATGCAGTCTGTAATACCGACAGCATTTTCTTAAGTCTTTTCCTATTACCCTACTATTATTACGAAAAAAATACCTGATGTTCAGGCAGTCTCTCACTGTGGCTATGTGGAAGAAGGTAAGTGACCTTGTGGCACAAAAGCTGGAACCGCTGCCTGTATTATCTGTCTGATTAAAATGTACGTGTTCAAATCATGTCCTCCGTCAGAGGTTGGCAATTTCATTCCATACTGCATTCTGGAGAAGCACCTCAGAATAATTAACAGGATCACATCCAAAACATGTTCAGTATAAGATGATAAGCCACGAGGGACAAATCTGTTTCACCAGACAGAAAAGGAAGAGGCTTCTCTGTAACCTCCTGAGAGCTGTTAGTAAGCCCTTGGGGTAGTTTCTTAAGAGACAGCTGCTATGCTATGCAAATTCTTGATCTTTCCTTTATCTACCACCTTTTCTAACAGTTTCTTCTTTCCCTCCAGTTCCCTTCCTCCCCCACCCATCTGAGGTAGGAAAAACCCTGGACCCACCTGATGGTGTGTCCGGGACTGATGTTTGCGGTAACTCTTGTCCTTGGTTCAGATCGTGTTGTTCTGGGGAATTTTGAGGAGCCATAGCAGGTTTAAGGGGAGCCACTGGAGCTGCAGGTTGAGATGGGGGCTGTGCAAGGTCATCAGGCGGAGGAACTGGAAACACCATGGGCTTGGAGGAGCTTGATTCTTTATTTATAAGCAGCACATGGATAGGTCCTGAACTACTTTTAAGATTGATCTGGTATTTCTTCTGTCCATTCTGTCCCTGTAAAGGTGGTATATTACGAAAGTTACCATTCCTTGAGAACTTGGAACTTCACAAAACAACAGTAACTGCATAGAGTTATTTCCCATACAAAGTAATAAAGATGTTTGAACAGAATTCTCAAACTAATGCAGAAGATAAATACACTGCTCTTCTAGTTAGATCACTAGGAAGAGCTGAGAATTGCCACAAACTTACCACATCATATTCAGGGAGAAAAAAGCCCAAACTAATACATGTGATCTAATAAAAAAACCCAAACCAGATTACAAACCTGTAATGTATTCACCTGACCAGAACATAGTTACAGAGGACACAAATACACAATTCTTCAAAGTGCTTAACTAAATCTTGAATTCAAGATACATGAGACTTACAGTAGGGCTACATCTTATCAATAACAACAATGATAAATAATGATTTCTGTACATTTACATTTCTTCCTTTTAAATGGAGCTTCAGAATGATCCTGGTTGGGACCAAGCATCCTCAAACAGTTGGGTATCTCACCCAGACTAAGTCAACACAGGATCATGAGTCAGTAGAAACAATTTCTTAGCTGATTTGCCAGGCCTTCTTTTGGCAAGTTACTTAAGCAATACAGCTAGGACTAGCTTCCCCTAGCACAGTCTGCATGAGACCGCTGACTCTACAGGTGGCTAATGCAGCAAGTAGGTTTTCAGCAAGTATGTTCTAGAAAAAATGAGGATGAGAAAAGTGGAAAAGAAGCCTCGGGGAAGGGAAACCAAACCAAAAACATCCAATTTGAACTTGGTGATGAAGACTAAGATCAGCTGGTTTAGTCCTTGACAAAAAGCCAAAAAAAAGAAACCACCCCAACATCACAGCTGCTAACTTTGGTCCCACAGAGAACCTTACCATTGCCTGAACTGATTTCAGCAGACGGACAAAGACAGTACCACTGATCAGCTTCACGGTTCTAGCTTTGGATGCTCTTATGATATTAGACTGTGCTTAGCCTCACTAAAAATAGCTTGTGAAACTTCTCAGGTGAATTTCAGCCTTCTACAAGCGTAGTGGCTATCATGCTTCATACAATGCTCTCTCCCAACTATGTAAACCCTATTTAAAACACAGCACTGCAACAAAAAAAAAATTATTAAAGAGGGACAAGGGTAAGTAATTTGGCCTCCTACTTTAATCTTGCCCATTTTAGCCTTTTGGCTAAACCGAGACTGCAGTCTGTTTCTCTATCCAGTCTAGTACCATGAGACTAAACATAAACTAAATCTAAACTAAACCTACTACTAAACCTAAAGGGCTTTTTCGCAAGAGATCTGTTTTAACAATACAACAGAGAAATTTGACACATGAAAGTCACTGCTAGTAAGTTCGGAAGGGAATTCATGACAATTATACCTGATTTGGAAAGTTGCAACATTTAAAAGCAGGAGAGGAGAAGAGAGGGCAAAGAAACCCACTATTATATCTTGGTTTTAATAGAAGACAGTTACCATTAGTCTATCTAGGTGTACAAACCCCACTTTTTCCCACCCAGCCTCTCCTTTCTCAACTGAAACCATCTTAATTTTTACTTTTTTCCCCTCTTGCACACAGACAGAGATAAATCCTTTGCTCTAATGTAGCTCTTCTTTTCCACTGTCCCTCTAGAACACTTAGGTAAACAAGAAACCAGTACATACCATTTCGGGTATAGGTACTTCTAACTGTGTACCACAAGGTGCTTGAATTGCTAGAAGTGTGTCTCCTGGTTAAATAGCAATTTTTAAGAAAGTGTTAAGTGTGCATATTTTTCTTAAGTCTTGCATGGTATCCACTCAAGTCAGATACGGTAATTCTCTAAGGCCACTTAAAATACTGCATGATTCTAGCATAGATAAACTTGTGGTGGGAATTGCATAGTCCCTGTAAGATCAAAGTATATGGCGTAATATAAACCACAGAATTCCGATACTTACACCATAGTTGCAAGAACCTTTTCTTGTAGCAATGCAAGATTTACCACTTCCTTTACCTGTTTGTTACTGTCCTAAGATCTCCTAGTTGTATACTTAACGTGAGGTGAAAATATTTAACTAGTATTTTTTTCAGCTAAAACAGCTCTCTCGTCCAGCTCACTTTATGGCTTTGAAGCATGGTGGTAGTACAGAGAGATTTAATGATCGTCTTCAGTGCCAGCACTTCCAAGTGTCTAAGCTCACAGTTTCTGCAGCACAGAAAACTAGGATGTAACAGCTGGCTATCAAACTCACCTGTGGCTTACTATGCACACTAAAATGTATCGGTTTAAGTCAGGAGAACACAATTAATCAACAGCACTGGCACAACCTGCCTTATACTGCAGGTCACTCACCTACCTGCACATGACCTCCCCTTTGTCCGTAACTTGGAATAACACTTCTTTCTCTGCCTCCTAAGAGACACTTACACGAAGTACTTACTATGTGACTGGCATACCAGATGCCTCCATATTCTTTAATGACTAGCTCTTTAGTAATAGCTTGGTTTTGTTAAACTCCGCAGTAGTTGTCTGATCTTGCATGTTTATATAAAAAAAAACCCAGCCTTCCTTGTGGCAAAGAAGAGATGGTTCTGAGCCTAGCTGGAGGCTGAACAACAATCTTCCCTTGGATGCCCCAGGATCAGAAGAGGATGTCAAGGGAAGTAACTTCTGCCTGCAATTCTTGGCAATTTCTTCAAACCTTTGTTCTTCAAACAAAAGGAATCTTTTTGATTTAGTAGCAATGCCCCATCTTTGAACTTCAGCTGGCTCCATTTATATATAGCATCATCAGGAGCTACCCGTAGCCACAGCTGCCACCAGAAAATGTTACGGAATTTGGACCTGCCTGGTCTTTCTGGTGGGCTAGACCAACATGTCCCATCCCTGGTTCTGTTAACAGCCTGCGGCAAGCTGCTGCAGAGTACGAATACAGAAAAACACATCCAAAACCAGTACTCCAAAAGCATCTGAGCTTCCATTCTGTACAATCTGTGACTACAACTAGAAAATGCCAGAATTTGCTAGTCATGAGCATTATGAAAGACATCTACTTAGTACTGATCACTACAGAATACTTCAAAATTCAAAATACTTGCAGGGAAAAAGCAGGTTAACTAGCAAGTTAGTTTTCAAGAGGAAGATGAGGAAATCCCTCACTTTAAGAAATACAGCCTAGCAGCAACTTACCATTGAAGCAGTTGCAGATATCTTCATGGGTGACATATGAAAACGTAATTTATGTCAAGGAACATTTTTCTTAAAGCAACATGAAACTGGTATTTGTTGTCCTTTAAAAGAAGTTTGTCCAAACTGAGCCTGAACTATAAACTTACTGCTGTTACTCAGAGGTGTAATCAAGGCATGATTTTTAGCTTTCAGAATGGCTAGTTAACAATAGCAGAGTTCTGTCTTTTAAAGAACAAAACCAAAACTGTATCTGTGAAGAAAATACAAAAAGAAAAAGGTTGTGTAGCTTGAATGAGAAGAGATTCTTCTAAAAAAGAACATGTAAAATCTTGTTTTGAAGAATACCATTTACCTCAAGAGCTTGACACTATAGAACAGCAGTATGTATCAGGACTTCCCAGAATCACATAAAAAAATTGCCAGAGGGGACTTGAGAGTTCATCTGCCATCCCATTCCCCCACCTCAAGGTAGGATCAACTGTTAAGACATTCCAGACAGACATTTGATTCCCATCTTCTGGAAAACCTCCAGTGATGGATATTCTACCACCTCCCTGGGAGGTCAATTCCAGTGCTACCTCTCCCAAAGGGAAGTTTCTCCTAACATCTAACTTCAGTCTCCTTTGCTACAAAATCCATTTTGCAGGAGCAGTTTCTGTAAAGCAACTCAAGTAATTTTTAAGTACTTATCACTGGTGCTGTAGGCACTTTCCTCCTCCCAATCTCAGGTGTCTGTTTTGCTCAGTATCTTGCAAGACAGCTAAACACAGGGTTACAAGCAATGTAGCTGGAAAACTCTGCTCATGGGGTATTTACACACAGGATTTTTTTTCCAGTTTCAAACCCAAAAGCTTCAGAACTTTGTCAACTCAATTTTTCTTTGGGTGATAGCTTAATCTTGTCAAGAGAAAGAAGCAACACAAAAAAAGATTCATGTAAAGCACTGGTAATAACGTATATATTCAAGTGCCAGAAAGCAATACAATTAATTTAAAATAAGACACCAGGATTATACTATGAACTTAAAAATTACTACCATATATATATATATGTGTGTGTGTGTGCGCTAAATTATTTTCAGGTTACCAATCACACAGTCACAGAAGTTAAAAATTGATGTAAATAAGACTTGTATTTTCTGTCCTTTTGAACCAAAGCCAGAAAAAATATTTGCCTTGCCATGCCTCTGGATAAAATGGACTACATTATGCTTTATCCATTACCTACACTTTAACTGTTGCTTTAATTTCCAGTTCCAACATGCACACAACTAATTTAAAAGGATATTGGTGGTTTGTAGAATCATCCATGACATTCTTGATACTTTGCTGAAGCCACAGTTTCTGCTGATCCAATTCTTTTTCTTTAAGCTCTAGATCTTCAATTTCAGCTTCCAGATACCTCAGCCTGTCTATGACTTCTTTTGTATTGCAGCCAGCACCTACTCCTCTTAAAAAGGCATAAGGGTTCATGAAACCACAAGTGAAAATCTAAAGCAAACAGGTGAAGATAATTTCTTAAGACTACTTTCAACATTTTGAAAATCTGCTACTACTCAGTATGAAGGAAATGAGCGTTTACCCTCCCAGCAGTGTTTTAACAGAAAAATGAAAATTCTTAACTTCAGATCAAATTTAGAATTCCCCTCTACTGAAATTTATTTTATATTGGAATGTAGGTTTTTTTCCGCATTGGAGATGGTTTGCAGGCCCTTTCTCCTTCCCCTCTAACTCTTAGCTTGAGCTTTCACCTTCAGTGAGCCAAGAGAAAATAGGCATGGACTACAGGAGGGTAGGTAGGTAAAGACAGTGTGTCCCAATACCCCTCCAGATTCATCTAGAGTAAATTTTTCAACTACAAGTGCTAGTAATAGAGTAGCACTACAAGTTTTCTGGAAGTTTCTCTCCTGTATACTTTGAACTTAATTTTATGTATCAAAGATGCAAGTTAAAGGGAAGACAAGTAAAGTTCATTTGCAACTTTACTATAATTCTAAAATGTCGTATTGCTCATTGATGAGCATAACATTACTTTTACGGTGTCATATCTAATCAGGAGAAGGGGAAAGAGGCAATTTTTATTCCTCTTGAGCACATGAAAATTTGCAGAATTGACATGGCTTACTTCCACTGAATGCTGTTTTTTGACTTCTTCTCAATGAGGTCAATCCCCTCCAAAACGTTGGTGATATCATAGATCCTTCTCTTCTGCCTCACAGCAAGGGTATCAGCAGCCTGTCAGAAGAAAAACGAGTATCAGCAACTTGCATATTGAGGGCAAAAGACAGTTAAGCCATTCCCTTGGAAAAATGCCAACTAACATCATTCTGAAGGCAGAAGGTTCGGCTCTTCAAGAGCCAGATGCTCAATCATGAATTCAAAAGTTCAGCACCTGCATGCAGTCCTACAAAGCATGCTGAGAGAAGTCACCTCTTTGAAGGCCAGCGTGCCTACCCTCATCAGAGAAGAGAGTTCACGTGTGTTGCAAAGACTGTGTTCAGTATTTGGAGCATGTGCTATTCAACTGCGTAGAGAAACTTGCAATGCTCTTTTTGGAAAGTAGGAAGAAGTAGGGAAGGCAGACAGCAACGGCCTGCAGTGGAGAAAGCCTCTGAAGCCAACAACCTATTATCATCCCTTCCACTGACACCGGAGGTACTGCAGTCTTTGTTTGGATTAAACTGTGCCGGGACACGAAACGACAGGGCTGTAATTTCATAAAGCGGCTGAAGGA
The DNA here is from genome assembly GCA_034782735.1 of Sagittarius serpentarius. NCBI lineage: Eukaryota > Metazoa > Chordata > Aves > Accipitriformes > Sagittariidae > Sagittarius > Sagittarius serpentarius. Next base: position 24,449,522 of record JAVKLA010000027.1, on the reverse strand, counting down.
GAGCTGCAATACTTCAAGCCAGCATCATCCTCTAACATTTCACTGCATGAATCTACCTCGCAGCGTACCTGGGCTTGCTCAGTCTGTCACGCTGAGTACCAAGAGCCATTTCGCAGCCACCAGGACCCTGGTACAGCTCCCAGGGAGGATGCTTGCTGCTGTCACACTATCACTTTTACATTACAACTGCCTATGCTGTGTGGCTGCCTGCTGCCACAGCTCGGCACTCAAAGCAAAGCAGCGTCAGGCAGAGGAAACAGTCTGCTTCAATGCTGTAATTCTCTCCATGTGACTTTTATGTACCTGATGGAAAGACTTAAGATAAAATAAGCAAACTTGAGCTGGTCGTGCCTTCCACACTCTCAGCTCTTTGGGGCTGTAAAGCGGCTCAAGTTCAAAGAATATTAACAAAAAGGAGAGAAAGCAAAGTGGAGTCTGATTCTGTAACTACTCAGGACACTCAGATACAATGATTATAAGGGATTATACGTATTAAACAGATTAAAAGAAAAAAAGAAGAAATATAAAGAGAAGGATAGCTGGCAAAGACTTCTGCATCCCAAATTTGAACTAATGCATAAAGACAACTGACTTCCACTACGGGCACGTAATGATTTATTTCAGTTTGTCCAACAGTCTATTCAATTAATGCTTTTAGTAAAGTTGCCTATATGAAGAGTACAACCTGAGACAACCACAAACAGGATGGTAAACCAAATCCATTTTATAGCAAAGTCCATATACCTCCTTTTACAGTATTTTCTGAACCATAAAAACCCTCACTAATCTTCCAAAGAAATGACATTTTCCTATTAGAAAGTTCATTACTAGAACTCAGTACTACTTTTTATTTCTAGTGAAGTAAAATTAAAAGCAAAAAATGAAAGAAGAATGGAGATTAAGAAAAATACTTATAGCCATGAAGTATAAACACTGTTCTTTCTCCTTGACAGTTGATGTACCTACTAAACACTGTTTCTACTGATATCGTTATCAACATTTCTTTTGTATGGTCTTCTGTAGCAGCCTGTTAAAATCTTTTCCAATCTAACAAAACGAAATACATACAAATACATATACAGTGCACACTTCAGTTCTCTCCATGGGAACAGGCGCTTCAATCACTTCTATCAGCAGGTATGCACCTGCCATCTTAACCTGCTAGTATGAACCATGCGTCAAAGGAAAGCGGTCCTGCATCTTCCGGACTGTGCCCATAGCAGATGCCAACATCTTCTTCCCAAGAGGACTGTCAACAGTTCAGTGGGAGTTTTAAACTGAATGGCGTGCTTGGCAACCTGTACGTAAAAGTACTGAGTATCGCTGCACGCATAAAGGTTAAGGGAATGTAAAATCTTATAGATAGGCTTTTTCTTCTTCTGTGGAATAGGGCAAGTGTAAGCCAGTTGTTATTTACTCCTGATCAATACATTTCTAAAGGTAATAGCAAACAAGTAGATTTTAAGAGCACCTGATGTTTTGCACTGATTATCAGAAACGCTACTTAACCTTGAGTACAGCAGGGATGGCATTCTGCTAGAAACCAAGCCCATTTAAGAAATCAAGGCAGAAGCAATTGTATGCTACTGAAGAGAAAGAATCATGATGTTTTGGGAGTCATTTCAGGTGGCTTATCCCTTATTCACTCATCTTGCTCTTTTTCTCTCTTCCCTGCAATTTGTGGCTTGCTGCATATAGGAACTTTGTTTTCTTTCCCTTCCATCTCACACCTTAATGTTTTAAGCTTATTTCCAAAACTCGATTTGTTTATACAAGGTTATTCAGGGACAGTTATCCAGTTATTTGAGAATAACTGTTTTTAAAGTAAGCATTGCAGAGTTAAAATTCCAAGTAAAGAAAATCCTCACTTCCACTCCCGCAATTCGTCAGATGTTAGCAGAGAAGTGTCCAGCACTAAAACATTTCCAAAAAAAGTTCAGCGTACAGAACTCCCAGGGCTCCCTGCACCTAGAGCGAGGGAGACTGCCCACACGTAGCACGATGCATCACTTCTGCTTCATAACGGGTCAGCACACGCATCCGGAAGTATCCTCTTAACTGTAATTACAGATGTATCCAAAGATCACCGGGAAATGTGCTATAGAACAGCTTTTCATTCTCATCTGCTAAATCACAAAGCTAGAGGTACACTTAATGTTTCCAAATTGTATTTTCTTCATAGCGCCCTGCTGGTTTTGCTACAGAAATACTAACCAGCAATGCGGTATCAGACAGTCAATACCTGTCAGTAAGGAGACATCTGAAGATGTTCACTACATTAATCATTTCTTAGAATGCTCTATTCCATTTCAAGACCGTCCTGTTCTTCAGTTCCCCAAGCACACCGACTTAATGCGCATGCTGTTTTTCATTTTTCCTTAGATACGTGGCTTATTTATGAGAAATACCGGTTACAGAAATGTACATTCTGAGTCATTGTTTATGAAATAAATACCAACGATGTATTCACTTCAGTTAGTATTTACTTCCAACAAATGCTATCCTGTAACTCAGAAACCAGTCTCCAATACAGGTCTTGAGCAGAAATGTCTATGACTTGTTGCAAAGCCCATTTACTTCTCCTTGGCTATCGACCCTTCTGTTCCCTCTGGGAATGAGAAACATCGTCCCATCCCTCTACACAGCCCAAATTTATTGTTCAAATCCATCCTCTTTGGCTCTTTAAGCTTTTTGGCCCTTTATCTTACAAACCGAGTACGTTTTGCTTCTCAAAGCGAGCTGGAAGATGTTGCAGCACATGACAGGTAATAAAGTAAACTGCACAACAATCCCCGAGATGTGGACAGCTCAGTTCCGTTTTACTAAAGAAAGAGGCAGTTAAACACAAAGAAGTTCATCAACGTGTACAGACCACAACACAACTAAAGGAGTATAAAAAACCTGATCCCGTATCCTTCCTAGTTCACCCTGAGGTTTCACTAGCCACTGTAACACCACTGAAGTGCTTGCCCTCTGACCAGAGATGCACAAAAAAAGCTCCGAGAGCACCACTCACCTCCTGTAGCCCACTAAGAACAACCAACAAACAAAGTCTATTTTCCAGAAAGGATTTCAGGTAACCAAAGCACCACGTTGTCAGCCTCTTACCGCACTTTGCTTAACTCCTCCGAAGCTCACCGAGGACTTTTAACCAGCCAGGAAAAAAACACACTTTTGCCTCGACGCGGACAGCCCGGAGGGCCCGAGCAGAGCCCCAGCCCCTCGGCCAGCGCGGCAGCACGGCCCAGGGGAACCGGCGAGCGGGACGCCGCGCCGAGGGTCTCTCCCGAGACAGAGCGACCTCCCAGCACCAGGACCTGGCGCAAGGTGGGCTCGTCCCAGGGCTTCACCGGGGACGTCCTCCCGCCGGCGGCCGCTGAGGGCCAACGCCTTCGCGCCTTCAGAGGCGGCAGGCTGCAGAAGGGGGTGACGATGACTTGCCACCCCCCCCCCCCGCCAATTAAGCGCCTTTTTAGACATTTATAAAAGAAGTACTAAAACCGCCACGCTCTGTTTTTCAACATCGTTTTCCCTTGCTAAAAGGACATCGAGGGGAACGGGTGAGAAACGGGTTTAAATAACGGCCCGTACACCGACTCGGTGCGCAGAGCAGCGCAGGAGAGTAGAACGATAATTAAAAAACCCCAGTGAGCTGCGCTGTACGCACGGTAACCATTCCAGCCCCTTTTAAAAAGAGTCGGA
>JAVKLA010000027.1:24409291-24445720 GCA_034782735.1 Sagittarius serpentarius | reverse complement strand
AGGAGGAGGAGGAGGAGGCGGCGAGGAGGCGGTGCCTGTGTCGGCGCTGGAGGTTGTGTCCTTCCTGGGGAAGCTGCTGTGCGCAGTCGCGGCGCTGAAGGCGGCTCTGTACCTGCTCCGCAGAGTGTGCCTAGCCATGGCCTGGAAGTCGGGAGGCGCCAGCCACTCCGAGCTCATCCACAACCTCCGCAGTGAGTCCGGGGCGGGGCCCCTCTCGCCTCAGCCGCGGGGTGACCGTTACCGGCCGCTCGCAGTTCGCATTCCCGCGGCGCCCGCCCAGCCGCCAACTGTCAAGGAGCAGTGCCGGCGGTGGGGGGGGGGGGGAAGGAGGAGGCGAAGGCGGCGCCCAGCCGGGGTGGGGTGGGTGTGTGTGTGTCTGGGTGTCCGTCCGGGTCCCTCCCGGGAGGGCGCAGCGAGGGCTGCCGCCGTCCCGCAGCCGGCTGGAGGGCGGCGGCGGCGGCCGCCGGCAGTAGGGCGGGCCCGGGCTCGGGCTGTTGTTGCGGGAGGCGATGCGGCGGGAGGGGCGGCGCCGCAGGAAGTGACGCTGCCGCCGTTGCCTGGACACCGGCATGTTTGGGCCGCGGGGGGCGAGGGGCTGCCGGTGGAGAAAGGGCCGCCCGGGCGGGGGGACGGGGACGGGTGGGGCAGAGGGCCCGTCCCCCCGGGGCGGCCTGCGGGCGGGATATGAATTAGACTTGGCTGAGGCGGGCCGGGCCCGGCTTTCGCTCGGGCGGCCGGCGCGGGGCAGGAGACCGCCTCAGGAGGGGAGGACCGGGGCGTCGGCGGCCGACCCGAGCGCCTGCTGCGCCCCGCCAGCCTGCCTTTCCCCTGCACGATAGCTCCTTGCCCCTCGCTTCACCCTTTGCATTTGACACAAAGGCACTTAGATTACTTGCGAACTATGTTGTCCCAGCTCCCGAGGCAGGCGCAGGCCCCGCTGATGGTCTGGCGAGAGTCACTGAGCACTGCAGGTGCTTACCCCTGTCCCTCACACTGGTGTCCAAGTATACTCGGCCTTAACTTTCATTCTGGTACGCCTCTTTCCTTCAGCTACCATCAGACAGAAGCAGAGAAGCTTTAAAGGCCCCATGGTGTAAGAATTCAAGAGATGGACTTCAAGAAAGAAGGGCTGTTGGGAAAGGACCCTCAGGTGCCCCATCCCATGGGGCAGTGGAGCACATTACAAAGGGACGTTACACTGACTGTGCTAAGTGATGCAGGAGCTGTACCTGCGTAGACAACAGTCCGTTCAGGGTAATATACATATGCGTAGGAGCAAGCAGGTACGCACCCTCTCTGGAGCTTGAATCGCATCGTTTCTGGTCTCAGGTAACACAGGAATTTCCTGACCGATTACACATTCAACGTTGATTTAAACAGATCCATTATCTTGTCTGGAAATGAAAACAAAAGAGAATGGGGTTTAAAGCGGAGAACATGCCTTGGATCTGAGGTCAGAGTTCACATTTCATTTATATTTTTATTTATTTTATACCTTTCAGTAATGTCAGGCTGAAATTTATCCTTGTGAATAGGTAAATTTGGCACAGCTTTGACCTACACCATATTTTTATTATTTTATCATTTTGAAGATGGAAATCACTTAAATATCTATTAAAAAAGCTCTAAGGAAGCCATGCAAGCATAAAGAGGGAAACGATGCCAAAGGCAGAACTAGCCCAAAGAAAAACAAACAGTCCAAACCCTATTAACATGTGCATGTACTCAAGTACTGTAGTATGAGATTTCTGAGCCAAAAGCAAGAAATAGGAAGAATTTACGGTAAAAAAAGCAACAACTCCCTATGATGAAATCAGAAAATAGTTTCAGAATGAAAATTCTGGAGGAAAAACTCCGAGCTGGTATCAGTAAATGGAATCAGGGTAAGAGTAAGTTCTTTTACCTTCCTGGTGTCTTCCAGGTATTCAGTTATTTCACCCGAAGTGTAGCTCAGTCAAATACTAAAAAAGAAAGAAATGCCCAAGGAAACTCTTGATAAACGCGACAGAAAAGCACTCTGAAGCGGTGCAGCCTTTCTGCACCAGTGATATCCATTTAAATACTACAGGACAGCTTTCCAGGTATTTCCTCACATGACATGGCTTCTGAAGAAGCAGGAGTGTGTAGAGCACAAGGTAAGAATGAAAAGTCATTTTCTTCTGCATTTAGGTAACATTGATATATTTGTATCAGAGAATCAAGAGGGATGCCAGTAGACCAATAAATTAGGCTAATTTCAGACTTCACAGCAAAATTTACTAGACTGGCATTCATTAACCCAGTTGTGCCAAGCAGGTTCTTACACCTTGCTCACCATTACCACTACATATGAATTTTTGCATGTTATCAGCTGTTAGCACAGATTCAAAGCAGTCAGCCCTTAACCGCTGTATCCCACCTTAGCTGAGGGCGTACAGTACCACAGAGCCGGTGCCTCCTCGTTAGCGCTGACTGCTCCGGTCCTTGGTGGTCTCGGAGGTCTGCTGCAGGAACTCTGGCTGCAGGGAGCACAGAGCTGAAGCAGATGTCTGCTTTCTGTCCCCTCCCACAAATTTGGGATCTTACCCTTTTATAAGACTCTAGACAATTCCCAGCCCACCACCTCCCCCCTCAGACAATGTTACTGTGCCCAGTGGGGCAGAGCTGTTGTTTTCCCAGGCCACTGCAGGTGCCTTATTCAGTTGTTGGGCTGGTTTTTTTTTTTATTTTGCTTCACTACTGCTTCCTTTCTTAAAGCAAAAGCAATCTGTTCTGAGCTCCCAAGGGCAGGCTTTGTGAAAGACCAGTCACTGATCCTCAGTGAATTGTTTTTGCTGCCGTGGCCTCTGCTTTCAACTTGTGCCATTGTTTTCAAGGCCTTCCTTACATTCCACACTTAAGCTCCACCTTGTAACAAGAGGGAGCTGGTATCAAGCCAGAGCCTTTGACTAGCACTAGTGCTTTTACTGAGCTGCTGGGCACAAAAATGCACATACAGTTACACTGTATCAGTGTGCTTATGCCTGGGCTCTTCTGAAGAAGCCCATGGTAGTACAGTCGGCTTAGCGGCTTCCATCTCACGGGAGCAACAGGAGTCTGCTCTAGCTCCTGTGAGATGCAAGGTGGGAAGAAATAGCTCCACCTGGTGTACCAACAAATAACTGATTTTACTACTTACTATTTTACTACTACAGCATTAAACACTTAAGAGCACGGTATAGTACAATAACATTTTAGGACCTTCTGAGTACAAGCAAATGAAATAAATGCCCGAGTACATGCAGATGATAAAGTCTACATCATGAAAGAAGTGTAACAACGATATTAAGATAAGGCTTATGATTAGCTTCGTAAGAAGCTGTTAGTGTATTATCTCCTATTTTTCAAAAGTCTGGGAGGAAACCATTACTTTAGAGAACCAAAATACCCTCCCAAGAAATCCACTCTAAGTTGCAGGAGTCATGCACTCTTCACCCTCGGCAGCAGATTAAATGTAGTTTCAGGTAAACTCTTGGATTTCTTATTACAAGAATCTTTACCTCAGTGAAGCGAAGTTTCAAGCTCTTGTCTTAGAAGCAAAGGCCCAACCTTCTTTTCTCTTATTAAACATGCTAATTCCTAATTTCATATGATGCTTTTCATCTATATGTGTTTTGACCCATTTTGACAAAAGTTAAAAACAAAGGTTGAAAATAACTATGTTATGAAAATAATGTAAAAATTCTTGTCTGCTTCCTGAACCATCAAAATATATCACAAAGAATTTCTCTAGAAAACAAGGAAAAGTGCATGTAGTGTATGAATTTGCTTAAGTTTGTGTAATACACATTCTTAATGTATATATTAATAATCTTCAAAGATCTTGTTGAATATCATTCAGTGCATGTGTAAGTCGTCTTATTTTATTTTCCATGGCTTTTTTATTGTTTGCCGTTTCCTGCAGAAGCTGCCGCATTTCTTCTTCAACATAGTAAACCTGAAAGAGCACATAAGGAAAAAAAAGAATTCTATTTGATCTCCAATATACCTAAAACCATATAATACACTGATAAGCAATGCAGGAGTTATACGCTTATGGTAAATAACCAATGCACTACTTCTGACACTGGATGCAGTAGCAGAATTTTGCTTTAAAAAAAAATACTAATTTGCTAAGATAGCGAGCAATGTATCAAAACCAAAATACCTACTACACAGAAAAAGCACCAGTTGTCATACTAAGGACTCATGCAGTATATGACAGGAAGAGTAACAGTTAACACTGGCATAGGTGAGTTAAATGGATTATCTGGCATAATCATCATTATTCTTGCCTGTATAGATATGGAAATGTTTAGCTATCGACTCGTAACAGCTACACAGCATGTAGCTTTACTTTGCTTGAATACAGAACCTCATAATGGTACAGTTCTAGAGATTTTCTTGCTGTGCAAAGATCGAGTACTGAACCAGGGCTCTTCTCATCCAGAGATTAGCCAGATAGATACAGCCAGGTGTCTTCCTAGCGCCACTGTTGTAGCAGCTGTAGAAGAAAAATGCAAAACCAGAAAACATATAAATTTAGTATTAAAATTACTTTTTCATTTGCTGCTTCAATTTGTTTTTCCTTTTCGTTTGCCAGCTGCAATAGTTCCTCCTGATGAGCTGCCAACATTGACTCCAGTTGTTTTCTAAAAGCATCATCCATTTCATGAAGCTTTTCCACAGCAATCCTAAAAAGTGATAAAAACAATAAATCACACTCCTGCAAACAACTGAAGTATTTTGCTTTGTCCAGTTCTGCCTCCAATAAGGTTTTAATAACATAGGCACGAAGACAATTATTTCAATATCTAGCATCAGAAGATGTCCTGTCTTCTCAAGTATGTGTTCTAGGTTTTACACACCGTGTTTAGGACTTCTGGCATTCCTCTTAGAAGCATTTAATCCCTAGCAAAGAATACGCAGATTCGGGCTTTGCTACTGTCAACATGGATAAGAATTCCACCTGTTTTCAAACATCTACTTACTATGCTTTTGCTTCCTGAGAAGTCAGTGACTGAACTATGTGATCCTGTAAACAGCCTGTAAGTCTGTGTGTCACAGAAACAGCAAAGTATCTGCTTCACAGTAGTGAAGTATTTCCTTTACTCCAAGGAAATTCTGCTTTTAGGGAATAATTCTAAATATGTAGCAACAGAAAGCAAGGCAAATTATTCCACTATACAATTAATTTACATTGATTTTGAAAGAAAACAGAATTATTTGGGACAGAATTTCAGTTTCACTACTGATCTTCCAAGAATTCCAAAACCTAGTACTACTGACTATTTGAGGTGGGTTTGCTCTGGTTTTTTTGTGCGTTTTTTTTGTTGTTTTAAATCAAGCTTGACTATCAAGATATTTCTTTCATTTATTAATCAGATGACCTTCCTCAAAATAAGTGAAAGTGTAATTAATCAAAGTGTTTAATTATTATTTTCTTCCTTTCTGTTCTATTAAACTGTTCTTACCTCAACCCACGAGCTTTACCTTTTCTTTCCCAATTCTCTCCCCCATCCCACTGGGTGGGGGGGAAGTGAGTGAGCAGCTGCACGGTGCTTAGTTGTTGGCTGGGGTTAAGTCATGACAAAGGTAAAAATCATACTAACAATCTAAGCTTAGGATGTACTTCTCCATAATGCCAGAAGCATATGAAATAACTGAGCACCATCTAAGTCCCTGACTATTTTCTGGGTTATGAATATTTGTTTCCATATCATCTAATATTTATTATTAGCTGCTCAAAAAATTGATAGTACACGAGGAAAAATAAAAGAAATTAAAAACCTGTTGCTACTTGCATGGGAAGAGAATGACAGGTCTGTTTGTCTGTTTGTCACAGACTGAAATATTTATTAGTATTGTTGTGGTAAGTATTGAGGATGTGTCCCGAGTTTCCTACACCGTGCACAAGCTATTTTCATCATCCTGCACAGGCGGTAGTAAAGCACTGCAGCCTCCCTCATAAGCACAGGCACCAGCCACAGTTGCTTGGCTCGACCTGTGATTTGCAACCAATTTGTCCCTTGCACCCTGGTCACGAGCTGGAAGGCTGACAGGCTCATGCTCAAAGAAACCCTGCTACAGACTGAGAGACTGTGCCTCATGTGCACAGGCACCTTTACTGCATGACTCCAGCCAGCATGTGTGATGACCATAGAGGAGTCCCTACCATGTAAGCATGACACGGAGTCTCCTCACAGAGGTAAAATAAAAGCGTTGTGGTGGAATGGGCATACCAGGCAGGAATGAGCGTAAGCTCCCATTATTTTCAAAGAACATGGGAACACGGCAAAGAAGTTTCAAGGACGAATGCTGTAACTGAATGCTAGTTCCACAAAAGTCACCTGTAGAGCAAGAAATATTTCTACCCACGCAGAGTTTGCAGCAACTGGGCTCACCAAATACTTAAAAAGGTATTACCTATTCTTTCACCATATCATCAAATATTTGTGTATTAACAGTGCAACTCTATACTAACTGAGCAGTCACAAAATAAGCTATTAAGGTGTTCACCTCTGAGTTTGAAGACTTTTATTTCTCTCTTCAATCAGCTGCTTCTCTTTGACATCAAAGCTCTCCTTCATTTGTTTAACTTGCACCTCCAGCTGGCTTAATAGCTCTCCTTTACCTTGCCACTTCTTTTTCAGTGCGCTGAAAATAAAATGCACATATTTGCAGTGAATGTAGATACCACTTCTAAGAAGGGCAGAAAGTTTTCCGTGCTTCCATTTTTCCGCAGTTTTGTAGGTTCTAATAGCAAGCAAATACTCTCTGAACACAGAATAACTTCAGAGCAGTGTTGCAAACTATTATGATCCTAAAGAATTATTGCCACTTGGATCACCTGTGTGCATTCTTAATGTCATCAAGTTCTACTTCTTTTTCTTCTAGCAGTTGCTTTAATTCTTCTTTTCTTTCATTTTGCCTTTCTAATTTTTCCATTAGCTCTTCAAATTCAGCTGCTTTCTCACCCAGCTGTACTTGAAAAAACTTCTGAGCTTCCAGATTTTCTTCATGCTGTTTTCTGATTTGTTTATCTTTTTCTTGTAAGCCCTTTAGAAGATAAATATTTTAGAACACACAAACTCCCTTCATTTTAACTTTTTTGTTACCCTTTAAGAGTATCCGTTTAATCTATGCTGGAATAAAGCAGAGACAGACGTGAAAGTTTACTCTTCTAAACACATTATATGAAAAATACTTAGTAAAGTGATAGCCAGTTAAATAATCTTAATCTGAAAGAAGTCAGAATTAAAGAACAGTAAATCATCAAAACATAAATCTGAAATTGAAAGCAAGTTAAAGAAGTTATTTAGAACTCTAATACAACAACTTATTCTACATACACAAATCACTGAGCTCCCATACTGTTACATGGCCACATAGTTTAATGAGTAACACATCTAACCTTGAGTGACATAACATGCTATAAAACTTCGCTCTGATTAATAAGTCTTAAGTCTCTAAATGAGATAAATGGAATTAATAGAACAAAACATAGTAGCTCTGCTGTTAAAATATTGATTTACAATATTTACAAGAAAGAAATATTTACATTGTAAAATAAGCCTGAAGCAAGCCTTTCAAAATTTTTTTTTCCTTTTCTTTTAAACACACAGGAAGAATTATGCTATTCTAGTTTTTCCTCTCTCAAAATCATTATCAAGAACAACTTGAAGCAAGTCAAAGAAGAAAGTCTTTACATAAACATGGTTCAACGAGACTCAAAGTAGCATCTTTGTACATCAAGTTAATACAAGGCCCTCTTCTGCACTCAGTGAGACCAGTTACCACTAGCAGCCTGACTTTGGTAAACTAGGAGTGCAGAGCCAACTTTCGTTACAGCCTTTACAATAACTTTTACCACAACTCTTAATTTTAGCTATGCACACAACTTACCAGACATGGCACTTACTTCTTTTAATCTCCTAATTGTTTCTGTCTGATCATCCACTATTTTGTTTTTAATTCTTATAGTATCACTGTCCTGTTCCTTTTGCTTTTTTAACATCTCAATCTCATTCGTTAAAACTTCGATTTTTGCCTCCAGTTTTCCCCGATCCTGAGCAAGATGAGCTCCTAGATAAAACAGGATATTCACACTACAGCACTCATTTTACAGATGACTTCAAGATGTATAATATCCAGGGGAGAGGCGGAGGCGAAGGCAAGAACCCACCTTAAAAAACAAACATGACCATTTCACCCACTGGAAACACTGTAGGGCTTTAATCTGTAGGTAGGTAACACTTAAGAGGAAATGTAGAACTGAAGGTCTGTATTTTATCCTTTGAAAACTTCTCTGATGAAAGTCAACAGTAATTCTTACAGACCCAGCTGATCTCAAAGAACCCGCAAGGTGGTGGCGAGTCACACGAATTGGGGAGAAATGAAAAAAGCCCCAAGCTGGTTTTCACCCAGTATTTAACACTTTTTTTTTTTTTTAGATATATACTGAAATTTTCACATTAGACTTATCTGATAGACAAGTAATGTTACATAACACTATTTACAAATCCTTGTTTTCCTAGTTTCATATTTAAAAGTTCTTTGTATAACATTATGGTATTTTGACATTTTGGGGGAATATATAAACTGTATTTGCAGCCAACTCCCCCAGCTGCTGTTACAGTCCCCGTAACGGCCTGTGTACTACAGAAGATCTGGTTTTGCACATTATCTTCACAACTGGGTAAGATCAACAAGGCATCCAGAGACCCTGTCATGATTACAACTACATCGGAGTGTTTATTTGAAAGGTATGACATTGAACACCACCATTTTCTCTGCAAAAGAAAAAAAACGTTATTTTACCCTGTTGTGCCAACTCCTGCCCCCATATTTTTCTTTCCATTTTTAACCCATCAATCACAGATTCCTGGGCTGTCAGCTGAGAAATAAGTTTTCCATTTTCCTTTTTCAGAAGTTCAACTTGAATAGCCTTCTGTTTGTCCTTCTCAATCACAGTTTCAAGTTCTCCAGTTCGACACTGTATGAATGAATATTAGAAAAAGGCAGTAAGACCCTTTGAAACAAGTATTCAAAATTTCAAACCAATACTAAGCAGCTAGGAAAATAATAATTATATACAGCAAATTAAGTTAACTGAGGAATATTCTGCTTGCATACAGGGTTCTATCTGCATCTCTTCCCAATCATGAAACACAAATGTTTGCTTCAAAAAGACATAATTCGATGCCAGAAAACTGTAAAGCTGATTTCTAAATAGCCACCCTAAATTATCAATGCCATTCTAAACACCTGTTTAGAATTATAAATGCACAAGTCAAAAAAAAAAAAAAAAAAAGGGAAACAAAGTCAAGTTAAGATATTGAAAACCAAATCAAAAGACAGACAGAAGCTGGGATGAACTTCCCATGATAAATCTTTATCTTCAGTTGTGCAGGCTACTTTTTGTTTTACAGGTGACAGCTGTTTAATATAGCTATTTTTTCATTTTATTTTTAGCAGCATCACTGACTTGCAGAATTCTATTCTGTATAGCAACACCACCTTTGGACACCCCAATAGCAAAGTGTAGGGAGGAGATGAGAAACAGCTGTGCCAGGGTTGTAATGCACACACATTTTAACATAAAGATGGACTGGATACCTACATGGACTGGATCACACAACAGTTTGAAAGTTACGTCCCTAAGATTTTTAGGAATTATTTATGGACAATGTAGTACTATAATATGTTACCACACAGTGATCAGTAGCGTAAGATAAAGCAACTGTGCCCACAGTATTTAACATTAAAATTAGACAATTAGTAGACAATGACTAATACTGCTAATTTTATGCAACTCTCAGATAATAAGCTGCTAATAACTACACTTGATTATTTGTGCAATTTCATTTTTATTTCATGTACAGGGACCACTGCAGAACCATATTCCATTACTTTGAATTTCCAAAGGGTGAGAGCTATTAACGTAGGTTTTTAAATGTCAGTTTAGCATGACCCCTTGTTTATATACAAACTGCTAGCGCTGCCAAGGCAAGGAGCACACTTCTGAAGACATGAATGGTCTAGATTTTGCTGTATGGGGAGCAGTGTTTGTGAGAAACAGATAAAGGCTGATGTGGAGTACTAGGTTTCAGTGCAACAGGAAACATGTCTTGCAGTCAATCTAACTTGTATGAAATTGTTACTTCTATAGATAAAATACTACCAAAACCAAATCATATACCTATGTTTAAGTGTTTTGAAACAAATACCTTAAGGTTTGCTGCAGCTTCTTCATTTGATTTTGTTAATTCTGCAATCTTTGCTTTCTGTTCTTTCACTATACTCGTCAGGTCTTGGATCAGACTGGCCATCTCTTTTTCCTTTTGCTCGAACTCAAACAGGGATTGTTTATGTTCAACTAGATCAGCAGCAACATTTTCAAAACCCTCTTTTACCTGAAGTTTTACAAGATAAGACTTGAAAAATGCTAACATTTGGGAAAAAAGTGTATACATACACACAAGTGACATTTGTATTTCAAATAAAGAAAGAAACGGAAGTTCATCAACAGTATGTTAAACTAGTGAATATCTGCAACTGCTTTTTTACCAGTTTGTTGGTGATAATTCAACTCAAAAAACTGGTTCTGCTCAAGCTACAAATTTGTAACCAAAAAAAAAGGAAAAAAATAATTCATGGGTGGATGGGAAGCAGAGCAGAAAAACCATAGCTTGGGAAATGAAAACAATGTCTTGATTTAATCTTATTGTTAAGATTAACATTAAAATCTGGAAAGAAGAACTTAAAATTAATTCTATTTATTTTCCTTGCAAGGGAAAGATTTGAAGAGTGAAAAAACAGTCTCTTTCCCCTCTTCTTCCATATATCCAACTGATTTAAAATGAAGAAAACCAAGTTTAAGTGAAGGTGAAGAATTTAAAATTTTATTTCATTTAACGTATGAAATAATGTGAACCCTAGCCATAGAAACAAGTTATCTAAGGAATTTAGTAACCAAGTATTGAATTTCAAAATGCATATCCAAAATCCAGTTTTGGAAAGCTAAACAATAGGGAACTGTATTATTAAATACACTGGTATACATGTAACCATAACTTTACCAAAGCACCACAAGAGTTTTTACAATAATTAAATATATTCTAATAGAAGGTCAACTTTTTTTTTTTAAAAGAAATTAATACCACCAGATAAAAGTTTTTCTAATTTCTTTCAATTAACTTTTACTTATGAAGAAAAATGCTGGGGTTTTTGAGTGCTGACTTGGCATCTGGTGTCTATGTTCTAATCACTGATATTCTAAAGCTTACTACCATTATTTGCAGATGAATCCTTGCAGCAAAGACCTTAAGGATCAAAAAAAACCCACAAAAAAACCCCAAACCTAAAACCCAACACATTTAAGAGAACTACAATTCCACCTACTTTGAGATGAAATGTTCTCTTTTTCTTACCTCTTTAAACCTTTTTGCTTCAATAGTTAAAGCTAAACGAAATTCATCTTCTAACTCCTTGTACTTCTGGTTTAACATATTAATTTTCTCCTGAAATTCTTTAACACGCTGTTCATGCCTCTGGTTCTCTTTAGCCAATTCTTTTGCCAAAGCATCTTGAAATTCAGGTCCATTTAAAGCAACTCGGGTTTCCAGTTCTTTCCTGAAGTTACCAAATATATACTTGAGACAAGAACTGCAGTATCTCACAACACAGTTTCAATTAATTTCCTTAGTATTTCTTAAAAACGATAATAAATTACATAATAAATGGGATAAATTCCTTAGTTTCACAGACAGATCACAGTCTTCCATGACAATGGCTTTGGGATGAGGAAGAGTGTGTTGACTATTGTTAAAAAGTAAGGTTATTCCTTTGCGTCTTTTAATTTGAACTTTTGTAGAAATTATTCAATTGCTTTTTTGCTGCTACTTAACATTTGTTTGCTTTGCTGTTAACAAGGATGTGGACGAGGTATTGGAATCAGGGAAAAGCACTGTACAGCCAGATACCCTCTTTTGCAGTCATCTTCTCCACCCTAACTGAACAACCGTTGCTTCTCACTCAGACCAAAACCTGAAAAGCAGCAGCAATGGGGACCTAAAGGATTCCAGGATAAGCCTCATTCCTGTCTAGAAGCACCCCTACAGGAGAATGTTGAAGTAAAAGTGCTCTGTACTTTAAGACCACTCCGTTCATCTGCTTTAAAACACAAACACAACACATATCTGCTGTCCTTCATTACATCTTTCGGAGATTTATGAGATAATAATTGGAAGTTCTCAAAACACAGCTATCAGATTCTTCCCATCCAAACCTGCACTTATCTCAGTATCTGAGTACATTTATCCTTGTAAAATTCAGCAAATGTAACCAGCTTATTTTATTAATAACTTCCCTCACACACTAGTATACCACTTGCTGCTTTAGTTTATACACATATTTGATTGTATCAGCTAAACAGTATAGAACTTATGTTCATGTATTCTCCAAAAAAAGAAAATCAAGAGGAAAGAGGCAAACATGCCGGCAAGCCACACAGCTACCCTAGAGCAAGATATTGTAGGAGCTGACTTTTTTTGGAACACTTTGTGTTATTGTAGTATATGCAAATCTTCAGGCAATAATTTGAATGCGGTTTTATTTTTATGTGATTATTTCCTGGATTAAAGATCAAGTATTTAAAATAAAAAGTTCAGCCATATAATAAGACAAGAACCTATCAAATGAAAGGCCAGAAGAACACAGTTGTCTTCATGGACTGATGAGTCAGGAATCCACAAGATACGAAGATATTCTTAAATAAGCAAGAAAATGGGTGAGAAGACATCTACATTTTTACAAAGACCATCTCTCCTGTTAAAAATAAACAAAACCACACACACACTTTGCAGAACACATTTAAACAAAACATTTGCAACACTAACATCTCTATTAACCTGTGAAAAGAAAACAGAAGACCCCATACCTTTGCTCTTGCTCTCTTAATATAAGAAGTTCATGCAGTTGTTTTACCTTCTCCTTCTGTTGTCGAAAGGATATTCGAAGTAACTGTACTTCTCTTTCATTTGCTGATGCTTTAAGCTCTGCTTCTTGCACCTGTTTCATCTGTGTAGAATTCATAAGAGGAACAAGATTCTCTTGAAACTGTAATCTATTCTTCATGTCTTATACTAGAATACAAAGGAACAGGTGCTTTATTAAAGTTTTATACATGTCTACATAGGCCATTATGTTTACACCATGCTCCACAGTTGTCAGTATTCTTCACAAAATGTTATGGAATTTTATTATGTCACCTAGCCCAAGACAATGGAAGGGTTTTTTGGTGGGTTGTTTTTTGTTTGGTTGGTTACGGTTTTTTTAATATATTTTGCTACGCTTACAGTAATTTAAGACAAGATGTTTAAAATTAAGTCTTAACTTAACTTACTACAACAGAAAAAAAGCAACTTTCATGAAGAACCAAGGACATTTACTTAATTTATAAAGAACTTGAAAGTGTCCTGCAGAATTGGAACAAGAGTATTTGGCAGAATGTTTTCCTCAATTCCAAACTCTTGTAATACTTGTATTAGTTTCAAGCAAAACATTTTTAGATGTATTCAATATAATGTTTTTGTTTTAACACTCCAATTACAAAAATCTGTATCTTTCAGAGTTTTACAGTTTAAAGTTGCTGAACAGAGCTGCTTTCTAACGATTTTAGGAAAAATGGAGAATCAATATAAACACCAGGTGGCATACTCCACTTTTTTCACTCGATGCAAGCTTTTATGAGTAATTCCATTTCATAATCTTAAGCCTTTTACGTACAAAGATGTCTCTTCTGACTCAACAAATAGGAAAAAAAGTTATATGAAAAAAGTTATAAAAAAGGTTTTAATTACTCATGAAATGGTAATTCAGAATCAAGACACTTCAGAAGGCTGCAAGTTAGAACATGCAACAGAAAGAGCAGAGGTGACGTTAATGGGGATATTCTTACTCCTAATTATTACTCGCAGCATTCATCACAATCCTTTTTTGCTCAAGCAGTGAGCAGCAACAACTTAACTGTCCTGTCAACCTGTCCTCCTAAGCAAAGCAAAGGGTCTCTCTACCTTCTGTACTCACACAATTCCAATCTCTTCGCTTTCCAGAGTATCAAAACTGTGAATGGTTAATGGAGTACTCAAGATTACTCTAAGTGTCAGTTATCTAATGGCAGAGCTAGAAAACTGAGACAAACCAGTTTACTTTCCAACTCTCACAAGAAAACAAACAAGCCCCCCCAACCCCCATGAAACAAAAGACCCCCCCAAAAAATCCCAAACCTGTTTTATTTCAGAATTCTATCACAACTGTCCCCACAACTTGATTTTTGAACAATCAATCAAAATGAAAAATAGAAAGTTACAGAACAGCTGTATGGAATGTCCTGCACTGACAAAACGTTCCAATGGTTATCATCTCTTGCAATGTTCCTTAAGATACATAAGTTCTGCTGCATGTTATGAGTTCCAGCTTGAGAATGCCAGAGGTACCTAAAGTTCATACAGTAACCAGTTTTATGAAAATTGTTGTGAGGCTTGAGTATGAAGCTAAATTCTCGTGTTCTACATGTTAAGCCTCTTCATGAGTAACTTAGACACACCCCACTGCATTCCTGTTGTTTTGTGGACGAAGTGAAGCAAGTCTCTCCTAAACTGAAGCACTTAAAAACAAAAATTTCAAGTGAGAACACATGCAAATTTAAAGACTGCCAGAAAACAGGTACACATTTAGATGCACAGAAATGTTGACTGAAATCCTTAAACAGTGACTACCTAGAGTAACCATAATTTACCACCAAAGCTAACTGCCAACATGTACTACGAGAAAACTCTACAAAATATGCTAAAATTTGTTAATCTTGGAGTTGATCAAATAGTCCAAAGGTATGTTAAATCTGAACATTCAAAAGGAGCATTTAGTTTCTAGAGCATCATGATTATTCTTTGAAACATAATTATTAAAGAGTATTTGCTACAGGATCTTAAAGTCACGAACAAAGACGCTCCCTTAATAAAGTTTTGCAGTGAATAAAAATGATGCTACTACTATCAAAAGAGATGACTTATTTCTATAAACTCATTAAAGGAAAAATAAAAACCTCGTACACCAATAAGGTATTTCCTTTCTTATAGGAAAAGGAAAAAAAAACCAAAACAAAACCACCAACCACGCTTCTCTAAATTTAGTACTTTTCAAAGTGACAAGCAGATATGTGATCTAAACTAAAGGTCACTTCTAGATCTAAACTTCTAGATCCATAATAGCGCCAGGGTATCTACAGGTAAGGAAGAAAATGGAAGCACCACTCGGGTGCCTAAATAGGATCCTAAAGCGGAGGGTCACTAATCCATAACTTGAATGGCACTTGCAGTTTGGCTGTCAGCACACTCCCTGATTCTGTTTCCTTTCTGGGTATCTGAGCGACAACACATCCTAGAGCACCACACTAGGAGTTCAGAGACTTCTCAGGATGGATATATTTGGATTCAATTTCTGTTGAATGGATGCATTTAGTGACACAGTGGCTGACACAGGAATGTAATCAAACAGTAGGAACAGATATTGGAGGATGCAGTAGTTGGCCACTGAAAATTCACCAATTAATTATTGTCAGAAATAGTGGCAGTATCTGGTCCAGCATCTTGATCTTAATGTATTTGTATACTGAACAAAGTGCCTCTGACAACAGAAGTATCATTATCTTCTCCAGCTGTAAAAACAAAACCAAAAAATCCCAAGCAAACAAACAAAAAACCCCCAAACAACCAGAATCTTTAAAATGAGTTCTCAGCAATTGCTGGTTTGTCCTGGTCGCAATTATAAGCATCTAATTCTTAGATTAACAGAACAAACAGAACCACCAGATTGCCATCCCACTAGTAAGATCTTTATTGACTTCAGCAATATTTTAAAAAACTTGTCTTTGTTACTGCATATTTTCAGAAAATATCAACCCTCCGTGTTAAGTACATAGGACTTGTTCTCCTTTATCTTAAGGCCATATCACACGACATACTTCTATTTTATAAAAGACATTAATTGACAATTAAAATGAAAACTTGTTATTAACTACTACTATGTAGAAAAAGCTTTTATTGTGGAAAACTCAGACTTAAGGCTTGTAAAATCTAGTGTTTCTTAGTATCTAGGACTATAGTAGTCATCCTGTTGCCATTGTATTATTTACTCATGAAAAATAGTTACCTCTATTGTTCGTTGTTGCAGTCTCTGTGTCTCCATCTTGGAGAGTGTTTCTTCTAAAGCTTGCATGGCCTTCTGATATTCTGCTTCTTTATTTCTTGACTGATTTAACTCATTTGTAAGTCTTTCAGTTTCACCCTTCAACTGTTGGACATCTGCTTGCAGTCTTGCTTTAACATCTCTCTCTTTCAATACCAATTCCTTTAACCTGAGAATAAATACCAATTTATTGGTATTTCAATTTCAATTCAATTTCAATTTCAATACCAATTCCTTTAACCTGAGAATAAATACAATAAATTGTATTACAAACATTTTGGTATTTAGATTGATGCCAAATACACTGAGAAAAAGACATCAGTAAGTGTTGTAGCACCGTATCTTTTTCTTTGCTGAGTTTTACTATTTAAAGCGCTGTCATGTGAAACTGTTTAAAAATACTTAAATATTTTTAAAAAGTCGTGTAGCATTACTATATGGAGCTTCATTTTAAAAGACACTAAGCTGGAGACCACCTCATAGATAGGTCTTTAAAGAAATGACATTCCAGTATAATTTTGCTTTATAAAGAAGTCAAACATTGTATCAATTTGTAATTTAACAATTTTCTTCAGAAAACTTTGAAATATCCTTAAATAGTCTAATAATTTTGATATAACATCTATCTCTAAAGAAAAGGAACATAATAAGCCTCTCATCCAAGGTGGTAACAAATAAATGTGGGAAGTGAACCTAAAACAAAAATTAAAAAAAGGGGAAATAATCACAGTCAGTCATGGATGGTTATTCAGGAAGTACTTGGCTTGTTTCTTCCTTAGAAGAAAGAAAATGTGTTTTTGATAAATACAATGCAGTAAGAAAAAGACAAATCAAGCACACATCTCCAATCATAGGTGAAAAGAAACAATACTTTGTTAGAAGGGAGAACTTTAAGAAAAAAAAAAAAAGGATGCTGCTCAGAAATTAAGGATGGTGATAGCAGTCTATAGGAAGATATGCTAGGCCTCACCTGCACAACACATTGCCTATTGGCTAACTGTGGCCTGCCAGAAACATCTTTGTTCAAGTGCACTGCACAGGAAAAAGAACGCTGCGTGTATAGGTAGAAAGGGAGACTGGGAATTGGAAGCTGAAAGTATGATATGAGACGGCTACTAGAGCTTGAGCTGAAAGAGAAAGTACAATTATGATACAGATTGCTTGGAAAGTAATGGCTAGAAATGGAGATAGGTGACACACTGATACTGTTCTGAGATAAGGAAGAAAGCAGCAGAAAGGAATTTCATTAGGTAATACTGAGAGAAATCCTAGCACTACTTCTTGATGCATTATTTTCCAAGTATATTGTTTAAAGCTGTTATTTCTTAAACCTATAAATGTAATTGTCTTGAATTAAAAAAACCAAAACAAACTCTTATACTACAGCACTGTTTCCCTACCTGTTTGTAGTGTATACAGCCATACTCTGAATATTCTTTTCTTCTTTTGCATGTTTCTGTAGCTCTCTGACATGCTCTATTAATTTCTTCTCTGCTTGCTCTGCTTTCCACCTCCTTTCTTTCTCCTGATCCAGTTCTTGAATCAGCACCTTGGCAAGAATGTGGTAAGCATCAACTTACTAGGAAACATTCAAATGTAGCCAAAAATGACAAGCAATATTCATAATTGTAGAACACGATCTTTTTGTCTTTCTGGAATTCATGGACAACAGAGGAAAATGCAAGCCACCAGACCAAAAACCCTCATAAAAGTGAAATAAATTAACTTCTCTTCCAGCTGACCCTACAAGAACTCCACTATTTTTTGATACTATCTACATGCAATTATTTTTGTCACCTCCAATTTTAAAGTTCCAGCAAAAGACACATGCTTGGCTCCAGGTGAAGACATACTTATGTTTAACTTGAAATGATGCAAAACGTACTCGGTATGTTGATTCCTCTGTGACATTTGAATTAATTTCTTCTACTTTTTCCATATTGTTCTGTCTTCCAGTTAATATTTCAGCTTTTCTTCCCACTACTTCCAAGTCTCGAGTATCCAATGATGAACTGAGATGAGAGTCTCTCTGAGTGGAACGTGGACACATCAAGGAACTCTTCTTCTCTTCCCTATAACAGGAGGACATCAAGGTGTGTTTAAGAATGTGCAGAGTTTAAAAGATAACAAGGGATTCAGACACTTTTACAGGACAAAATTTTACGGTTCTGTGTAGAAGCTGAGTTGTACAGAGTTCAAAACCACACAAAAAATAGTTTGTAATCAGATCATAAACAAATAGCTAAATTCAAATATTCACCTGTTAAAAAAAGTAGTACTAGTAGATGCTACCTGAAACATCTTATGATCACATAGATATGAAACAATTTTAGAGAAGCAGAGTAGCTGTAGAGCTGCAGTGGCTGACTACACAAATATACTCCAATTTATATAATCTTCTATTCATCACTTCTGAAATTTACTGTATAAATCAAACAAATTACTATGGCATCCTCAGTTTCATCACAAAATATTGGACAGTTACATTCTTGACCATTGTTCTAACACGATGAAATTTTTATTTTTATTACTCAATTCTTCTGTCTGTGGAGACTTCTTCTGTCAGCACATCTTAAAACAAAGATGAAAATATAAGCTGAAAGTGTTTCTTTTGGAATCTTCAGTTCAATTTCCTTTTCACCTTAAAGACAGAAAATGCTCATACAGGGAAATGACTGACTGAAGCCTCAGTAGCTAATAATTTTTAGAGCATAACAAAGCCAGTTTACCCAACCACTTTCAGCAAAATGTTTCAAGTCAAACTACATTCACTCTGATAATATATTCAGCTTAATTCATTTTGGCTTTATATGGCAAAACCTGGGATACCTGTCAGTTATTTTGTTCTTAAGATGATTTCCATGATACCTAGTAGATAAGGTAGTTCTATGGTAAGTAGGGATCTTGCTTCTTTTCACAATCTTTCTGTTGTTCTCTTTCCCACTCTCATTTTCACTCTCAGAAGTTGGATCCGTGTCTCTCTTAGCTTTAAGAACATTTGGAGGAGCTTCCCTTCTTGAGGTATCAGATACCTAAGAACAGATCGAAGTTTTATCTACACATTTTAAAATTTTTCCAGTTGGCTAATTTCTAACACTTATTCCGGTGCTATTTTTGAAAAGTTCACACAAAATAATTTTGTTAGAAAAGTAAATAACTGCTTCCAAACAACCCCTTCCCTCCTTGCTGAAATATTTCATTGTTTTAAAGATAAAATAAACCAAACAGAACAGCATGCCTGAGGATGTATAGTTGTATCTTTCTGAAATACCTGAAGTTTGGTAAAATCCTTAGGCGTAGACACTTGGTGCAAAACATAAAACAAATACAGCACTTAAAACAAAAAAACACCTTGCAAACATGCAAGGTACACCACAAATTGTTACAAAAACCTACCTGACAAACATATCAGACCAACTTGATCTATTAGCAAAATTAATTTTCACCAACTCTATAATCCAGATATTTTGCTGCGTTTCATATTTTACTCTGGTTCAGTTACTATATTGATGGCTTCAGGGTAAAAAACAAAACAATTTTCTCATATAATATGATAAGATAGTTCTTCTAGTCCCATACGCTATGGTTTTTATTCAGTATGAAAGTTCTCATGATTCAAAGTGTAATCTTCAGTTTTAAAGACTTGTTTTTGTTTTATTCCCAGTTTCTCAAAATTATAAGAACACATTAGCATGAAGTTAGCACACACATACAAGAAGAAATGCTCCAGTCTGTCCCAGAAAACTTTGTATTATCAAAAGGTACACCTCATTTTACAAACAAAACTTCCTGTGCAATCACAGAAAAAAATTCACCTTTTGCAGTATCTGTGAAATTTGATCTTCTATTTTTTTAATCCTCATCTCACTGTATATTTTTTCAAGTTCGGCCTTCTCTGGTTCTGAAGATGAGGCAAGCTCTGTAGAGGAGCTAATGGCACTTTGTACTGGTATTCCTGTACGTTGACGAAAATGAGCTAATGCCTGGTCAATATGCGGCGTCACCACTGGTACGGTAACACAGTTCTATCAAAAGGAAAGACAACCCTTTTAACATCAATGAATTGTTTACAATATAAAAATAAAATATATCAATTTTAAAACCAGTACACACAAACTATGGCACCTGATCTCTGGATAAGGGGCACGCAGATGAAACCAAACAACCCAAAATGTCTTCTAAACACTGGAAATCTGAACAGTTTTCTTCTGTTGGGTCTACTGGATCACCAGAAATATTTCTTCCATCTAGAGCTGTTAGCTGGGGCAATGTCTGAAGAACAGTTTCTCTATAACCTTGAGGAAAAGACCACATTTAAATTGAAATTAATCTCTGAAAGAGATGTGTACTGTATTTTAGGTACACTGTCATCTTAAATTATTTGATGCATTTTTAATAGAACACAATAAGTAGCGAGTTATCTACACGTGTCTCACCTTTCCCCACACATCAGACTTTCAACAATGTTACGAAACAAATTAACTGGGAAGCTGCCTGCCTAGTCCTGGTCTACACAGGGATTTTCCCACCACCATCAGCACACTGCAGTTGCACAGACCACCTTTTAATACCAGCGTACTGCACCAAAACAGGTGTATCAAGTGCAAGGATACACAAATGTAATGAAAATGTCAGTTCTGAAAGGGCTTAGATAATGCCTCATTTCATTCACTGAAAAAGGATTAAGTTAAGAAACCATAAGTCACTGAAGTTAAACATCTTTAAATTAATAGAATTTGGGCTCCTGAACATTGCAGTTTCAAAAGTAAGTACCACCAAAGAGGTAGATATGAAGAGGCAGATATGAAGAGGCATGTAAACACAAAAGAAAACTAGTGGAATTTTCTAAGTTATTCAGATAACTTTTAATAGTCCTGTTATGACTTCCGTGGTGCCTGAATGCATTTGAAAAACTTGTTCATGGGTGCTTTTGAAAACATTACCAAAGACCTTATTTGGCTTCCCTTAATTTCCTCTAAGTTTATTCCCCCCCCAACAAGAACTGTACACATATTACACCTGTATCAGTTATATGCTCATGATATGGTTGTTATTTTGTATTATTGTAATTCCTACTGTTCTGCTCTTTGTAATGAAATTAGCTTTGAACTGTCCCAAAAGTATCAACACTCCACTTCTACGTTCCTGTAGGAGATCTTCCCCTCTCTTATACACAAAGAAAACAAATGAA
This sequence comes from Sagittarius serpentarius, assembly GCA_034782735.1. NCBI lineage: Eukaryota > Metazoa > Chordata > Aves > Accipitriformes > Sagittariidae > Sagittarius > Sagittarius serpentarius. The sequence goes on along the minus strand of JAVKLA010000027.1, from coordinate 24,424,284 downwards.
ACCTTCTTCAAACCACGATGCTACAATTTCACTTGTTTAAACATGGGGTGTAACCTTTAAACAGTGCAAAAAGCCTACCCCAAACCAGAAGCTCTAGGCAATGCAACTGAAAGTGATGTATTCGCACATACTCTTCTAACTTGTCTCCATGCTGCCTAGTGAAACCCCTGCCTACTATTTTGATGAAAATGCTAATCACTGCAGAGCATCTTAGAGTCTGTCACTGCTTACTGAAGCAGTGGGAAAAGGAGGAAATGCTAACAGTGCTTACTACTGATCTTCCTCTTGTGGTCTCTACCAGTAAAAGACCGTCTACTTCCCATGCCTGCCCTCCTTCTACATAGTTCAGTATCTCCGTGTATATTCTTCAAATTCCCCACCCACCTTAAAATACTAATACTCCTTTCCTCCTATTTCTGCAATACTTTCTCTTCCCATCACTATCTCCCACCTTAACCTAAAACAGTATGTGAAAAGTTGAGCGTTATTAAAGCATACAGGAAGTTACATTTTGAGACTATGCCCAGGAAAAAAAAAACCAAACAATTTTTTATGGAAAAGAAATTAATTTTGACAGAATTTAGATTTCTGCAGGCTGGCCAGTTTATGAATTAATTTGCAAGTTTCAGAACCAGGCTCACAGCTTAAGGGACATGACTGACTTAACTAGCACAAAGTATCTACCTAACATGAGGTCCATACCTGCCGTGTGACAAACTGGATTGGCTTTTCCATTTTTTTCCAGTATCAGACTCGTCAAACAGCGCAGCCCCTTTGTGCACTGAAGTAAGTGATTAATATTGTTTACACAGTTGCTGTGAAGGTCAATATGGCTAATCTTATGACTGGTTCCATGAAGGCACTGAAATCCTGAAAATTTGAGAAAAAATACCAAAAAATGATTTTTGCTACAATCTTAGACTACAGGGTTTAGAAGAAATGGCATCTTGTTGAAAAATATTCAGTAAATAATACATTGTAACCGGAAATGATGCAACAACTTTTGCTGCATATCCTTGTCTACATATATTAATTAGCTATGGTACACTACCACACAGTACAACACTTAAGCTAGTTATGAGAGCTAACTTGAAATAAACAGATTAGTTTCTCACTGTTAAGAAGCCTGTAAAAATAAACATTTTGCTTGAAGTTCCTTTTTATAATTCAGTCATTAACAAAATTGTTACCAATGTCCTTTTTAATTTTCTATCACAAACTCCCTTGATTCTGCAGATTAAAATCTTAGTTAGAAGCAACAACTGACCATTTCAAACTGATTTAGAAGAGAACTTCCATATCATATCCAAAGTTGCATTTTTGTCCTATGAAAAGGAAAGGTATGAATCTTTTGGATATATCTTCCCAGACCATTGCATTTTTCACTTCGGAAATAAGTTTGAAGCGTTTACTGTACTGCTCTGTGAACAAGCTCAGCCTTGCCAAATACAGGAGAATAAATTCCAGTTCAGAACAACCCTTGATGTTAGAAACTTGAAAGCTGAGAGTAGCAGCAATTGACACCTTTAGTAGCATTACTCAGTCAATTGGCCGAACAACTAAAAACTTCTAAAAATACACTTGGTCAAGTTTTTCAAAACTAAAGTGAGGCAAATGCTTTTTATGGCACTGCACATGCCAAAGTCACTTACCAGAGAGATCATGTATGCGATTATATGACAAATTCAGCATAGTTAAGTTAAAGAGTTTATCCAATCCTAAACAAAATAAGGAAAAAAGAAACAGTAAGATTTTCAGAAGAATGCTCTACTTTCATCAAATCAAAACTTGCAAAATAAGCCTTTAAAAACGATAAGAATAAACTATAACCATAATATAAAAATCAGGTTTTCCTTCAAATTAAGGCATTTTGCTATGATAAAGCTTACAGAGACTACATAATCTTTTTAAAATTTACATAATAATATGGTTAGTAGCTCATACTAACTCCACGTAGCCTTAATTATAAGCATAGCTCCCAGAAGCAAGCCTTAACACAACTCTTAAAAAGCTTCATGAGTTGCTATAAGGACAGAAATAAATATTGCAGACCCTCCACTTTCGTTATCAGGTTACAGGATAAGCTTAGGGTGCGCAGATTGGCCAGGGAACTTAGCCCCTCGATCCGGCGGATTTGGTTTGATGACAGATCTAAATGCTGCAGGTTCCAGAGGTGGCTGAGCCCTTCGATTCTGCCGATGCGGTTACAGTGCACGTTGAGCGTGTGCAGGTCCTTGCTCAGCGAGACCTCCAGTAAGCTGCGAGGGAAAGGCACCTGCCATCAGCCGGGCAGCTTCATTCCCGGGCCGCCCTACCCCCCCACCCCGCCCGCCCTGCGCCCCGCCACGGCCGCGGCCTCCCCTCAGCCCAAGGGCCCGGCTCCCCGCGCCGGCTGCAGTGGGGCACCTGCCCCGCCTGCCCCTCCAGCAAGCTCCTCACCTCTTAACGCCCTTATCCATGAGGCTGAGCTCGCCGGGGATGACGCGGTCCCCCGCCATACCGCTCCGACACCTCCACAAACCACCACTTCACTTCAAACTTCCCTCGCCGCTCAACGGCGGCGCTCCGCGCTTTACGGCTGAGGCACAAACTCCTCGCGATAACGCCGCCGCAAAGCCGCGCCTCCCCGCTTTCGCTCCCGCCGCCTCTCGCCGCGGGCCCGGCGCACGCGCAGAAGGGGAAGCGGGGCAGCTGGGAGCATGCGCACAGCAGCGGGCGAGGGCGCTGCCCGCCGGTGGCGGGGAGCCTTGCGGCTGTGTGAGCCGGGCGGCGTTGAATTCTCCTCAGGGAGCTGTTTGGGGGCTTTAGGTTTCTTTTAGGGCTGATACAGTATTAAGAGTTTACTCTGGTCGTGGCTTAAAGCTTGCTACTGGCTTAGGCAGGCCTGGCCTGGCCTCGCCTTGGCAGGGACCACGGATTCACTGTGTAGAAGAGGGATTTTGTAATGCACTGAAGCTGTAGCAGCACTTCGAGCGTTGGTTCAGTACTTGCCCATGGGCCTGCCAGCTCAGGGTCAGTTTGCTGAAATTTGGGGCTCCCACTGGATCTTGAAGAGCAGGAGAATCCCAGGCCTGTGTTGAGCTGCTGGGGGCTTTCTGCTGGCCATGACTGGGGAGGGTCTTGCTCAGCATGGCCTGTGTGCACGGCTGGGGACAGCCTCTGTGTGACTACAACTAGTGACAAGGCACTGGCTGACACAGCACAAGTAGGATTTTGAAGAGAAATGTAGCTAATGGTGAAATTTGGTTAAACAAGTTCAGTAAGGCTGAGCTCAATGTCCTAATAGACTTGTTCCTTGGTCTGGGCATGGTATATGCTTTTGAATATCAGTGCTATTGTAGTACCCCTTTACAGTACCATATTGAGATTTCTTCATGAATGGCTTTATTTTTGAGGCCACTATAGCATCACTGTGTAAGCTTACTGTGCAACACTGAGCATTTGATGTGGAAAATGCAAGCCTGTCCCAATATGAGGAGGGGTAGATTCATCTAACCATCTAAAAGGAGAAGGGGAGTCATTTCCAGTGGAAGGTTCACACAGCCATTGCTGGGATTGGATGAGTCTCAACCCATCTCTCGCTGTTTACTACAGGGGAAGCCTAACAAAGTCTAGACACTTAGTTTTTAAATGTCTGCATTTACACACATAAGTGCTATTGATGGACATGCTCTCCAGCCACAGATTATTAATACCTGTTACTGCAAAAAATCAGATTTGTCTTTACACCTTACAGCCCAACGAAGAATGTTTACAGCACCTCATGAAAACACACTTACATTGATACTTTATCGAAGATAAATACTTAAGAGAAGTGAACTCTATGGCTAGTGTGAACAGTTGTATAGGATGCAAGTGCAAACATTGTAGCATGTCCCAAAATGGTGACTTTCCCCATGTTTTTTGGTTTACCATTAGCTGACTACTATGTGGGATCTGTTTCATGATCAATAGCAAAAGTAGAATGATGTATCTGCGAGGGAAACAAAAAGATCTGTAAGACTTTTACTAAAAGGCAGATGTATAGTAAGTTTGGCAGAGTACCAGGAAAAAGACATTGCCAAGGCAGTAGATTGTCACCTCCCTCTATGTGCAGACTCATTTTCTAAATAAAAGTTTGTGAATACATCATGGGGTCTGGTGTGGCAAATGGTAAACTGGCTTCTATCTAATGGGACTTACGGAAATCCTTGAATAGCTATTGAGCTCCTTTCAGAAGGCAAGACAAAGAAAAGTACTTTGAAATGTCATATTCCCAACAAAAGGTGAGCTAAAGAAGAGGAGAAAAAAAAGGAGGATTATAAATCAAATTTGTCAGTCATATTAAATACAGTATGTCCCTTGACGTATGCCATGGAAGATTAACTGTGACTGTTTTTTTCCTTGAAGGTCTCTTCAGGTTTTTCCTTTGTTCCTCTGCTGCTTTATGCTTGGTGAATGTCAGCAGCGGGAAGCTTCTTCAGAGACAACACAGAAGAGTATTTATTGAAACTTTGCAAGACAAATTAGGTTCAAATTTTTCCTACATCTTCTCCCCTTAAAGGATTTGGGAAGATGCAGAGATAAGTCAATACCATGCTTGAAACACTGTTTAGTTAATTGAAAAGGAACTAAATAAATGTTTTAAAATCTGACATTTTTTAGACAGGCTGCTTTGTAGTCCATCTAATCAGTGAGCGGATCATAGGAAAGACCTAGAGACTACACATAGAAAATTCTTGGCAAGATTGAAATCGAGACTCCTTATCCAAGTACATTGAAATTCAGTTAATTACAATTAGGAGATAATACATATCCATTTTAGGCCACAAAAATATTCTTCCATTACTTTTCTGTATTGGTTTCTCTCTTAAATCCAGAGAAACAAAGTGACTGAAGGTATCAGCCATGATAAGTATTAGATAGTTGATAAGGAAAAACTTGACATTGAAGACTAAAAGAATTTTGAAAGAAAGTTAAAAGGGAAAATCCTAAACGGTAGGAGAAGTAGAAATGATCAGCTGAAGTTTCAGCTGTCAACCATAGCAGTTATATAGCACTCTCTTGACCTCGTTTTACTGTCAAAGAGAACTCAGTAGTTGGCACTCAAAAGAAATGTCGTCGTTCCCTGTTGACTATAAAAATTACAGTACTTTGGCATTTTATTTTGATGACGATATAACCTTTCAGTCTACTCCATGTATCAGGGGAATCTTAGGCTTGTCTTACAAATGTGTCTAGGTTATTTTAATCATTTATCTTTGCCCTGTATTCAGCGGTTGAGTTCTGGATAATGTCATCAAAGTAAATGTGACCAGGTATTGAGTACATAGTTGGGTGTGAGGCAGGAGACACTGACATATAAGACCTTGAGATAATTATACAGACTGTGGCAATTTATCCTCTCAGCCAGAGGGAGAAGCTGGACATCTTACAGAAAACCTGGGAAGTGAATATTTATGACGTGCTTCAGAAGACTCTGTCCTCACATACTGAAAAAGAAAGCAGTCTGGCTGAAAACTACCTGTTGTTGTGTAACTAGCTGTGTTTTACCAAGTTCTGCCCCAGTAATGCTCATGTTAATGTACTGTTTCCAGAATGTCGTTTTTTGTTGGATTTATAGGAATGTTGTCATTATCTCTGCTCTTGCCTCCTACTCTGGCAACAACACACCAAAATGAAAAGCATACTTTGCATAAATCTCCAAAGCATTTCACTGAAAGTCTGGAAACACTTATCTGAGGTAGGCAGAAAGCACATACAAGAGAGTAATAATCTCAGTGGGGTTTTCTGAAATCAGGCAGCTTTGTCAGAAGTAAAAAAATCCTTATTAATCTGCTTCTTGGGAGATTTTGGAAATGCCTTTGTTATACTCGAAATTAACATACTTTAGGATGAACAACGAAACAAAATCAATTGCATCTGTACTTTAAGCCGCCATTTAGTGTAATATTGATTTGTTTTAAAATAATAATCCAAATCCAGCTGTATGTGGCTAAACACCCAAAATAAAGAGTTGGAAGATTGCTGGATATCAAAAAATATGTGTGCATTCACAGAGAGGGAAACTCAGAAAAGGCACTGAAATAAAACAGAAAATTACATATTTTAACAATTTAAAACATTTTTCACACTTAATTTCCAATTCGCAAATGCTAGTGGATAAATATTTGAATTATTATGAATCATTCATAGTACACGGTAAATGAATACTTGAACTTAAATACATACTGCAATTTATAAAATGAATAAATGCAATTCAAAATGCCTGTCAATTTTTATAAATAGAGGTGTGTTTGGTGTAGATCTAAAATTTTTGTAGTCTGTAGGACTTGATGGTTTTTGAAGGTGAAAGTATATACTGAGTGCTGCAGTGATTTGCAGAAGATGGAAGAATTCTCTTATCGTTAAAAGCTGCTCTGGAACTGTGGATTCTGTCACTGACCATGCTGCATAGTTCCTGTGTGGTGATGGAAACCCACTTTAACTGAGTCATTGAAAAAAATAAATAACAGTCTGTGCACATGCCTACTTTAAAGGTCTTTTACATGATGGCATATTACATAAATCTAGTTTTTCAGACAAACTTGTTTTGTACTTGAATGAAAATCCTGCTCCTCAGGACTTACCTGAAACGCTGTGACTTTCAAGTTGGGCCCTGTAAAAGCCATGAGTTTTTTTGCTGCATTACTGAGCTTTGACCTTTGGGACAAAACTGGTTCCTCAACCTGACTGGCAGAAAGTAAGAACTTTGCAGCTACTAGTTTGGGTGCTTAACAACCTTTAAGGTATATACTGAGCTTCTTTTTCAGTTAGTTGCCTGCTTTCTGCCCATTTTTCTCTACATCCCTTAAAAAGAATAAATGTATTTTTCTTGGGGCAAGAGTCTGTGGCAATGTTATATCCACATCTGATTGAAGAGAAGCTCCTTTTCCATATTTTGAACATAAAATATACCACAGATTGTTAAATATGTAGAAAAATCAGTGGCCGCTCCTTAAAAGGCACGCACCAAACTGGTGGGAACTTTCAGCCTTCATCTTTCTGTTCCACAGCCCTCATACAGACAATGGAAATGACGATCCAGCCCCTTCCCCTCACAGCAGTGTCCGAGGATTGACACCTGCGTAGGACGTGCTTGGGTACTACTATAATGATGACTGCTCAAGAAAACGTGGGAGTAAACTGGTAATTTTCTTTCTAGGGCACTGTTTAATGAGCAAAGTATAAACAACCTTCAATATACCTGGTGACTGTTAAGGATTTGGCAAAACATGCTGGTGATCACTGGTTACCACTGTCCATTTTATGTATTGCCGGTGGAAAAATAGTATCAGGCTGTTTAACTAATGCCTATGTCACTGTCAATAACAGGAGGGCTGATTTCTTTCTTCATGTTGCCATACCCTTCCCCTTTCCCTAGGTCTGATGCAGAGGTCACATTTACCCACTTCTCGCAGTTGTCCCTGAAAACACACGTAAAAAAAATTGAAATCTGTTGATGGAAATCAGCTGAGAAATGAGCATTTACTGTGCATTATTTGTTATGCTGTTTTCTTTAAAAATACCTCCAGACCTTAATAATTTCTGAAGTACATATTAAACCAACATGTACATGATTTGCCAGTGTTTCTTGAAGTATTTGGTTAATCATCTTCACGCAGAAGACATCAAAACCCAAAGTATGCTCTCTTTTCTGAATGATTAAGCCAGGCTTCCCATAACATTTCACTAGCAAGTAGGGCTGTGACAGTCTGCTAACAAAAAAGTTTGAGGGAAATACATGTAATCCAGCCTCTGAAGTCATATAATCTGCTGTGAAAAAAACAGAAAAAAAATGGGAAAAGGAAAAAGTGATGATCCCAAAGATGTGAAAAGAAAAGAAAAGGCCAAGATGCAACTCAAAAGAAATATAGGTTATTTTGATGGGGTAAGTTTTATTATAGGATCAATTGTTGGGGCAGGGATCTTTGTGTCTCCCACGGGGGTGTTAAAGCATTCCTTACTCAACATCGGCGTTGCACTAACTATCTGGACTGCGTCTGGGCTGGTTTCTCTGATGGGTTCCCTCTGCTATGCCGAGCTGGGAACCGCTCTGCCCTTCTCCGGAGGAGAATACAGCCATATTAAAAGAGGCCTTGGATCCCTACCTGCCTTCATGTTTATCTGGACGTCAACGTTTACCAAGCCAGCATCAAATGCTGCTCGAGCCTTGCTGTTTGCTGAATATGCCACCCAGCCCTTCTACGGCATTTGCCCTGCACCAGAAGTGCTGAAGAAGTGCTTGGCCTTGGCTGTTCTCTGGTCCCTGGGGATTTTGAATGGCCGCAGCGTCAAAATGGCTGCGTGGGTGCAGACAGTTTTCACGCTGCTGAAGATGATGGCCTTGTCTGTAATCGCCATCGGTGGCATAGTTCTCCTCGTTGGTGGGAGAAAGGAGAGTCTGGCCAGGTTTGAGGACGCCTTCAGCTCAGAGATCCCCAACGCGTCACAGGTTGCCGAAGCCTTCTTCCAAGGACTGTACGCGTACGGTGGCTGGTGGTCCCTCAATTACATGGCAGGTATCTCACTCCTCTTCTTTAGATTTTGTTCTGCAGTCACCATTCTTACATTTGTCAGCTCATCTTGGTAGAACTTGTCTCTCCTTCAAGACCATAGGGTCTCTCATGTTTTATGCGAGTACTGTGTTTGTTGGGGCTGGTAGAAGAGATGGTGTTCCTGTCCACGGAAGTTTCTTGCTTCTTGTGTGGTTTCCAGAATGAGGCTGACATTTCCAGAGGAATACAAGAGGAATCAAAATAGTTCATTTAAAATCTCATGCATAAACAGATTTTTTCATACCTTAAAAAGTAGCATTTTGTCTTTCTCACTGTCAGTGTCAGTGCATTTTCAGAAAAGGATTAGGATATCCATGCCAAACCGTGTGCGCAGTAAGGACCAAATAAAAAAATAATTGATTAATTTGTATTTAAATGTCTGTACCTTCTCTGAGGTTATGCAGCTGGTTTGTACATGGACAAATTCATTTTGAATTGTGTTATAATACAGTAATTTTATGGGATATGTGGGATGATCACTAGTCACTTCCTTGGAAAAATAGTTTCGCACAGAAGGTGACGAAGAATCTAAGGAAAGTGGTATAAAACCTTTCATATAACTTGTGCTCAATTTTAAGCATTCAAAACCTTTTTGAATATCCATTTACTTATCCTATTCTCTATCTGATGACACGTGGCAGTAGGAAGCAGAGCAGTTTTTCATGAAAGCTGCAGAGATAATGTTCATAATGTTAGTTATGCATGTCATGAGTTAAATGACTAGTGTTTTATAGTATCATCAGATTTATAGCATTAAGTTGTAAGCAGGTGGATGTTGCTTTTATATCTTTAACCCTATTTATCCACTGACCTCTATCACATGTAAAACATTGAATAAACTGAATGTGTGAAATGCGTAACACAAAGTTCAATGGTGAGAACAGTGTGAAAACTGTGTTAATGTTTAAAAAAATGACTGTTATTATTACAATCCAGCTATTCCAGTGTTAATAATATGCTGCAATAAAAAAGGTGATATAAATCAGCAAAGTATAATCTTGAAATCTTAGGATTTCCTTAATTGGCAACCATTTAGCTTTGTAAGCCTGAGAAAATACAAAATTATGGGTAAAATATTAATTTATTTTCTGATCAGTTAGCAGTAGTAATAAGTACCACACACTGGGCAGCACAGCTGTTTAGACAGATACAACCTATGCAATACTCCCCTTCTGAACTGAATTTCCTGTTCTTCAAAAATAACTTAATTCCTGTGAGCTTCAGCTAAAGCATCAGGTGCCAGCTGGACTGCAGGACTGTAACAAGCAACAAAACAAATGGAAAGATAAATTTAAATTGGCCATTTTGGTGATTGTCCTCTTCTGGGCTCAAAACTACTGAGTGTATTTCTCACATTTGAAATAAATCCCAAATTCTCTCATAATCTGTATCTGAATTCCGCTGTTGTGCTCATTCAGTCCCTCTGGCTCTGCGCTACAGCCAGCGCTGAGGCAGGCTTAAAGCTGAAGTCCTGGGCAGGAAACAGAAATTACATTTGAGGGAGGAAAGAGATTTCTGTCTCCTAAAAAGAGCTTAAGTAAGCTGTACATTTGAGTTTTCACTTCTTCCCCCTTATGAGTTATTGGTTGGTAATACTCAGGACGTCTTCTGTAAATGCTGCGGGAAGCAGGAAGCGGAGAGGGAGCGAGAGGGAAGGGATGAAGGAGTGAAAGAGATGAAAAAGACCCTTTTTGACTGAGATGAGGATTAATTATTAGGGTTCTGGAAACGAGCTCCGTCTTTTGGTGGGGCTATCACATGGTAAGGAATATGTGCTGGTGCCTCAGTTGTTCAGCTGCAAAATTTGGAGGTTTTTTCTTATTTGGTAAGAGTAGTTTTAAGCTAAGATGCCAGGCTTATCACTAAAGAGTTTTCCTCCACGAGCTTTGCCCTGGAAAAGATAATCAACAGCAGAATCCAGCTGGGAATGGCCTCTTTTAAAGCTACTGCATTGCTGCTCTTCTGTCAATACCTTCAGTCTCTCCTGTTACTTTTTCTGTATTTCCCGATACAAGGGCAAAGAGAAAGGTTTTGTGCAGGAATAGGAAAATACACTCAGAAAGTTTCAGATCAGGACTCATGAGGTAATGTAAGAATAAATAATCTGACTTTAGAGTCTCATGTTTAAGCTAGTGATTTGAAAGTATGGCTACTTGAAAATTTCTTACCAAATCGATTTTCTAATGTAAGTCAAATATGTGTTTAATCAAATCAAAGTTATCAGTCATTTTGTCATTTTCTTATCACTCTGTCAGAGCTCCATCCATCCCTCCTTCCAAGCTAGTTAAAAAAATAGCTAAATAGGAAAAAAAAATTAAAAATGAAAAAACAAGAACTGTTTAGGCTTCTTTTGTAATAAACTGTTTGAGAACCACTGTAGGACCTCACAACCAACATAGCTTAGCAACCATGATTAGGGGTTGGGGCAGGACTTTGGTATCAGTCTTGTCAAGCTCTGCACAGGTTCACTACTGAAACACACTTGCAGAAGCTACACTGCTTGCTTTATTAGTCTTTTTAAATTGTATTTTTCAGAAGAGATGAAAAACCCTAGCAGAAATATCCCCTTAACTGTGATGACTGCTGTTCCTGCAGTAATTGTTTTTTATTTACTGGTGAACATCTCATATCTGACTGTCCTCACACCTAAGGAAATTGTCTCTTCAGGTATGGATTTTTTTTTTTGTGTATTAAAAAGGTGTGGTCCATTAGCATACCCATCTGATGTCAATTTACTGGGTTACTTCTGCTCATTTAACTTCACAGTCAGGAATTTTGGGTTTCATTCTAAGTTTTAACAGAGAATTCTTGTTTAATTTTACTGGATGACACAAGCTGGTCTGAATGCAGACAGATGTTACTAGGTGTTGAAAATGTTGGCTTATACCTGCACTGTCTAAAAAGAAATCAGAAGTGTATTAAAACCTGGAAAATCAGGTGAAGATCAAGTCTCTGTTGAGTATAGAGAAGGCCTTTGTTTTCCTGTAGTTTTAATCCTCTCTCCTCCTTCCTTCCCTACCTCATGGTGTCTCAGGCTAAAGCTGTTACTGTTTAGGAGGTGGACAAGTGTACTGTGAGAAGTAATACAGAAAAGACCGTGGACATAAAACTGTAGCCATTTCATGTGTGTAGGGGGGTTATTCATGATAAATACTGTGATTCCTTACAAGAGCCTATACAAAGTCCAATGTATGTAAAGCCTCTCTCAGATCCTGTACCAATAAGCTGTCCATGAAAAGGTCCAAGAGGAGCTGTATTTCTCCTTGATCGTCCAAACAGCACTTTTTATATACCACTGTAATGAGAGTGAGCTGTCAGCCTTTGCCTCCAGGAGTGACAAAAAACATACCTCCTTTGGATAGATCAATTATATTTTTTCTTGTGGAAACAGCTCAATAACATAAATGGGAGCGGTGTAGCTGTCACTCAGCAACCTCGTATTAGCGCTCAGCCATTGTCAGGCTATCTGCTGGGAGAGATGCATACATTTGCAGATCCATCCTACAAATGAAAGAGGCAGTGAATACCAGAGTGTTCGTGAGTAGCAGCTGCCCAGCTGGCATGACCAGCTCCAAACTTACCAGGGGAGCTGTGCTTATCTATTGTCAGCTGAGGACACAGACTTAAAATTATAGCTCTTGTTTCAAACATTGCTATGCATTGCTGTGGTTCTTGTTCGTTCACTACTTTTTTTTTTGGGGGGGTGGGGTGGTGATTTTCACCATCTCTGGTAACTTCCTATGCTGTGCAGGTCACTGCAAGACCTCTATTCCTCATGGCATTTGCTTATAGACCCACTAAATATGGGCTATAACTAATTTCCAAGCAATATTGAATATCTCGTGTTTAGAAATAATCTTTCACATTTCCCAGTTCCACCCAAAGCACAACCTCATTAATAACACGCTCGCTGACCCGTCTCTGCACGTACACGCGCTCATGTTGGCAGTTTCCTCAAAACAGTAGATCATGTCACTACTGTGGTCACGCCGGGGACTAATGCGTTCATTTTCTTTCCCCGCATGGCCTTGCCCATGCGTGTACATTTGTGATTCACGGCAGTGAGATGCAACTTGCTCCCGCTGGGCCGTCCATTACCGTGGTATTGGCCCCAGCAGGTTTACCCAGCTTGCTCTGGCAGGCAGCGCTCCTTCTTGCCCAGCTTCTTCCCCCCTCCCCCCCCCGGAAATTTTTAGTTCCAGAATTAAATACTCTTAAGATTAGATTAGTCATGTTTGGCTACTGTAAGAAAAAAACAGGCATCGCTGGTAAATAATAGGTGTTTCTTGTATTTTAAATTTCGTTGCTGTTGAGTCTGTCAGTAATTCAGAAGATGGTACCTACACTACACTAATGCTTTGCTTTCTTGCAGTTGCTGTGGCAGTCACTTGGGCTTATCGAGTGATCCCCTCTGTTGCCTGGATCATTCCTCTCTCTGTTGCTGTCTCCATATTTGGTGCCCTCAACAGCAGCATGTTCACACTAGGTCGATTAAGCTATGCTGGAAGTCAGTCAGGACATTTACCTGTTTTAATATCCATGCTTAACGTCCACTCCTGTACTCCAGCACCAGCCATGATTTTTTCAACCACCATTGCATCCATTTTTATCATCCCCTCTGACCTTATTACGTTAACAAATTACTTTGGATTTTCTGCCTGGCTTATGATTGGATTGACTTGTGCAAGCCTGATTGTACTTCGATACCGGGAACCTCATCTACATCGACCATACAAAGTAAATGGAAATAAGTTACAAAATATTTTTACAGATTTTTCTGAGTCATGGGTAGCATGCAAAAGTTACGGAAAAAGTGCAAGTCAGAAGTGGATAGTCACTACAAAAATACAAATAATAGTCACAATGTTTAGACCCTTATTCAAAAACTTTGCTTCACTGTAGAAGGAAAAGAAACAAACAGATGGTCTCTGCCCCAGAGGGCTTGCACTTGAAAACAAGAGATGGATATACGCAGCATGGGGGAGATGTGCAAACAACGTGAAACCATACTAGTGTGGAGCAGTGCTGGCCATTCAAGGTTAATTAAACCTTGATTTACTCTCATCTTCCTGACACAACCACACACATTAAGGATAGTTTTAATTTCCTCTCAATCTAGCTGTCAGAAAGCTGGGTTAGAAGCGCATGCTTATTGTGAAGGCTTCTTCTAGGCAGCCAACCCTGAGTTCCTTTTAGGAACCCATAGTATCATATGTGGACAAATGGTTTTCAGGTGATGCCTGACTGTCCCCCTTGACGACAAAAGGAGCCTGAACAAGCATTTTAGAAAAGATGTCTGTCTTGTACACAATTTGAGGTCAGATGAATCTCGTCCTGGGTGAGATTGCAGCAGCATGAGAAATGGTACTCTAGTGTGGCAAAGAACGCATTATCACTCTTATGAATGAGGCATGAAATCATAGTTGGTTCGTTTATTTCCTAAACCAGTTTTTTTCTTTCTCTTGCAGGTGTTTCTGCCAGTTCCATTTGTGATGGTGGCAATGTCTTTCTTCCTAGTTTTAGCTCCCATAGTCTGGTCTCCAAACCTGCAATATGTTTATGCTTTCCTGTTTATGCTGGGAAGTCTTATTGTTTATCTGCCTCTTATACATTTTAAATTGCATTTTGCATTTCTTGATAAAATTACTTGCCACTTACAGCTCCTGTTGGAAGTCTCTCCTGCTGATGGATCTGCTGAGGGCAAATGTGAATGACGGCAAATGTTTAATCCTGGTACAACTAACAGCCAACAGAGGATTTTGTTTAACTGAGATTGTAGAAGATACAAGTTAGATGTTAGGTGTGATATATAGGCATGCATGCATGTGTGTGTATGTATATACATATAGAGATGAATATACATATATTGCATACCCATATACATGTATATACATGTGTGTATATACATATATGCACTTATGTAAGCATGTATATCTATACATACGTATATGCATATGTATGTATAGATATTAGCATAATGAGTTAATATGTATATATTTTTGTGTGTCTGTATGTACACATACATATACGTAGATGTATATGTATACTTATTTAATAGGTGCAAAGAATCTCTCTTAAACTGGTAAAATTTGTAAAATGCTCTCTCTTGCTCCTGAAGACACAGTTGCAAGTTGCATATATTTTTGCAGTAATGGAAATAAGACTGAATTACAGCACAAATAATTATCAATGTTATCATATAATAAATTAATAAATACATACTTAGCAGTGTTATTATATAAATATACTTTTGGTCTCCAAACTAAATTGTCTGGATTATTTTTAGTTCATAGTAGCTTGTTTATTGGAACTTCTGGTTTTAAGACTGTTGAGGTTTAAGCCCAGCCAGCAACTCAGCACCACGCAGCCGCTCACTCGCTTCCCCCCCACCCAGTGGGATGGGGGAGAGAATCGGAA
>JAVKLA010000027.1:24373532-24409191 GCA_034782735.1 Sagittarius serpentarius | reverse complement strand
GCAGGAGAAGCTGAAAAGTCCTTGACTGAGTCTAAACACGACTGAGCAACAGCCGAAAACATCAGGGTGTTATCGACGTTCTTCTCGTACCGAACTGAAAACACAGCACTGTACCAGCTACTAGGAAGACAATTAACTCTATCCCAGCTGAAACCAGGACAGACACTTTATACTTCTGTTAATCTGCTACCTTTTTTGTCTTAATTTATTTGTAATAAAAACCTTTGAACATCATAAAATTGACTGAGAACTTTTTTAATCCCAAGAAAACCATACATGGTGCATCCTAGCTATTTTAGCACAACACATACAAATTCAGGGTGAAATCTTATGAAACATCAAATAAGGCAGTAAGAATTATTTATCCTCTTCGTCACAGCAATAAAAGATATGTGGATTACTTTACTAAATTGTTGACATCTTAGCAATAATATTACCTTATTCCTTGGTTTCTTTTTGGTGTTATTGAGAAATAAGAGCTTTTTTAGCCTCCCTCCCCTCCATTTTTATTTTGTTTGTGAAAGCAAGATAAACAAATTCTTTTTTATTTTGATAATTGGGCCATATTAAGTTCACTGAGTATTTAAACTTAAAGAACAAGTACACAAGAAACATCACGTACTTAAGTGATTAATCTGTTAATATATGGTGTTACTTTTATAATTACAATATAATTACATGTGTAAAGTGCTTTTTCGAGTCTATTAAAGCTCAGCAACACAACCAGCAGATGGCTGCAGACTAACATCTCTCTTACACCGTGGTGTTCTGTGTTGCTGGATGTTGTATTGGTGAAAGGAACAGTTTTACAGAGCGTTGTATTATAACACTTACAGTCGAATGAAAAAATTCTTGCTAGAAGATTCAATTCTCTGATATATCAAAAAATTTAGAGGTCAGAATGATAGATACTTTATACATAGCTACCCAAATTAAGGGTACCCATCAACATGCCAGGAACCAATTGAAGGTTTAGAAGGATTTGACTTTGCACTGGAACAAGCCCCCAAATGAAAACAAGTACATGAGGAAAGTGGCTTTTCTCACAGTTGGTGATGTACATGGAATGAAAATCTGAAGTAAAAATTAGAGCTTTTATAATGCTATAGGAAGAAAAGTCTATGCAAGCAAGGAGCGAGGTGGATACAGCTGAGCTGGAGACTGGATCCTGCTGAAAGCAAGGCAGGAATCAATGTTTAATTTCACTCAGTAGCGCTAATGCAAAAACATTTCTCTTGCTTTATAAATTTAAAAAATCACAAGACTCAACAAAATGTTATGGGAGTAATATTTTAAGAACTGAATTCTAGTGAGTATTAAAAGGAAGGATTTTACTGAAACTAAAGCACCAACCAGGGATTTGTAAATGCAGGTATGGTGCCTGGCAGTGCCACAGATTTTCAGCTGATGTTGATCGAGTCACTTCTTTAAACCCACGTTTTAATACGTAAATAAAAATGGACGTCTTGAGAAAAAAAAAGTGTATGGAACAATAATATTGTGTTGTAGACCACACGGTTAGAAAAAGCAGTCATCAGGGGGATGTTGCTTAACTGGATGTGTAATATCTGCGTAATTTCTTGTCAGTAGATCTACTTGAGCTTGTTTATACACTTGAATTCTGTAAGGAGTTGGGTACCTAGTGAAGACATACATCAGGGTACGTTTGGGTAATTGGAGCGTGTGTCTGTTAATGATACAAACTTTGAATTTAGAGGTTTAGCGGTTTCAACAAATAAGGGAACTCAAAAGACCCAATGAAATTTAACATGAAATAAATGGCATCTGTGTGTCTCTTTGTAATACAAAGTAGATAGTTTTTCTTTTAACAAAAATACAGGAAACGGCACATAAACAGGCACGCACATATCCCACAATTTCAATGGTTATTGCCAAAGGATCAGCAAAGACGAGAACAGTTTTAACAGGGCAGAATTAAAACTGCCCGTGCAAATTTAACCTGCCCCCTCTGTGGAGTCACCTTACCATGGCCATTGATTATCAGATCATAAACTATTCTTTCAATATACCCTTACCTCATTTATTGGATAGAATGGATGGTGCCCAGATAATCGACTATTTTTTTCCCATTTCAGCATGTGACCTTGCACTTTATTTATCACTCTCTGCTCAGATGCTGTTCTTGATAGACATTGTTAATTTCTTACAGACTTCTCTGTGGTGTTCCTCATGACAGCATCTGAACACTTCACAACCAACCACTAATTTGTCTTTACTGTCATGAGCTGAATCAGTGGTATCGTCTTTGCTTTGTAGAAAGCAAATTAAGCTGATGTGTAGGTTGCACAACAAATGCATTTTGTGGTGTTCCCTGAGATCCTTCAATTCAGATCAAGCACCTCGATGGAGAACCATTGATGGAGATTCAGGTCCAACTATGGATGTTTCTTTATCTTAGGAAGCAGGGCGAAGACCTGGAGAACTTGTGAACATAGACCTTGTATGGATATTCAGCCACTATATACAGATTTCAGTTCTTTTGCATCTCTTAGGTGGAAACAAAGGAAGTATGGCCAAAATTGTTCACTAAGTTTGGATGCCTAAGCTGAGGTACCTTGGACCTGATTTTTCATGGTAATTAATAAGTTCAGAGTGCCTGTAGTCCCCTGGAATTAAGTTCCAAGTACAGTAAAAAAGGGAAGAAGTACACATCATCAGTCACTTTTGTTTAGATGGATAGCAGGTATCCTATAACTCAACTTCTGAGTAACTGTGGGTAGCTGCAATTCCTTTAAGATGTACAGTCTGTGAAATGTTAAATTAGAACTATGAGAGTTTTAAATTCCACCAAATCAAGCCATGAGGGTTTAAGATAGGATTTAGATAATGAGGAAAACAGAATTAATGACAACTTTTAAAAACTTTGGGTTAAATGATTCCAGTATGACCTTAGAATTTTATAGGGAAAGAGAAGTTTGAATTCTTCTGGGCAGTGTTCAGATCCAGTGAGATAGAGGTCTTCTGAAAAAGAATGCTCTCATTACATGACCTGCTGTTTGGAAAGGGACTCACACAGCTGAGCTGAATTAACATTATAAAAGCAATCTTGGATATGGTATTGCCTGTCTTCTGAATAAGAGTCACTTGATGTTCTCTTAATGCAGCCTTTCTTTTGCCTGAGTGTTTTAGAATGCTAAATCGCAAAGAAGTGAATACAGTATTCAATTTATATAGATTTTGTATTGTTGCTGGATCATTCCACATTTCCAAGCACTAAGCATAAAGGAACAGAATTCAAATTTATAATTCGTATTAGCTACTCTGGCCAAGAGCAATTCCATATTTTAACATTATAGCTTGTTTTCAGTGACACTAGTTGGTCTCAGCTGCTTTCCTTCTTGAATATATCTTAGAAAATTCTATATAGAAGTGTGACTGTTTTAGTACTAGACTATATCAGACATTTATTTAAATTTTTAATTTATTTTTTTACCTTTGGCTTCATAGTTCTTTTAAGCTCATGCATACTTGCATATTTCAGAAGTTCAACCTTACAACAAATAAACTTAAAATGTGGATTTTTTTTTTTCAATACTGTACCGGCCCAGTTTGGCATGTAACGTCCTTAGCCGTTTTTCTAGATTCCTAACACAATATTTGTATGTATGTCTGCATTACTTTTTTTTGCTGTTATCTCCATAAAAATACAATATAAAAACCAAAATGATAATCAGTCTTATTTTAAAAATTACTTGTAGTTACACATCATGCTAACTCCATGTGTGCTGACTGCTTTACAAAAAAATTTCACTCCGAGGCAAGACCAAGCAATTGTACAGAAGAAATGAAAAAAAAATCAGCACTTTATTCACTTCCTTTTTCATGGTTATTGTTAACTGTGATTCTAATAAAAAGATAACTGAATGATAATAAACAGTTGTACATTTTTGTTTGTGCTTTGATGTGGTGATTTTTGGTTGGAACCTCTGATTTACACAGGGGAGGATGTGTGAGGAGCTGCCTGTAGCTGACAGGCATGGAGGGGCTCAGACCTTCTGACTTCTCATCTTAGGTTTGATATGTGCACTGTAGGCATTGCTAAGGTTCCCCACATCTCAGTTTCCACATCTGCTAAAACAGAAACAATTGCGTTTTAACAGCTCACAGGTCAAAGACTATTCACTTGTCACTTTCTCTTCTGGATCACAGTCAGAAATTATTCTTGTCATTGCACTTTATGGCTTATTCCAAGTGATGGGGGACCCTGAGCGTTCCCAGTTCTTACTGGCTTGATTTGGAGGGATAAGAGCTGTATGTGCTTCAGGAACTTTGAAGCTGTTTCTATTCTGCTTTGGAACAGGAAATTAAACATTTTTAAATTAGCAGGTTTGGATAACCTGTGTCTGACAGGTTTAAAGGCACCGTTGAGGAGCTTGACTATTAATGTTGATTTTCAATAACTCTTGCAACACAGGGGAAGTTGTGGGAGAGCAAAAGAAAGTTATCATGCCAATATTTAAAAAGAATAAAAGAGATGACCCAAGTAATTATAGGCTTGTCAGTATGACATAAATCCTTGGAAAAATAATGGAACAGCTAATACGAAACTGAATTAAAAAGAATTAAAAGAGAGCAGCATAATTAATGCCAGTTCATTTGTGTTTATGGAAAATAATCCTATCAAACCAGCTTCACATAATATTTTCTGTAATTTTGGTTGATTAAAGGATAATAATGTTGATGTATAATACTCAAACTTCTTTACTTGAAATGAGATGAGAAAAGTCTTATGAAATATCCAGAGGATGACAAAATCAACGTGACACACATTAAATGCTTTAGAAACTGGCAAATGAGATCTCAGTTTAACCTGTGAAAAGGAGTCTCCAAAGCAGCCCCACAGAGATCAGACCTTGATTCTACCCTCTTTCATGTGCCTGTCAATGGTCTGTAAAAATGGAGCTATCGCTGGAAAAGTTTATACGTAACTAAAGTGGAAAATGGCAAAAAAACCCTAAGATGACAGAGCACAGAGCCAAGAAAACTAGGATTCTGTGATCAGCTGGGCAGGAGCAAGCTGTATGCTCTGCAAAAGTTAGGGTCATATGTGTAAGAGCCAAACCCACTGCCCCCTTTCTGGTGGCAGCACACTATCAGAACAGTTTTGTTGCCAGTAACTGTGAGAAGTGGTCCACAGTTGTCGTGAAAGGTCAATTGAACCGAGCTTCAGCGAGACCCTGCTTCCCTGTGTCACACTGGCAGCGATACTTAGACCTCCTCTCAAGAACTTGTTCCAGTTCTCTCTCCACAATGGGAGAAGTGCCTGTGATTTCTCCCTGAATCCTTTCCAACAGCAAACAGTTAATGACACAAAACCAACCATCAATGATAGCCGGAACTAAGATATTTTAGCTTAGCCAAATGGAAATTGTTTGACTTAATGCGGAGCAAAATATTACTAATCGTCTTTTTAATTTAGCGGATAAAGATATAGCAAGATCCTGGACCTGAATGTTGAAGCAATTCAGACTAAATTTGAAGTACATATATAAATTCTTTTGCTAGGCTGAATATGTTCCTTCAGACCTTGTTAAAAATAAAGATATATTTAGGAAACATGAGAATAACTTTTAGTTCTCCCATTTCTTCTTAATCCCTTTTTGCAACAAGTAAGTTGCAGCCTTTGAAATACTTCCCAGCAGAAATCTCTGTCAAAGCCATTCCTAGCAATGTTTAAAAGTTTCTCTTATGCAGCACAATTTGACAGCTCTTATTTTTTTTTTTCCAAAATTGTCTAATCATTTCACTTTGTGGTCTTGAGCTCACTCTAAGCCAAAAAGGTTATGGCATCATTTTGAATTTACTTTCAAAAGCTGCTGAGGATAAACACGACATCTGCCAAAACGTGTCAGTTGAGTTTGATCATCATGTTTCAGTCTTTGTAAAAGACGCCTTTCTGATCTGCAGTTTATCTTCATTGCAGTGGTTGGACTAGCTTGGCAGAACTGCTGCAGCCAGCGCATGTGAACTCCTCAAAAAGTAACCCAAATGTGAAAACATGCAGGACACTGGATTGTGGTCTTCAGCTTTGTCTCCAGCGTAAGAAGTTTTAAAATTTGTTGTCAGGAGTGGCATCTCCTCTGTGCGTTCACGGCCATGCAAGTTTACTGCATGTTTATCTTACACTTGCTGGCTGATTAAGTTTTTGTTACCACTAATACTCAAGCCTGGGTAATTGTTCTGATGTGTAAAAAATGCATTGCTAAAAGTATTTCCCTTCTGAATTTGTCTCCTTTGACTTTCTGCTTTGGTTTTAGCTCTTCCTTTGTTTGTTGTTAGTGAATTTCTGTTCACCGTATAGATTTTGTTAGACTGACCGAGTCATTACAGAACTTTCCCTGTTCACAGGGGGAAATCTTCACTAAAATTTAGTTGTTGGTTATTTTTCCCCCGGTTTATTTAATGAGATTGATTAAGTGATTCTTTCTTCATTTTCTCTTAAGTAAGCTCAATCAGCATCCTCTGAAGACACTAAAACTGGGCTTGATATCCAAGAAGCAGTCACACAAATGATGTAATGTAGAGTTCTTGTAGGGTGAAGCAGAGGAATTTTTACTTGGATTGCATAAATTACGTGCCAAGTCTGGCCACAGTGTCACTCTAAGGAGTTATCCTTAGCTAGTTATTTGCCAAGGGTTCTAACACCTGATCCAAAGCAGTGATTCCCAGGAGAGGCTCCCATGTCCTGGAAACACGACTTGTATTTCTTGTTTTGGATGGGTGATACAGAAACTTGTATTTCAGTGTCTGTGTCCAATTATTCTGTATGCCTTGTAGCAGCAGCTTGCCATTTCATTACCTGTGGTTTTCTTCAGCTTTGTCAGACCCAAAGTACGTCAGGGATAGCTTTGTGTTTTTTTTCTCCAGGTTAGATAAAATATTTTAAAGAGCCTAAGGCCAAAAGGTGATACATGAGGGACTCCACTAGGAATACAACTGTTGGAGGATGTGTTCTTGTTCACAATTACATTCTGTGATTTACTGGCTTTTAATCCATTTAGCATATGGTGTGGTAGTTTTGTGTAATTCCCGTTTTTGGAATTTAAACGTAAAATAAGACCAAGCCAAATACCTTAAAAAATCAGAACCTTATTGCATTGTCATTATTATATGTAACCTGGAGGATCCCATACATAGTTCATACTCGCTTTCCCAGTGCAATAGAAGAATACATTGCATTTGTGGTACCTGATCATGCTTGCAACAATTTAACTTTATATATTTTTGAGAAAAACTCCTCTGCTTCTTGATTCTCTTAGTGTCATCCGGATATTTTGATATGGGTTTTTTTTAGCCTTCGTCCTGTGATCAAGATAATGCCTATGTTTTAGTTGGAGGAAACACTAAATATTCTCTGGAGCTGAAACCTGCTGACACATTCCCTGCTTAGTACTAACTTCAGCCTTACTGACTTTAGCCTTACAACCTTTTAAAAAATTGCACAATTGAAAGAATCAGTATTTAGGGCATCATCACTGTGAGCATAATTAATCTTTGGGATTTTATATATAATCAATATCAACATTAACCCCTGGAGACAAGGCTTTTCCTTAAGGAAAAAAAAAGAACCTAAAGATCAGCTTTTTAATTGATCTTTTAGTCTCACAAATCATCATTTCCTAAAATGCTTGGCAACGTGGCTCTTACTCAGCTATTCAAAATCAATAATTTGAGGCCTAAATTAAGGACTCATTTTTGGTTTGCTCTTTGTTTTCAGAACTTGCATGCATAACAACACTGGCCAGATATTTCAATAAGTTATACAAAATTTTTCCTACGCTCAAGTGGCAGAGCCCCTATAAAGCTGGTATCACGTTCATAACCTTAACTGGGAACTAACTGAAGTGCATCTAGTCCTTGATCATGTCACAATATTTCTTCTGAAAATCTTGATCAAGTAATGCAGATCTGGGATTAGGTTTTCGGAAAGGTATGTTGAGATCTCAGCATCATGTAGAGATGTCTGAAAAAGTTTCAAATGACCTGCCACCATGATTTCAGCACGGTCAATGGTGCAACTTAGCCACCTTGGACTGAGAGCCACATAAACCAGCACCTGCAGGTAGGAGGTGTCAGCAGCAACCCTCAAAGACAAGGGCATGTCTCAGGTCACAGTTCCTTTTGTGTCTGGTCTGGTGGAAGCATCTCCCTTCACCCATGGTTAACATAACAGTCTTCAATTAAATACTGAAGGTCTTCCATCAGAGAACTCCGTCAACAGCAAGGCGCGGCTGGAAAAGAAAGTCACTCTTCCTTTGAAGCAGCACTGCGGACAGAGAAGCCTCTCTCCCTCTCGGATCCCTTACTTGACGGGTTAGAAGGCTCATCAGTTTCTCTATTAGTCTTGCAGCCTTTAGCTGTGCTTTCCAAGTGCTCTAGGTGGTAATCTAGAAGAAACATGTATATATCCTTAAAGCCAATGAATTTACTTAATATAGGCGCAAAGGACAAATTTACTACTTCTCCAACCTCCCCATACCTTTCCAACCACTTCAGCTGAAGGCCATGTGGGCATCGGTACTTGCGTCTTCCGTGTCTGGGACTTTGTGTGAGGGCCAGGCAGCCTTCATCTGCACTGACGTGGCAGTGAAGCCCTCTGAGAGGAGGTTTCCTGGGACCAGTGGAGGTCTCAGGAACCAGCAGCCCTAGGTAAATCACCCCAGCTGCGGTGTCTGACCCCATCCTCTGTGCATTTATTGTAAAAGGCGTAATTTCCCTGGTTGTGACCTAACACCGGCTGAGGTGGTCAAACAGGTTGACAAATGAAGGTTAATTCCCTCAGAGCCAGAAGGCTCCAGACCCAACCTGGGTAAGGTGAACTTAGTGTAAGCAAACAAACAGTACCAAACAGAGGTCAGTGATCTGGCAGAGGAACAGGCAGAAATAAACCTGCAGGTAAGCGCAGTGATGCTGATCAGTGACTGGCTGTCTGTGGGCTGATCTGAAGCACGTAAAAAGCAAAAAACTAGGGGATGGGCAGCAAAACAGCATTTATCTTTGTCTGCTGGCTTTCAATACAACTTAAGAAATCTTCTTCAAATAAAAAGTACTGATTTGAGTTTGCAAATCCAACTTTAAATTAAAGTAGGACTATATCTGAGGCTTGCTGGAGTGAAATCCCAGTGAAACCAATGGATATGCTCCCATTAACACAGCAGGGTTTTATTTCTTTATTGGCTTGAATCATATATAGGATTGCAAGGGTCTTGTTTGAACTTTCATTCCACATAAATGTTAATGCATTTAAGAACACCCTGTCTACATTTTAACTCCTTGAAGATCCTTTGAGGGTGTTTTTCTTAAGTTTCTGAAACATTCTCATTAAATGTATTGAAATGCATGTTAGAACATTTTCACATATTAAAAAGGAGTGTTTGTCCCTTCATACTGTAATAATCCAAATGACATTGTTTAAAATTAATCTGTTGCAGTAGTCTCTTTTGACACCAGAATTTGTCTCTTGAATTTCTTCCTTAGTGTATTTTTTCAAGACTTTTCAACTTTTTTCCTCTTAATATACTTGCATGTAACACCTCTTCTTTTCAGTCCCTTTGTGCACTGAAGACCCACAGTAACTGCTGCAGTGTTTAGTACTCCACCACTGTTCTTGCACATCCTCATGCAATCAATAGCTGCTGTAATCTGCTCTTCTGGATAAATAATGGGAGTTTTCAAACATTCTGCATGTGTTCCCAAAACAAGGGGACTGCACGACAGAGTAGGAGTCTCAGAAGGACAAACTGAAAGCCTGTAACACAAACACACAGACTGACACAACCAAAAAGCAGGAACGAGCCCTTTTTTTTCCCTTGTCCTGTCTTACTGTTTCAGCAGCCTGAGTTGGAGTCGGAGCAGCAGCTTTAACTGGGCTCTCCTTTCTCCCAGAATTTGGTGCCCCTTTAGTCCCTTAAGCACCCGTTGCAGGTGCATCGCACCGCTTCGTTGCTGGAAGCCAGCTGGAAGTCTGCTGCCAAGGGAGCTGCCACTTCTGCCGACATACGGTGAGCCTCTGGTGAAAAAGCCAACTTCACGAGTTTTGCATGATCCACTCCCTGCCTCTGTGTACAGGGTATTTGGGAGGAGTAGATGGAGCAGAAAGCTTCAGTGTGACTCTGATGGCCCCGTACATGCTCCTAGGACGCTGGAGCACTCCATGCACGGTGCCTTGGCCTCCCGCCTGCACCCGCTTTCCTGTTCTGCAGTTTCTGTTCCAGAAACACTTGCAGCAGGTTTGCCAAGGCTTTGCTAGCCTTTGTCCCCATCTCCATCACCAGTGTCATCCTTGAAGACATGATGCTATCCTGTAAGAGGGGCCAGGCTTGATTTTTGTCGCTGGTAACTAATGCCTCCTCTGAGGATGTTTTTTTTAAGGGGTGGAGGAGGTGGAGAAAGGACCCTTCCAAGGACTGTGGGCAAGATGACCAGCCTGTTAAATCTCTACGTTTCTGGCTCATCAACCTGACAAGAAACAAAACAGGGAGTCACTCTTTTCTCTTTCAGTGTGTGTAGAGATAGAGAGGTGTTTCCCCCTCAATTGGATCATTGGCTGCCAAGGTATGCCGGCAGGGGCTTCCACGTCATCTCACCGCTATGTGAGATAACGCAGTTAGAGTAAAGCTTAAATTAGTGAAAATTATGTTGAGGGCCATTTCAGCCCCTATTACCTGAGAAATGGTAGAATTTATTATTTAGATGCATCATTTTGCGATAGCTTTCATCCATTTTGCAGAAGTATGAAAGCGTACCATGTTAGTAAAGTTTTTATTCTTGCCAGTGCCACTTATTATGTACTTGCTGAAGTATTTGCTTGAAAGAAGTCCATGAGTCCGAGGTCACAACAGAATAGCATCATATGTTTTCATTTTCATTTAAAAATTATTTTGTCTTGTTCCTATCTGCACCTCTTTTGCATTTCCTATGTATATCTGGCAAGTGAACTGTCTGGTAAACAGCTAATTTTAAGCAAACATTGCAGTGTTTAATAAATTCATTTAATAAATGAATTTTGAATTTTCTACTCCTGTTCACACTATGAACTTAATTTTAAAGATTATCATAATCAAGTCAGGTAATGAAATATACTGTGCTCAATCAAAGCATTAGTATGATAGATATTTTGCTCTTCCTGAAGAGCAAGAAAGTTAAAGAGCAATATTTGTAAAAACAAAACAGAGCACAGCACCGTGCCCTTCTGTAAGTTAAAACCAGTATGTGCACTGTCAGTCCTACTTCACAAGGACATACTAAAACCAGAAAAGATGCAATGGTAAACAAAGACTGACTCCTTACTAGTCATAGATAGTAAGTAGATTAGAATTCATCAACCTGGAAAAGAGACAACTGTGTGAAAAAGCAAAAAAGAGATTTGTAAAATTGTGAATGCCATTAGACAAAGTGGACAGGGAAATTTTTTTTTCTCTGCATTTTTCAAGACAATAACTAGTAGATATATTATCAGTTGGCAGCAAAAGCAAAAATGAAGGTGTTTTTCACACAATGAATAGATAATCTGTGGAATTTCTTACCACTGGATGTTGTGAATGCTGGAATTTTACCATGATTCAGAAAATCCCTGGACAAATCAACAAAGGAAAATCCATTGTGGATTATTAGAAGTCGTACCTCTAGTTTAGTAAGTGCTAGTGCTTCAGATTGCTAGAGGCTGAGAAAGTACCCTGGTAAAATATTCACAACATGCTTGCTCTCCTTCTTATATTTTTATTAAGCATTTGCCACTGGCCAGTGTTGGAGGTAGGACAGTAGGAGCTAGAATATCCTTTGGTGATCCAGTACAGCTGTTTGATATGTATGTTCTGAGTTCTTATGAAAATCATATTTACAATATTCATATTTATTTTATCCTGAATTTAAATCAAAAAGACCGTGATAGATTTCTAAGTCCTCCACAGAAAGAGAACTTCTGTCCTGTTAACACCAGTCCACCTCATGTGTCCAGTGGTGTGAATGGAAAGACGGGAGCTGACTTATAAAGTCCAGTGGGCATATGCTAAGTGAGAAACAGGCAATTTGGATAAGGAATTCAGTACACTGTCAAATATTTGTCCTATCTTAATCCCCCTGAAACCTCTCCTGTAGGCAAGTAAAATAAAAAAAAGCTCTCTAGCCTTTTTTCTACTTTATGAGTACTGTTGTTCCCAATTAGCAGAAGTTTCCCCTTCCATGTACAGACTTTTAGCTTATGAGCTCTACTAATTTAGAGGCAAGGCTTCAAAATAGCTGGTGACAGCTTTCTGGGGCTGGAAAAGATTTTTTGGGGACAATGTGTTTGGGATACAGAAAATGGCAGTGTTCTTCCTAAGGTCAGTGCGTGCTTCAATTTTTCCATCAGCTGTAGTCCCCTTAAGTACTACAAAAGTGATTTCTTTTGTGCTATCAATACAATGGCAAGACAGTTTTTCCCTTGCTTTTTAGTGAAAACTACTAAATAAAAGTAGCAGAGCCAATTTCAAAAGGCAGCTTGAAGACATTATGCAAACACTGTGCTTTCAATTAACTTAAGCATATGAAGCCATACTCATGAGCATACTAAACAAAAGCTGAATCAGGAGTTACAATCCCACAACTTTTTCCTCTCTGTGGCCGGGATCAAAAGCCACTGAAGTTCTTGAGGAACTTTCTATTTGACGTCAAAGAGCTTTGTATCCAAACTAATTGTGGGATGAGATTAATCCCTGTAGCAACTGCGAAATGCACTTTTACCCCACTTTGCAGCTTCTGTCATGTGTGGGGGTGTTCACGGCTCTTGCTCTTCTGTGGGCGTGCTTTTCTTGCAGATGGTTTAACCTTTTTGCTAATGTGAGTGTCTTAATTTCATGTATTTGGCTTCCAAGGCAGGCAGGAACTACCGTGAGTTTGTGCCTTCCTGGGCTGGCCAGACCCGTCGAAACGCAGCAGTTACCGTGCCTGCAGCAGCCTGTGCTGAGCATCGTGGCTGAGCCTTTCCAGACCTCAGGCTGCTGGCCCGCAGGGTGACATCCAGCCTGCCGCGGCTCTGGTGCCGGCACTGAGCATCACGTCGCGGCTGACGGTGTCTGTCTGGAGAGAGCCAGGCGGGCCCGCTCGTGCTCTTGTCCCTCCCCTGACAGGCTGTACGTACTCTTTCGGTCTTCAAGGGCTGTTCGTATGGTTGGGTCAGTTATCCTTCTGCAGCTTTTACTCACTCATCAGCCAGCAGTCTGTTTCCAGATCGTGCCCTCCCCACCGAATATGCCTGCACGTGTTACTGTGCTGTTACTGTGCAACACGGACTTTGGAACGGTGCTAGAATTTAAAGAAAAAAATAGATAGCAGCCTAGCCATAGCTACTTCAAGAATAGACGTTTTGTTTTAAAAATGCAATCCTGGGCTCTTATTACTACCATTTAAAAATAAAAAGCAAAAACCCAGTGAAGAGCAAAAAAGACATTATTAAGCTTTGCATTTCAGTTGCGCAAACCTGAAGCTGTCATATGGAAGGTCTGTAGTACAGTGATATTATTACATTGCTGTTAGTGCTTAAATATTGTTCACGTCCACGCATTCAATATGACTTTTTAAAACTCTCCTCTAATACTTTGGATTGGAAAGAAGAAAGAAAATATATTCCAGCTTTTTACACCTCTCTGGCAAAGGCTATAAATCACTTTCTCTTTGGGGACAAATATGTAATCTCCTATATAATCTCTGACCTTAATAAAAAGACAGAACAACCAAAAGCAATTTCTCCCGTTTTAAAACTGTGAATACATAACTAGTTTTAGAGAACCTGGTGACTCTTGATAGGAGTATCTGAAGAAAGGCAGAATTCTCAGAGAGACAATGAATTTCTATTACTAGGCACAAGAGGAAACTGCTTTGAATGTTTTCAGAGATAAATTAGTAGGATGTGGAATTAGTATATTCGGAGTCCTGCGCATTTCCTACCAATTTCCTCCTAAGAAGAAAACATGTTTCTGTACTATACAGATGGCAAAGTCATGGTCAGGTTTTGCGGTGCAAATCCATACCTTGCTTCTGTCTAGGATGCCTCCTTCAGAGGAGAAGTGGAAGAGGAGAAAGTTTCCCAACTTGGACGTACGTTAAGGCAGCTGAGAAATGGTAGGTTCATACTCAGTGCAGAGCCCTGAGTTCCAAGTAAGCACAAAGACTCTCAGTCTGCCATACCCACCGTGCCCCTCTGAAACGTGCATTAGTAAACTATGTTGCACAGTGCCAGCAACGACAAAGGAGGAAATAATAACTGTATTCTTGGTAAAGCCCTATTTTTCATGCAAATGAAAACTTTGAGCCTTGGGTTTGTTTTCTAGTCTAATTCCATATTACGGCGGTCCATGTTCAAAATGCAGAGCTGCAGTAATTCAAGCTAGATAATGTATACATGCCTAGATTTTTTCATCACTTTAGTCTCAAAATTCCTGTTCCTCCTTTGCTTTCTCTATTGGTAGTAAATTCCCAAGGTTTGAGGCTTGCATAGGATGCCATTCGGTATTCTTTACTTAACACAAAAACTCTGCAAATAAAAAAAGATTTGCCACTCGATGATGCACTGCAAAACCTCTTCAGAAACAACTTCAAACAGGGATTCATTGAGTTTGATTAATCATTCACTTGTGTCGCTGCAATTTAAGTAGGATTCATTTAAATTCACAGTAAGTTTAAGCAAGAGGAAAAGCCGGCCAATGTGGGCCGTTAAAACCCACGGTGTTCAAAGCGATTTCAGCTTCAAAGCGGGCTTTCTCTCCAGAGCCAGCTCGTGGTTTTGTAGCGGCGCAGACGAAGTGGAATTTCTGCCCCAAGCTGACGGTGTTAGTGACCTTGCCCTTCACCTCGGCGGACGGCACCGTTCAGGGTATGGGGGCAGAGAGTGAATCCCAGGAGGGGCTGTGGGAGGGAGGAGAGGATGGCAAGGGGAGGTTTCGGGGGGCAGTGGGTGACAACCATAAGGTGGCAGAGCATGGAGGTGGGCTGGAGTCACAGAGCTCCAGGGAGGAAGGAGGTCTGTGTGTCTCCCCTCCCTAATATGTGTTACCTTCTCCACCGAACAGGTGTCTCCTCCCGGCCCTTGGCTGCACAGTAAGGGCAGGGATGGGAGGTGCCCTTCGTCCTCTCCCAAACTAGCCCCTACACCCAGGGCGGGCAGTAGCAGAGGTTGTGCAGGCAGCAGAGACCCTGCCCTCCTCAGGCTTTTGAATTTCCTCGGCAGCCACCTACTCCATCTGCTTCTGTTTGCAATTATAAAGACTTTCTGCTTTCAAATTGTCTATTTCATACCTAAGTGGTCTTAAGCTTTTTTGCAAGAATAACTGTAATTGCAATGCTTTTCTTCGATTCATCTACGCTATTATTACCCGAAGCAAAAGACCGGATTCAGCAAACATGAGTGTTAAAACAGATTGTGGGCTTGGGGTGGAATTCTTGTAAAATGTGGATACGATAGAAGCAGTGGATTGTTTGATTTTCTTTTCATGAGTTTGGCCAGATTCTTATTTCATTTGTGATGATGCTGATTCCTGGAATTCAGATATTTCTTGTTTGTAAGTCAAGGAAGTTTTTCCCAGTAGAATGACATCTAGGAAAGATAGATACATTGGATTTGGTAGAACTACAATAGGGAGAGTAAAAGGTTTGGTAAGTTCAACCTCAAACTCCAGAAATAAATGAAAGGCAATTGTATCAACTGTTTTACATGGCAAGAAATCAAAGCTATTGTATGTATAACATCGCATCAGTCAAATCCCAATAATTTTCTGATGTATATGTACATACTCTTTAGCTCTAAACTTGTTCAAGTAAGGGCTAAATCCCTCCCACATTAAAGCTGAAAGATGATAAAGCTGTGGTCATAATTTAAAAATCCAACACATGTTTACATTTCATTATTCATAACAGCTAAATTTAGTTTTGCATCACATCCTTTTTCTAGGTGACTCATTCATAATATCAGATGGTAATATCAGTTTAAAACTAACTTAAATAATTTAAAGCTGTTAATGTAGTTGTAGGTATATCTGAAGAAAGATTTTACATATTTATTATACATATTCCACTCTGAAAATCAGTGAATTGATCAAAGCATAGGACAAGAAGGACAACAATGACAAGGAAAAAAATGTATTTTTTATTCTATTTTTTTGTTTTCACTCTGGTAGTCTCTCTTTAAACAGGTGTCAGCACAAAATTGATGTGAAACATATAGTATAGGTGAACATCACTCAGACCCTCCAGAGGAAGCTCCTGGCTGATATCTTAGACAAACCCCTATCTTTGGTCTTTATTTCAAGTCCCATGCTGCAGTGCAAAAAAACCCCATATGTTTTGTGAAGATACTTGTCAGTGTGTTACAGATGCCAGTCTGCCATGCCTAGAAAGCTCCCGGCTTTTTTCATGTCTGGGTTGGCTCTCCAAGAGAAACAGTGGTTGTCTCAGAGACAAAAGCTGGTCCTTGGTTTGCGCAATGGTGTGGGTTGCCTTTAGTATTTCAAGACATTCCTGTAATGTTTCTGACTTTTCATGAAGGCTGACATCATCCAGATCGATGCTGAGTTGCACACAACAGCCAGAAATAACTGTAATTAGAAACATGAGTAAATATTAAAAATTGAATGTACTCTTCTCAACATGTCAACTTCTTTAATCAGAGCAGTTTTGTTTGGGTGGTTGGCAAGACTGTTCTTTCAGCTAGTACCCACTTTCTCCGTATGTACCAAATCTACTTAAATCTTTCTGTCATTTGATGTAAATCCAGAATACTTCAGTTCCCATCCTCTACTACCGTGTTGTCACTGTGCTCTTAAATTGATGCTATATCCATCAAAACAGTGAATATATTTCACTAGAAAATGTGACTAAATGTGAGTAAACATAGAGCTTGTGACTAAACATGAGTAAACACAGAGTTTGTAAAAGCAGTTGGGGATCTTTTGTGTTGAAAGTGCTATGCTGTAAGTGATGTATTTGC
The DNA here is from genome assembly GCA_034782735.1 of Sagittarius serpentarius. NCBI lineage: Eukaryota > Metazoa > Chordata > Aves > Accipitriformes > Sagittariidae > Sagittarius > Sagittarius serpentarius. The sequence goes on along the minus strand of JAVKLA010000027.1, from coordinate 24,392,213 downwards.
TGGCCTGTATAAACACTACTTTTGGATTTGACCAGCTCAAAGGTACAGCTAGGTTGACTAGAGATTATACATAACAGAATACATCTCTGGAGATTACCCAAACTGATATGAGACCAGATACTTTAATTTGAAATTTTTTATCACCTTAAATTAAAAAAAGGGAGGAGGATATTTAAAATGCCTGTCTGGATACACACATAGAAACTCATATTCATCCTACTATTCAGTTTATTCAGTGTTTCTTCTGACTAATGTGGCCTTTTCAGCATTCTTTTGGAAAAAAATAAAAAGATTGGAAGTTCATATTTTATTGCTTTAGCCTGAGTTCCCGTTTGAAAAGATTGATAACATAAGGCAAACAGCCAGTGCTACATTGCAATATAGAATGGCCTTTTCCTTTGCCAAAATGCTGATTAAATGAGTTCTGACCTATATTGTTTTTTACATCAGTGCCCTTTCACATGCACAAAAAAATGGAAATAGAGATAATTAACCTCAATGAAGTGTGACTTAAACGAGGAACCAGATTTTTATAGGTTCCTAAGTTAAATATTCTTTTCTTCATAAAATCCCTGTGGCTGCTTTCGTGTGTGGTGCTGTACACCCAACTGTTCAGGCTAGAGGCTGGATTTAGAGACATGCTTCTTTTAGAGACAAAGCAGGTGACTGTGTAAATATTTTACTCAGTAGCTCCAGATTTATGTTTAAAAACCAAGTTCTTCAAGTCACTTCCAACCCAAACTATTCTATGATTCTATGATTCCACGTCGATGAGGTTAACCTTTCTTGCGTCATTAGTCTGTAAGTGTACTGACTACAGAAGTGCTCAAATTAAGTCACTATAAGTGATTACTTACAGACCTGGGAGAGGCTGGAGCTCGACCCCAGAACCCAATTCAAAAATAGTCCTTATTTATTACATTAAGAAAAAAAATCTGCATCTGAACCCCACAAAATTTGTTTTGGGGCATTAAAATTTGAAGATGAATTTTGCAGCATGGGTCCAACATCCAATATTTTTGCTTGGCTGATGAAAGCACCAGCTGTGAACAATCAATTCCAAATAGTAAATATCTGGTTTCTCTATTGTGTTGTTGGGGAAGAAGCAGTTTAGTGTAGTTTCTTTTGCAGCTGGCCTTTTGTCAGGGCATTTTAAATGAGGTGGTTGTGGGGAATGAATTAGTCAATCAGTTTACAGAGTTGTTGCAGGAAAAAGATGTCCATTGAAAAGTGTATTCCTATAAAACAATATTTGTCAATTCTCAGTCTGTTGGAAAAGGCAGAAAAAAATTCCTGAAATTAACTGGGAGACAAATTGATGATTTTGGATATATCAAAGTGACAGAAGAGATTAGGACCATTAATATCATGAACATTATCATAATTGTGACCATGTTGAAGTTTGCAGTTGAACAAAGGATCAACATTTGTAGCTAGATATGAGGGCAGGTCCAACATCTGGAAAAAACATTCTAATCTGGGGAGAAATCTTTCTTCCTACCCAGTTGAGACATCAAGTATAAACAGTCAGCTAAGTTTTAATGCAAAAGACAAAGGCACCCCTTCGTATATTGCAAATAGAAAATTGAAATACTGTCAGGAGGTTCTGGGTGAAGTTTATGAAGTTTATAAAATTTATGGAGAAGATGGCTGGGTTGTTTTTTTTTTTTTTTGCCAGCCGCAGTCCTTTTCCGCTTGAAACAACAGACTGGAAGTTTTCTTGTATTACATGGAGATCCCACAAACACCTTCAACAAAGCAAACAAACTGAGCTGCCAAGGACCAAAGAGAAGTAAGTGTATCAAGGCAGGTACGGATCAGTGCTCTTGTTCTCTTCTAGTCCTTTTTTATTTCTCTTTACAATCAGGGCAACTTGGAGATTTTTTTTCCTGGATCTCCACAGAATACACTTTACAAAAACTACATACAGATTGTGATGATTTTAGAATTATCTGCTGTCAAGATTTGTAAATTTTGCTTTTATGTTTATTAATTAAAACTGCATGCTGTTTCTCAGTAAGTCTTAAAAAATTATGTCATAACACATACTGTTATCCCAGTTATTGCATATAAAGGAGTTTGTAAAAGGAGTGTTTCACGTGAAGCCACCAGTTCCTTACTCTTTATGGTCCTAATTGCTGCCAGCCAATTTTATTGAAGTTGAACAAGATTTAGTTATGGTAGCTTGCCTGTCTGTATCTGTTGGTTCCCCTGCATACTGATCTGCATAGGCATGATGGTTATGCACATGCAACAGAAGTGCCTCGTACACATCACGTGGAGTAACGCACTTGCCTTTGTAGGAAGACATCTCCTTTCCTCTGGCGCATGGATTCAAAACCCAGATGGGCGAAAGTGGTTTTAGCTCTGGTCAGCATGCCACCACAACTCCCACTGCTCTGTACATCATCACTCCATTGCTAAAGGTGACTTTTCTGAGGTTTACTCATTTGAACACTACTGCAATATCAAAAGCTAAAACAATTTTGCTCCTTTTGCCCTCTTACAGTTTTGTTTTGTTTAAAGAGGAGCTGATGGTACTACTCTGGCAAATCTGAGGACTTCTAAACAACCTTCAGAAGGAGATACCTATATTCAACAATGAAAGTCCCTTGATTCTCTTTTCCTGACCTGTCTGGAAAAAGTCTGAGTTGTGCTGGATATCTCTGAATAGACAAAAACAGTGTGGGAACGTAATCTGGATTCACCTCTCCCAAGGAAAGTAGTCCTCTCTGCTCCACTTATTATTTAAAGTGATCTCTGAGCTCACCAAGTAGGATCTACCTTAAACAGATTTGGGAGAGAGAATCTGGTCTGTATCCAGCAACGTTTCATGGTCAAGTTATTAAGACATGTCATTTGATCAACACCTGCTACTGCAGATGCTGATGCTAAAAGCAGAAGGTTCTGCCTGTTGCCTATGAGTTTTGTTTGGCTCATCTTTAATCCAACAGCTGAATTTGATCCAGTCTCTATACACTATGACATGTATTGCATAGCTTCGTCTTTCAAATTGGTCTTATTATGCAGTAAAGTTTGAAAATTGAGCAACTTCTCTAAACAGTAGATATTGCATTAAACAGCCTCTTGACAAATACTAGATATTAGCATGTTTCACAGATTTAAATAGTCACAAACCGGTGAGTCAGAACAACACAACTGCATTCATCTAATCTTACTTGGGTAACAGGAATGACTCTGGACAATTATCTGGAATAATTCATACAAAGTATGAATTATTATTGAAATTAGGGAAATGCTTATGTTGCTGTTATAAAAACTGCTCCTCAAGAATCACTGTCTGCCACTGTATTTTCAAGTCACATAGCCAGAAATTCTTTCATGTCTCATTCCAATATAATGAGCAAAGGTGGTGACAGAAACAGCTTAGAGCAATGAAGAAGCCTGTTAGCCACTTTCTGGACCAAGCTGAACTATGGAACAGGGCAAAATTAGCAGACTGAACAATGAAGCCAGGAGGAGTGAGGCATCCAGCTCAGAGACAGACAAGGTTTTACAAAGTTGCAGGTTTGAGGGTTTTTTTATGATATACGGGAAAATGAAACACTTAAATTAAATGGAAACTACATCTAAAGAAGAAAAAACTTATTTTAAAAAGAGATACAGATGGAGCAGCAGAAGTCTGTAGAAAGGGATAAAACCTGTATCATAGACAGCAGAAGGAAATTCTTGAAATTATATGAATGAGAATGTAGGTCCAGAAATGTGTTGCTGCATTGAGAGAAGGTGGTGTGTTGGCAGGTAAAGAGATATTTTAGGGTTCTTAAGAGGACACCATTGCATGGATGAAGGAATGTTATATCAGCATCATTAACTTTTTGAGCCAAACTTGAAAGGTCATTAAACTTCTAAGATTAGTTACACAAGATTTACTGTCTATGAAGCAGAAAAACAGTTGAGACAGAAACAAAGCATAGGAATCAAAATACACTCTTATCAGATCCCCTCATTTTCCTAAATCTAGACCAGTATGTTCCTAAACAAATGCAATTTGAGTCAGCTATTTAATTTTAAGTTAGACAAAGAACTGTGTTCTTGTGTTCCACAAAACCCATTCAGCTCCCAAGTACAGAATTTCTCTCCTTGCTATCCAGTTAAAATATCAATTAAACACGCAACCTTGTTAATCTTTAATCAAGAAAATGAATGCTACTTTTAAACTCTTATTCAAGTCTCATACTGTAGCATAACAACAATAATTCCTCTCCTTTACGAGGACTTTAATGTTGCATCCAGCTGCTCTACTAATGTGACAGCTATGCAGTACTGGCTGGTTATTTGCATTCTTTTTTATGTAATTTATGTGGTAGTAGAGATGACCAAAATAGCTTGCCTCAAGTATTAAAAAAATTTAATAAATTTTGTCACCTATTTTTAGATAAGCAGATGGCTTTTTCCATCACCTTTCTTTACTGGCATTTATTTTGCTGTGTGTAGGTCAAGCTTCCCTTGCTAATGGACCCTGATAGGATTTTTGTTTGTTAGTTTGTTGGGCTTTTTCTTATTTGATTCTGTGAAGAGTGAATGACTAAACTCAGATGAACTACTGCTGAGATTCCCCAGGTCACATGTACCTAGTATATGCAACTTTTACATGGCAAATATAACTGGGCCAGTATGAGATATGTCGGTAGGCCCTTTCTGTAATGGTGGCGAGGGACAAGCACCTCTAGAAAGCAGGAGACTAAGACCTGTGGGATAAATCAAGGTCTCTCTCAGAGGTGGACTAGGTATTGGACTTAGACCAGACACCTGTCTTGCAGATGGCTGTTTATGTTTGACTGTAAGTGTTCGATGTGGAGAAGGAGGCACATGGTGATAACCACGTAGGGATTGGCTCTGGAGAACTGGCCAAAGCTATGTCTCGGTTATATGACTCTAAACAGTAAGTTTCCAGTAAGTTGTACCCATACCAGTGTCGCACAAGCTTCAAGTGTCATCTCAGTATCACTATTCACACCCTGTCACAGAAAGTTTTAGCTCTGGGGCCTTAACTTAATGGACCTGGGAGTGGTTTGCATCAACACAGTAGTAGCACAGTAGTGGCTATGGGCAAAATGCACTAAGTAATAATTGAATTTTCTCTAATAGAAATAATTTATAGATAGAAAAATCCATTTAAGCTATGCTCTGCACTAAAAGGCAAATCCAGGCATGTATCCAGGCATGTAGTTTTCTTCTACAAATAAATGTCACAGCTGTCAACTATAATTCTGCACTGAAAAAGTGGTCTTGAAGTTGTGTGGTGTATTCTTAGTGATCAAGCTTTTGCTACTGTGGTATTCCAAGCAGATAAATGAGCAAGGATCTGAAGTGAGGGGTAATACCTTTAATCAAGCCAATAAAATAACAAACAAGCTGGATATAGAAGCCATCTTTCAGGTATATTTTTTGCCTTTGTCTTTTAGAAGGAAGGTGGCCTTCTTCTAAAAGTACAAAATTGGATCTTTCTGCTGAAAGAATGAGGCATTTGCATTGAGAGCTGAATTTATTTTGGTAGAATAAATGCATGTTCTTTTCTAAAATTTGCTTTTGCGAGATAATTGTTTCTTTGTTGTTATTGTTTCTAGATTTCTCAGTGGAGGAACAAACAAGAAACAGTTGGCAGAAAATCGTATGGTTAACAGTCTTAATAAGCTTGGGTTGTGAGGTTTTTTTAAAGTGTTCCTCTTTTAAATTATTTTTTATTTTAGCACTTTATACTAGAATTCTTCACTCATATCTGGTCTCCTGAAATCTTCATTATAGGTCCTCTGTTTCTTGACACCCTCTTGCTCTTTTAAATTGAAAGTGCATTATTCTCAGCTGTTGCTCAAAGCTACAAAACACCTGTCTGCCAAAAAAATTTGCCAGTTAAATAATTACCTCTTGTTTTGCATTATCAAAATCACTGTGTAGAACAACATCTATTAATTAATGAAATAATTGCTGAAGTGCATCCATGACATGGGTTACTGAATATGCAATGCAACTACACCTTGGTATTTTGTCTGCCAGTTTTCTTCTGATACCACAAGTGCTCTGGAAAGTGACAAGAGATTTTGCATTTTAAGGTAGTTTGCTTCATCCGATTTATATTTACCATCTCCATCTCTGAAAAAGCCGGTACTGTTCCCATTCCCTAGGTTATTAATGAACACAGAGGAAAATTTCTATTTATTATCTCTGACTAATACTATTTTACAGCTTTCAAAGATCCTCTACATCCTGTCATTTTGGTGCATGGAAAATCTGGGGTTTTTCGCATTACCAATCTTGGCTCCTATCTAGCCAGGCATTCACGACTGAAAAGTATGCCACATCACTTGATAAAGAAGAGATAATGAAGTGTAATCAGCTTTTGCAATAATTGGCAAACCTCCCAATGACTGGCAGGGTTTGTATTTAGTACTGTTATATTTTTTCATGAGCTCAGTTTGCAAAAGCATCATGCAGCTTTCGTTTCTAATCCTGCTCTGTGTGCAGTGTTCTTGCAGGCCAAGTTCAGCCCTCTGGGCACTATTGCTCTCAGCCTTAGCTGTCCTCTTCAGGATTTTAACTTCAGTTTTTCCTTGGTGAAAGAACTTCATAGCCACTCTTCTGCACTTTTGTATGTCTCCTTTTCTCCTGAAACTTGATTTAATCTTTGCCGTTCAAGAGCTCCTTTTGCCAAGAACTGACTTGTTCTTTCAAGAGTATTAAAAAAAGCCAGGACACCATTTAGCTTTATAAAGGAAAGGAAACTCTTTATAAGAAAGATCATGGGATTTTTCAGACTGTCTGGAAGAAACTGCAGATTTTCCTCTCCCACGTTTGATCTTTAATGAACTCCCTGTTATTGATTTAGGTGAGGTATCTGTGTCTGCAGTCAGTGCTGTCAGGAGAAGTTGATGCCGGTGGCGGTGGCCCAGGAAGTGGTGTGCCCGGCGGCACGAAGCCTGTTGCTGTGAAGCTCATCAACATGTGTGGAAAGAGCTTTGTCACAAGTGCACCAAGTCTCTGAAGTCTCCCTAACTCTACTGACAGCATCTCTGGCTTCTTGGCTGCTGGCATCTCCCTGGCTGGCCATGGTTTCCAGTGGTTTCCCAACCTCTTTGATGCCATTGGGTCCACCGCTGATGCCCTCACACTTCCGTTACCTGTGGAGCGACCAGGAACCAAGTGCCATGTCAGAGCCCCTAGGACTACTGCCATGGTCAGGGTGGCCAATGCAAAGAGTCCCAGCACCCTTCAAATGCAGACAAACTGCTATGCCCCACTTTTCTCTGTGTTCATTACGGACTCCTTCACTTGGCTGTATGCCAACCTTTAGCCCCTGTATGCTGTATTGTTTGCATCCAAGGCACATTCCTCCCATTCCCAGTCTTCAGTAGGGGAACTACAACTCCCCTCAGTCCTCTTTCTGGGTGGATGGAAACCCCCTTGGAGAAGTGCTGTCCCTGCATTTCTGGCTTCTCTGCAGGTGTGCTCATCAAGTCACACAGCCCACATTTTTCCCATGCTTATGACACGACTTGAAGCAATATGGAACATTCACTGTCAACAGCATAGGGTCCTGTCCTTCAAATCCATCCAAGTGGCCACCATGGGGAAAGACCAGAAGAATGGAACCTTGTGAGACAGAGGTGCCCAGCATGACCTTCGCATTACGTAGTGGCAAAGGATTACAGTTTGAAAGGTTCTAGCTGTTATAAATTGGTCAAGTTTGGGCAACTTTGATCACAATAGGCCAGATGAGTTAAAGTAGCTGTGGAAAGTAGAAGTTAATTGAAATGTATACACTGTTCCAAAAGATTTGTGCCACAGAACAGTTATAAAGGAAAAATAAATAAAATAGTTGCACTACAAATTATCTCTGGAAAAAAGTTAGAAAAAATACACTAAAATGTTCTTTTCAAAATTCTAAAATCATTATGGCACATGTAGTCTTTTGTCTTATTCAGTTATTAAGCCAATGCTTGCTTGCTTGCTTGCTTGCTTGCTTGCTTGCTTAATTACCTGGCTTCAGTTAAAGCCACTGAGGAGGGTGATTCTCTGTTGACTCGTTTCCAAAATAATTCCACAACTCTAAAAAAATCCACATAATGTTTTACTTTCCTCTGAGTAATGAATGAAAAAGAATTATAATTGGCAGTAACATTACGGTCCCATGATGTGAGTTTATATAAAAACTCAGTGCTCGAGATAATGACTACTCAAGGCTTTCATCTTTTACTATGGATACATATGTTTTTAATACCAGGTATTAAATCATCTGTAGTAAATCATCAGTTCCTGGTATTAAATCATCAATACTCTTTTTCCTCAAAAGTTGAAAATAAAGTACTTTATCTGCCACTTACATAAAAGGTATGTTTCTTTCATTCAACAATTTATTCATCCTTACGACCTTCCTAAACTAGCTGTCCTATTCCCTAAACATAAACCAATGCTTTTTATGGTGAACATGACAAATTTAGGGCCCAAAGGTATCACTGGTGTTTTCTCCAAAAGCATTGCTCATTGTCAACTCTACACCAGCCTTAGCTTTTAGTTGGAGGCCTTTTGATAGCATTTTAAGAATTAGATTTTTTTCTTCCTGGCATAAGCAATTGGTCACCTGTTTCTTCCTGGATCTGAACAGCGTTGGCTCAAATCCAAGGTGAAGATATCCGCTTTCACACATCTTTCTTCTGTGTTTCCTAACAGACCAGACAATAGATAGATGTGGGAGGGGGAAAGGGAATTTACATTACTCTCTATGAATGTCACAGGAATTTGAAAGCCAAGCAGAAGACAGCAAGCAGAAAGTTTCATTACTTTGTGGCCTTGGTTAGACAGGATAGGTAAGGTGCCCTGCCTTGCTCTTGACGCTCAGTTTGAGGGATTAACTCTCCCCCATCTCCAGAGGCTGGTTGAGCACTGGGGTGGAATTGCAGAGACTCTTTTCGTTAGCGTTCCACTCTGCAAGGAGGCAGAAACATTGTACTCTGCCCACCGATCTCCATCGCTCCCTCAGAGCAAGGAATGCAGATCTTCTGCTTAAACCACTCTCCCACCAGCCCCCCTCTCATGAAAATATTTTTGAAAAATGTGTTGATTTTGACCAGGGACCAGATGCTGACATCTTTCTCTCACAGTAACATCTTACTCCATGATTATCTGTTGACTTCAGTAGTATCCCTTGTGGAATAAGGTGTTACTCAGTTAAAACAACCATATCACATGTTAATCAAAGTTACTATCCTGAGAGACCTTTGGATATCTTGGGAGTAGTAGCCACTGATTTTTACATTATTGTGAAAATAGTGGTAGAGGGAAGGATCTGTTTCTTCTTTTGAAGCAAGCAGGGCATTTAATTATCCATTTCCTTCCTGGCATTCTTTGGCTATGTCCCGACTGGCAGATCATAAGGGAATCTGGAGGGCCTATATCCAAGTGCACATACTGCCCCAATCCCGACTCAGTATCAAGGCCAGACCCTGGGTGAGCATCAGGCCCTGTGCTGTCCCATGCCAGAGACCAGAAGCCTCAGTCCCAAGGACACACGGAATATGCACCTTGGCTGGTGCTGTATGGCTTTCACAAACTGGCTAGGCATCTGGATGAATGTACTGGCCTGTTTTAGGATACATGATAAGAGTCATGACAAGGCAAGACTTGTAAAATTACCTAATTACAAGAACTCTTTTGGCATTCAAATTTTGATAAGGGCATTTATCAGGATTCAGCTCTAACATTAAGTACATTCACTACTTTATTGCCTTGGATACAGGAGGATTCTTCATTTGGATAAATGGTCTTTCATGTATGGAATGTATACAGTCTGTAGTTTACTGTGACAGAAATAGTTTTACCAACTTTTGGTTTCCTTCAGAAGCCTACAGACCACTGAATAATTCCTCAAGTCTCTTAGCAGTAAACAGCCAATATGACTTTAAAGCAAAAGGATCAACTTGCTTTCTCTTAACTTCCTAGGTATTCTTACTGGGATTTACTGTTTAAATTTTAAAAGCATTCATAATCTGATATTATAAGATAGACATATGATAAACTATGTAGTAATGACTAGTGTCTCTTTTATCATAAATCAGAGTGTGGATATTCAATATTTTATAGAAGTTGCACACTTTTAGCAAAACATTGTAGGTTTGTAAATGCCAGTAAATAATGAGGTAACACTGACTTCAGTATGTTCAGGATTTCACCCCACATATGCCTCATGTTTGTTTTATTGTATTGCTCAAGTAAACATGGATTAAATATACTAGAATCTAGGCCTGAGGCATTATGTTACTAATTCTCAACAAAATAAGACTTCTCCAGAAAGCTTTAGCTACTGCTGAGTGAAGGAGGAGTACAGAAGTATTAGTGTTTATTTTTAAAGAGGACATTTTAGGGTAAAATATTTGTCTCACTAGCTTGTATTTCATAAGTTTGTTTTATTATATTCTATTTTTAAGAACACAAGTGTTTGTTTGAACAACAGTTTCAAAAGTTTTCATTAAAAGTCTTCTGACAAATACTGCTTTATCCAGAATGAGATTATAGAGAAAAGAATGATAATTAAACCGAATCACTTAACAGCTGATAGGCACTTTTGACACTAATTACTAAAATGAAGTTCCGTTAAAAAGAGAGGGTTGTAAGCACTGGGAAGAAAACTTCACTGTGATTTTCATGAAGAAAATCAGCTCATCCTTTTAGAGATTGTTCTTTTAGGGTCTCCATCCAACAAGGCTGTTTAATCATTATGGCTACAACTGAATGTTTCAGTAGCTGCAATATAAAATACTGAAACAAGACTTTTGTCAGTTTAATGCAGCTATTTTTATGTTATTGCTTTCAGTCATAAAGTGTCATGAAGACTTAAGGTTTTACTGAAACTATTACTTAATGTTTGATGGAAAGCCCTAGTTTCCAGAGAAATGGAATCTTCCCTCTCTCCTTCTTTTCATCTCTCCCCTCCTCTAGCTGTCAAGGTTATAGAGCAGCACTTGAAATTTGTGACCAGAGTACACACAAAAAACCTCTGAACAACCCCAAACAGAAAACAAATGCAGTGTCCACATGCACTTATTTTTCATGAGTGTTAAGCAGGAGCCCTGCTTATGAATATTTAAGGTTGACCTCTTCTTGCATCCCATACTACCTTCCTTCTCTCCCCATGTCCGTTCAAATGTAGACTGTTTTATTTTTAACTGCTCAGAACAGTATCTCCGTCACCTCTCTGCTCTTGAGTGTTACTGCATCTCCTGCAACTAGGACCTTCCTTGCTCAGTGCCTGCACAAAGGCCGTGAATTAAGGCTCATAAAAAGCATCCCATCTTCTACTCTGTGCTACACTTTCCACCCAAGGAGAAGATTGCAGAGCAGATGTGTAAAAGGTGAGAAACACATTGCCTAGTCTGCTGAGAGTTGCTCACATGTCATGGAGATTAGTGTGGTTAGGAGAAGCTTTATAAAGAACAGAAGTGATTTTTCTAATTTTCATGCTGTGGTCTCCGTACAGTTCCTCACAGTGGGGTCCACAGTGCGCATGAGGTTGATCACAGATGGGGCTGCACAGACCCTGAGGGGAGCAGAGCTCACTCAACGCTAGGCTGTGAATCCAAGCTAGAAATGTGCCACTCTTGGCTGGGAAGGTCTCTGGCCCTTTCGTCCCTTCCCAGAGCCAACAATTGCCAGCTGCTTCTGAAACGCACACTGTGGCATCAACATAGCTGAGTACTTCTCTGTCTGCTAGCCACTGTGCACATCTTCAGCCTGGAGACCTCAACAGAGATGAACAGAGAGCAGCGCTGCAGTGAGAAGCGGTTGGAGGCAAAGCTCACAGCCAGTGTCTTGGCTCAAGGCCTGTGTTGGTGAGAGCCCTGAGTGGTTGCCCACGCTCCCCACAGCTCAGAGACCACGCTTATGTCAGAACAGGGGGAAACTGTGGATGCCCAAGGAAAAGCACACATAAACCTGAGTCAGAACAGGCTTTACAGGTCAGTAAAAAGGATGAGGAATGTTGAAAAAAACCAGGTGTCTAGCAGTGGAATTATTCTGCGGAGCTCAAATTGCTGCTTAAGGGCAAGAGGTTGCTGTCCGTTGGCCTCTAGGTTTTAGAAGAAGTCAGCCATATCTCATGCTACCTAGGACCATTTGCTTGGTCAGAACTGCAGAATCCATGAGAATATGACACAGAATCAGGCATTTATGCCAACATATGAGCAAACTTCAGGGTCATTTTTCAAAGTCAAGCTTCAAAGTTAGAGTAAGGATATAGGGTTTTTGAGTCAATGATAAAGTAATGCTTTTGTCTTTAAAGGTGGATGACAATTTCTCTTCTATCGGGCTTTTCTGCTATAGGGTAAGCATTTTGATGGCTTTCAAGCATTTTATCTGGGGATCAGTTTTGTTTCTGGTACAGAGAAGAGCTTGCTTTGTCCTTGCTAGGTGGAGACTAAATGCATTTGTGTGATTTGAGTAGTCCATTTCTTTATCACTTTATGGATCATTAAGATGCGATGATGAAATTGAAAATAGTCAGAGCTGCTCTTTCAAAATAGATTCCAGTAGACTCAGATTTCTTACTGACCTTCTGTGCTAACTCATTTTTAAAGACTACCTGTAGAAGTGAGAACTTAGACAAACAAAGCAATAAGCTAAGAACCATGACACCTTAACGATATTTAATCTCAATGATGTAGCACACTCATCTTGAGGGAAAAATGAATCTGCCAAATTGCAAGTGCTTCATCTATGTTCAGAACTTGAAAACATTTTACAGCCTGTTTTTAAACTGTATTTCAAAATAATGCTTCCACTATCCTTAAAAAGGAAACAGCCTCGACAAAAATGTAAGGGAAACCTCTAGCACTGATATCTTGAAATGACAGATAAAACTATTTCACTGAAGGCTGGGGACATTACAGTCTTGGGCCAGTTGTATAGGATTACAAGAGTAACTATTTTGCATCATTGCCAACTACCAGCCAGTTAGTTGGTCTGAACTAGTTGGGTAGTTTCTTTAAATTGGACATGGATGATTTATCGCAATATCAAACCAAAATCTTTCCAAACTAGCCAAACATTTTGGTGGTATTATTTTAACATTTCTATAAGGCAAATGACATTTGATGACATAGTGATGTGTAAAGCTAGTGCCTTTTTCCCAGTGTGCCTTGAAACATTCAAACCAGAAGTGTTCCTTGCAGCTATGAGGCATACTGTGGAGATCTGTAACTGATAATTGTTTTAAGAAAGAGCTGTCTGTAGAGTTCTAGTTTGTTTTTTAGAAAGCAAATCATTATACTTAGCAACTTGTCCATGCAGAAGTTTGCTGTTTGAAATTCAAAAGAGTTATTCATAAATTCCGTCATATTTACTACCTTGTTGGACTTTATTTATTGTTATTTAAAATTTTAATGGCAGGATTCTGCACTGAGTAGGGCAACATGAGAAGTGCTATGAGAAATGGGCACAGCAATAAAATTCAAAGGGGAGGTTTTTTTTTTTTTTTAATTCACAATATATACTCCATATGAAAACATACTACATACTCAAGAGCAAGAACTGGCACTGGGTTTTTGTTCATTGGTTAAAACATTTCTCAAAGCGGGAAGCAGAAATAATATACTCTGGCTTAGGTGATCAATCATAAACATGCAGGACAAACAGATACCAACAAATCAGTGTATCATTTATCCAAGGTATTTGGCAAATACTTCTAAATATCAAATATGTACAGAGAAATCAAGGTCTATTTATGACTGGCATGTGAACAGAAAAGAAAGTTTGTCAATATATTCGTCATTAGACCTATTGTGTTCTATAGTTACTTGTTCTATAATTTCCTGTAAACTGCAGTCAAGTGTAACACACAATTTGCTGAAAATACTGCTGACCATTGGATCTTGGAAGAATATGTCACCCAGCCTAATGAAGCATAAAATAACTTTTAATTCTATTGTTGCATAGAGAAAAACATTATCTAGAAAGATTAGGAAAAAGAAACATGAAAATCCAAACCCCAAGCAACAAATTTTTGTTCTGTTGTGTAGGGAAAAGCATTAAAAAGAAACACAAGAACCCAAACTCTAAAAATCTTATGAACACAGTTATTATAAACTATTGCAAAAACTGAAAGCAAGTTTCAGACAAAGTCCAAAAACCTTTTGACAATATATAAGGTACAACAGAGCTAAGACGTCTCAGTGAGTGCATCCTTCCATTAAGCCGATGTATACGTGTAGTTCCAAATGCATAAATACATTATTCATATGTATTTTACGGGGAATCATGGCATGACTGTATTCCTTCAGTAAATCCCCATCTCCTTCAGCTTTTTCTAATGAGCACAGAAAATGTTCAGTACATTATAGATGCAGATCCTCAAACAGAATTTAGATTGCAACCAAATTATTGAATAAAGGAGGAACCCCTGTGACATTTTCCCAGAGAAACCGCAGCACGTCTGTGAACACTTGTTAATTTAACAGCTACATTCCCTAATTCACAGTTATGCAACACACCATTAGTTTCCTTTTATCAGTTACATCAAAGACCATATAAGTAGCTTTATCTAGTGAAGAACAGAATTTTTTAGCACACACAGTGCAAGATGGTGTTGTGCAAAACAGCAGACAGCCCCACAGCTTCAGTGAACTTGGCAAATAGGCTTAGGCAGCATTCAGTTAAGATTTCAGACAGTTTGCCACCCTCTGTCAGTTCATCTCCTCTTCTTTGTCCTAATGATCCCTGTTGCATTGTGCGGTATTGACAACATTCTACAGAAATTAAAGTGTCAACTGCGAGTCCATAAATGCAGGAAGAAATGTTTTCTGCAGTTCTTCTGTTCCTATAAACGTGTGCCTTGTGGACATAATTAAGGGAATAAAACACATCTTAATAAATATTCTGTAGCGGTCATAAGCATTGTGATAAAATATATTTGTCATCAAGAGGTGAGAACTGACAGTCTCATTTGAAGCAACAATATTATCTCTATAAATATGCCTGTGCTTGTTTCTTGCTATATTTGAAACACTTAGTCTCTAAATAATTTGACTTCTCAGTTTTCCTGCTATGAAATCAGCAGGGAGAATGTTCACCTACTATGAAGTGAAATTCATGTTAATTTTATTATGGTTTGAAAACTACCATTTATCACCAGCTTTCCGGTACTGTAGTTTGAAAAGATTAAGACATCAATACACCTGGTTTTTTTTGCTTATTCTTTTCAAGTCTAATCACTTTTTGCTCTAGCTGCTGACTTACGTGGGAAAAATGGAATACATTTTTCAAATGAAAGAAGTGTGCTTACAGTAATCTGTAGATAAGTGCGTTGCGGCAGTAGCCCATGCTTCTTGGAAATAGGGCAACCAATGGTTTTCATGGCTTTGGAAGGAGGCAAAAGGTGCTTAAAGGTCAACTTATCTCTGAAAGTGCTGAAAAATAAAATATGTAAAGGTATTCCCTGAATTATGAAGGCTGCTTCCAGAGATAGATAGGGAGAAGAATGCTTAAAAGGAAAATACGACGTGGGATACTTGGCAGTCATCTGGACACCGTTCAGAAAAGTACTAGTTTTTTTTATGTGTACTGGCCCTGTGCTAATCTTAAGAACATTATCTGTAATCTAAAGAGAATGCAGTGAAGTATAAATCAGAGGCTTATAGATGGACAGGTCTTCCATGAGACTGAAATTGCAAGTGGTGAGCAGGATCCAACTGAAAAGGAAAGATACTGTTAGTAGAAAGCAATACAGACAATTGGGATTGCAGACTGAATGCATTAGTAAGCACAGTTTCTTAAATGCAAACATTTAGTAGTAAGCAGAGTCAGATTTTTTTCTTTTGATTATTGTCAGAAAATACCTATTTGGTGGGCTGAAGTTTTTCAAAGGAACAAACCTGAAAAAATGAACACACCGAAAATAACTCTGTCCCCCAGTACCTAGTGGTCTGGTAGCTCTGGCACTGAGTGTGGGTGTAGGAGACATGGATTCAACTTACTAATTTACTGGGTACTTTCTTATATCAGGGAATAGCTCGAACACATGAGGCTGACAAAAGTGCATCTCCAGTATTGTGGTGAGTAGGGCACTGCTCTGCTCACTTTCCCAAAGGGAAGATACAAACCAAGGATAGCAGTTGTCTCACCTACTTTCAGCCAACCAGAAGCTGAGAATGGAGTATAAAATCTTCTTTTAGATGGCTACTTTACTAAACGGAGAAAAATGTTTTCTGATAACTGTCTTGGGTGAATCATCTCCTGGATGTACCTATTTGTCTCTATTGGCTATAGGAGAAGTCTGGACATATCCTTTGCAGTGGGTTATATGCTTTGACAAAGGAACCAGTGCTGAAGCTCGGGTCTCTTTTTCATGCCAGGATAGAGAAACAGATTAGCAATTGTGTCAGACCTTAATGCCCAGTTAACCTAGATAATTTTTACCCTGAATGCAGTAAAGCTTTGCTTACTCTCAGGGAAAGCAGAGATGAAGGTGCCTGCCACTCTCATGGTCTTCTGCAAAAAGCATATCTTCATTTCATTTGAATGTAGAATGAAAACACTTTTTACCTCCACAATACTCCTTTCTTATTTATGCCACTAAATATTCATGAAACTTGAAATGCATCATAAAGGGAATGACTTGGCACAACATCTAATGACTAGACAGTTTACACAATACATAATGCTGTAGACAGAAGGCTATCAGCTGCCATTATAGAGTTTGGCCCAAAGTTTCTTTTCGCTTATAATGTCATTCACTGAATTATTGTGAATTTTTCAAACACAAGTCTTTTCCTGAAGATTATTTTTAATAATATGATCAAATTTATAGGATTTTCTCTACTTTATATATGTGCCATATATGATACAATTCAGTATTCAGTCACAGCAGCATGCCTAAATGAATGCAAAGTTTAAGTGAAGCTGTGTAACTCTCCACTCAAAAGTTTCTCAAATCATTTAGTTTCTTTCTCAGAAATAAATATACTATGGTCTAGAGCTGGCTGAATAATGAAAAAAGTTATTCATGGGTAATTATTCTATGAGAAATGGCCAAATTTACAATAGGTTTTATTCACAATAGATTATTTGACCAGTTTCACTGGTGACTGCTGTGAATCAAATTTTCTAAGCAGTCAGGCTATCTCCTATATGAAATGCACATCTCATTGCTATTAAACAAAATTAAGCATTTCTGCAATATTATTCATGGTTCACTGTAGCCAAAGAAATACCTTATGTTCTGCAGCAGTTTTTATGGTGATATAAAATACTTTGAATACCTTGAAAACTATCAGAGTGCTGTCCTGGGATTTGTCTGCCGTTAAATACGTTCTTTTCTGCATCACCATTTCTGTATCATTTCAATATTTGTATTTTACAATGCCTGCATGATGGCAGTCAATACACTGGCTTCATGAATAAATCATTTATTTGCAGACTGTTCTCTGATTAAATACCTATGAGATCCAAAGGGTTTATTGTACTTCCATTGTGTATAGTATATTTTATTATTATTTACTTGTATCTTCTAACATCTTACAGTAGGGAGAATACTCTTGTGATGGGTACCAGAGATTTCAGCTGATGAAATACACATTTTACTTTTCAAGAGCGGGTAAGTGACCTGAAAGGTGGGAGGGCTTGCTGAACTGCAAAAAGCCACACTATACCCTGGATGAATGTGTGAAGAAATCTGAGGAAGTTGTAAATGGAGCTAGAAACTGGATAGATTTTTGGAAAATTAATTTGAGTCATTGTACCAAAGCAGAATGGTTCCTGGAACTGCAGTCAGTGGCACTACACAGAGAAAAAGCTGTCTGGCAGTCTTACCAAGTACAGGTACTCTAGCTGAAGTTTCCTTGGATGATATGATTAAAATGCACATATTTAAGAAGAGTGACATCAAAGATTCAAGGCCAAAGTGGTCAGTGTTACAAAGACATTTTTCCTTTATGACCAAAATGGAAAGATTACACCCTAAATTTATTACTACAATTTTAAAGCCAATGGAAGCCATTACATAATCTTTCCCAAACTGCAGAAATAAACTATTTTTTTTTATGATGCTGTGACTGCACAGATTTTTACCTGATATCTGTAAGGAAAAAGACATTAGAAAAGATTACATGCAAAACCCCCACATATAAACCAAGAGGAAAGTTAGTGTTGCCCTAAGCTGGAAGGAGTTTATGTTAAATAAAAAGAAAACTCCCAAGCCCCAGATCTCTGTTCCTTCTTTTTAATGGTCTTTCATTTCCAGTTTCATAAATATAGTCTTTGTATAAATGAGAACATTGGTTTAATTTCCCTAATAGATTATATTTTTATTTTAGTCTTAGACTTTGCCACAGAACAGTTTTTTAGTCAGTCCTTCTTGGTGCGCTGTCATAGTTAGAAGTTACTACGTTTCCAATTTACTTAAAAAAAATATATTCCTTATTTCTTTTCTGTCTTTGAAAAGGCCAAGGTAATAAAATTTCCCAGACCGCTGGTGCTTCCTTATTTGCCCTTTACCTTCCATACCTGGCATCATTTCCTGCAGCATCAGGACTTTGAGAGTGTAAAATATAAATGTATATGTACACCTTTCCTTCTCACCAACCAAAGAAGTACCTGATCTATTTACAATGATGTGAGTTCATAGAATGATAGAATCATAGAATGGTTAGGGTTGGAAGGGACCTTAAAGATCATCTA
>JAVKLA010000027.1:24359760-24371342 GCA_034782735.1 Sagittarius serpentarius | reverse complement strand
CCTTGAGCTTCACATTCCCCACCAGCCCCTCCTTGTTGGTGAGAACAAGGTCCAGCATAGCACCTCTCCTTGTTGGCTCCTCCATCACTTGGAGAAGGAAGTTATCATCAATGCATTCCAGGAACCTGCTGGATTGCTTGTGCCCTGCCATGTCATCCCAACAGATATCGGGGTCGTTGAAGTCCCCCATGAGGACCACGGCTTGTGAACGTGAGGCTGCTCCTGTCTGTCTGTAGAGGGCCTCACCTCCTTGGTCTTCCTGGTTGGGTGGCCTGTAGCAGACCCCCACTATAATGTCACCTGTCCCTGTCCTCCCTATAATCCTGGCCTATAAACTCTTGGTTGGCTCCTCACCCATCCCCAGGCAGAGCTCCGTGCACTCCAGCTGGTCACTGACATAGAGGTTCATTGACACTGAGACAGGTGTGCTTTACATGTAGCATCTCTAAAATAGATGCTTGGCAATAATGTATTGTGGTTTGTTTTTTTTTTTTTGCCTGAAATGTCTTTGCCAGCTCACTGCACTTACCAGGACTGTGATTCAGCAGAAGCTCTTCAGACCACTATGGCAAAGCCCTCATACCTTTCAATAATTAATACCCTTCTTGTGGTCTATGGGAAAAACTGGCCAAGAGCCTCCAGCTGGTGCCTTACAAATCTGTTCTCTGTCTTTTGCACCCAGGGCAACCTGAGCTTGAACCCTGTCTCCTAAAATCCTAGAGCTCAGGAACTGGGGCACTCTCCTGAGTGTGGGGAGCCTTCTCAATGAGAAGACCAGGTCTCCTTCTGTGAAAAATTAAGTGAAAAATTAACACCACTATGTTTAGAGCACAAATTTCCTTTGCTTTTGTACATGTTGCCTGGGACCTGCTTGACACTGAAATCTTTCTTTCTACATGTTCATTGTTTTTGTTTAACTAACCTTTTTAAAAGCCTGAAATGGAAACTGCAGAGATCATGTCATGACTAGTAACACACCAGTTTAGAATTACTTCAATTAGTGAAAAGTATCCTCCTTCCTCCAAATGTTGCTTCATATTTACCATAATTTTGAAATGTTTTCTTGGATCTGCTGGAAAGTTAAAAAAAGAAACCACCTCACTATTTTCACAGATTTACCAGTGCTTAGATGGTCTAATTTTATCTCAAAGCAAAAATAAATAGGTTGAAATCCAGCATTGTATTCCTCTCAACTTGCGAAGGAAAACTTACTGCTGAACGTAGCAGTGGTTTTATGGATATCCACTAATGAGAAAAATAAATGTTAACATGTAGTTTAATCAAATTCTATTTTTGGCTGTTTGCAAAGAAGGCTATCAGTCCAATTTCAGGGAAGAAGAAAAAACTTGTTATTGTAGAAAATTAAAGGCCACTGATATATGGGCTGTTATTTTCTTGGTTTAGACATTTATGTATGTTTAGTTCATTTGAGTATACTACCTCAGTGCTGGTTAAAAATATTTGAAGATAGAGAAGAAATTATCTAGTTTTATAGGAAACTAAATGATGATTGCTGCAATTTGCCAACACTAATTGGGGAGGCAAGGGTATAAGAAAAAGGAACTGAATTAAATGCATCTTGAAGTGGATTTTTACTGGCCTACAAATATCTTGTGATAATTAAGGTAACAAATAGGCAGCAAACTAGGACAGTTGGGTGTCACCATTTCACCTGTGGTCAGCATGGTTCAATGTATCGTGAAGGCTAACTTATTTCTCCGATATCTCACTCTGAATATGACCTATAATTACTCTGGGGAAAACATGGATATAAAAGACTCAGAAGAACTTGAGAGTGCAGCTTGTGGGTGTGCTTCATAGGAGGCTCTGGTATTTTAAACTTTAGTTACGAGACCATTCAGTGAAAGTAGGAAGTACCACTGTGAGTGGTGTCATGCACTGCAGTTCTCTGCTGTAAAGCTGGTTCTTGCTCTTTCCTGTATAATTTATGAACAAAAAGAGAGACTCAAAAACCTCGGAGGATCCTTCCAGGTCATGGAAATAAGGTTGTATGGTTATGTGACTTTTAAAGAGTGAGCAGCCAATAAGACATAACAGCTAATCCACATAACACCACATAAGCTTACATTTGATATTTTAAGCCATTCACTGAAGAACTGTGTCAAACAGCATATTAAAAAAACAGAATGAACCAGCAGCCCATTTATGCTGTTTTACTGAAGACTGTAAGTTGTAGCTTGGCTTAATTTTCTCCCGCCCTGGAGCATCGGTGAAGTAAGACTCTAGGAGTTTTCCTGTGTCACATAATGCCTCTGGATGTAGCTGGACACCTTTGCTGCCATGCTAATCATGCTTTCAAATAAACTGCTATTTAACCTGTGCTCTGAGAAGCTAAAGGGGGAAGTCTCAGAAAAGTACCTTTGTCTCTGATTCATGACAAACTGGAGGGAGAGCAATCAAAGGATGGCAGAGGCATGAAGGATTAAAACAATGGCCATGATTTGCAAGGGAGTAAATAAACATAAGGAACCATTCTCCCCTGCAGCAGACGGCTTTTTTTTTGGCCAAACTATCTGTCCCTTCACTGACTCTCTCTCTCTCCTGTGTGTGTGCTGGCAGAAGAGAGAGATCTTGGCTTTGCTGCATGTTTCTCAGCTTCCCACAGAGTGGGAAATGAAGGTAAACTGAAGAGTGTCTGTTGTAACCTGGCTTAATTTGCTCCCTTCCGAGGGCATTTCCTAGAGAAATTATGATTCTATGAGTCAAACTACTTGTAGATGAGTCAAATTACTTGTGGACTTGCTGCAGTAGCACCACACTGCCGCTTGCCTGGAAGCTATCTGCAGAGTGGTCTTTTTATGAATATCTAGTAAAGCACTTGAATGAAAAATGGTAACACGCTCAGGGCTCACATACAAAGCACTTTAAAAAATTAAACTCTTGAACCTTTTATGTGGAAATGCATGCAGTTCTGATAAATCATGGGACAGGTCTCTGGGAATAAATTCTTCTGAATTATTAGGCATGCACACACTATGTTGAAAGTGTCATTATAATGCATATAATTTCAACAAAATTGTACATAATCATAGTGAAGTGCTGGGTTTTTTTGGTTCTTTTTCTTCAGTAATTGGAATAATTGCCAGAGGTTTCAGTTGTCACCATTGTGTCTGGGGTGTTTCATATTATTCAAGTCGGGGTCCATGAGGTGAAAGTGAAGTTCCTTTACAAAACTGGAGAAAACACTTGCTGAGATAAAAGAAAGAGGGAGCAGTATTGGCACTGAAGAGATCAGACTGGCTGACAACATCGTACTACAGAGAAAGAGAGAAAGACACTTAAATAAAATTGACTTCTTTTGAAGGTCAGACTGAAAAAAAGGAAGAGAGTTATATGATTTTGATGTTCTAAAGACAAAAATTGCAAATTTTGGGAAAGTTAAATCATAGCATTTGAAATCTTATCTTTTAAGTAGCTGACTCGGTCTGCTGTACTCACAGAGGTTTGTGCATGTACATGAACCTTGTTAGAAAATGTCTTATGAAGTTTCTTATTAATTGCAAGGCATTCCATAAAGTAGTGAGAGACTACACGTGAAAACTGGCAGTCTCGCGGGAGTACTAAGCAGGGCCTTAGTTTTGCAAAACTCCTGCATACATATGCAAGCATATATATACATACTCACCCTGACATCCTTGATGCCAAAGTGACTACTCAGGATAATAGTGTTGACCTCAGAGGTAGGCCCAGGAGAAGCATATATTGGGGTCATGGGCCATTGGTCTGGGGTACATAAGCCCGGGGCATTTCATAAAGCATACATAGAATTTTAGAGTATTAAGCAGAATAACATATAATTAGGAATCTTAATTTGAATAATCAATGTTCCGAATCTATTTTACATTAATTAAGCTAGTGTAATGTTTTCTGTCAAAGCTGGTGTTATGATTTCTAGCTTCATATTAGGCTGAAGAAAATGGGATTACTTTATGGTAATAGACATAGAGACATTTTCAGAGTATGTGCTATTATAATTTTCCCTAAAAGGTAGTAGCACCTTTCAGAGAGCCTCAAATAAATCCCAAAATAAGAGAATCCAGACAGGTAATGTGATAATCATTTATTTGTTATCTCTCTTGTAACAATCCTTCTCTTCAAACAGTGCCAGAGATTTCACACTGGAAAAAGATAAAATTATAAAAAAGTAGCATTTTTCTTAATTATGGAGGCAGTGACGTATAGTATAAACTCAGAACATAAAAATATGAGAAAAATAGGTGCATTCATTTCTTGTCTAAAGTAACTGCAACTGCTTTCCTCTCAGCTTTACTGGCCTAATGATCCATAAATTTTGCTGCTTCTCCCAGTACAGTAAAACTATGAGTGTTGCCTTAAAAAGTAATTGGAAGCCTTGCTGGGTAAAGCTTGATATAATCCTATTTTAAATCTCTCAGCCACAGTTAAGATTGTGGAGGATTTAGAAAAAGAAGAATTATAATAGAGAGTTTTTTTCCTTTAAAGTTCACTATTCAATAAGCCTGTATCCCTCTGTCTCTTTTTAGTTAAATGTTCAAGTCAGTGGCACTTGAGAAGAGTGCGTTATGGATCAGGACCTTGGTTTCCTGATAAAGCAGACTATTTTATGTCAGGATATGCAAAAATCCAAGCCACAGACTATTTGCTTTCTTAAATATTACGGGCTGTAACTTCAGCTGATGCAAATCAATGTACATCTTAATTCCAGTGATTCCAGGTCAACTTACATCTGTTGGGGATGGTCTGGTTCCATTCCCCACTCATGGGTCTATATACGTATGTTAAAGAAGAAAGGTAAGCTTTACTGATTTACCATTTGAATCACTCCTGGAGCTCCATAAAATTCAAAAGTCTCTATCAACCTCTCATACTGCCCAAGAAGGAAACTAGCAGTGTGATTTATTGTTAAACGTTTTCAGTGTCACATGCACCTCTGTGTCATGGTTTAAGCCTGGCTTCTTACAGGAGCCACCCCTGTAGCCCCCTCCTCCGCTACCAAAACCCCACCACACAAACCCAAAACATTCTCACATTTAAAACAGACAGGAAGAACTCATCTCAGTGAACGGGCATATCGTGCTAATCTTCATTTTGTTCCATACAAGACTGATAATGCTTGAGGTATTCAGTCTATATGGGAGAAACTAATAAAAGACTTCAGTAGCTTCACTTATTAACTTCAATAACTTACTTTATTGTGTAATAATTATTAACTTCAATAACTTAATTATTGGGAGCTTAGCAGGGTCTTTCCAAAAGAGTAGAGTGTTACAGCAGAGAAATTAGAAATATGTTTCAAAGCACAAACCAGCCATTGGCAGGTGAGACTCCAGACGGAGTCAGGATTTTATTCCAGAGCAGCTTACCCTGAAGCATCTTGTTGCTGCCTTGAAACACTGAATTGTGTCCAGTGGCAGACAAAGGTTCGCTCAGAGCTGAATGGATCACTTGAGGGTGCCTCTGTTCCTAAAAATGCATGTTTGTTCTGCTGCCTTTGAGGAAGAAGTGTGTCAGTTTGTCACAAGATTTATTTCTGTTACAGCAGAGAAACTATTTCACAGCAGCAAATACACAGTTTAGTTTCTCCACTGGAACACATTAAAAATGAGAAACATGCACTGTGAGGTATGATTCACCCCAAAACAGAGAGAAAAAAAATCTCTTCTGCTGTGCTAGATTTCAGAGATCCCCAGCACACACTCCCACAGTAGGACACCAGCTCATTAGCTTTTTGTCTCTCTGCAGGCACAGCTGGATAGCATTTCAGCTCCAAAACCCAGGCTCTACACATTTGATGCTCTCTCTTTCTCTGCGAGGTTAGACTTACACTGGAGAATTTCCACTGCATTTCTTCCTACACACCTTCTTCTTCTGTGTTCTTCACAGCTGGAAGAGGATTCTGCTTCACAAATAATTAAAGAGGAGAAACCATGGTAGGCCACAGATTTTAAGTACATAGGTAACTGTGAAGTCAGCTACTCTGACTTCCCATCTGTGCAAGCCAGGCAATTTTATCCATACTGCATGCAGGTCTTCCTGGGGGCTGGAGTTCAGACTGAAAAATGGAACAAGGGAACCCAAAGTCAGAGAGCTCTGCTACTTTGTGCATTTCTTCAGTTCATTAAAAGAGGCAAAACAATCCTAGCCAAGAAATGAGCAGCCTTTTTTGTATCAAGGGTGAGAGATGAGACACTGATAGGATCTTTAAGAGACGCTCCTGGGGCAGGAGCCACCCTGAGGGTGGGAAGGCAACAGAGGAGCAGCAAGAGGACACCCACCCAGTGGGGTGGAAGACGGTGACTGCTGGCAGTGGGAGGAAGGCTCCATTTCAGCCTGCAGCAATTTAACCTAAAATACATCTCCAGTGACCTGGCAACAGAGGAAAAACAAGTCCTGTTGGGGAAAGATCCTGGGCCAGATATCTCAGCTTTTACAATTAGGATCAGTGCCACAAAGAGATGAGTGCAAGTGGAAGAGGGATGGCATGAACAAGAGGAGCACAGGCATGGATGAAATGGGCTGTTCAGCATGGACAAGAGGACAGGAAAAGGAGGGATAATTGCACACTGTTAAGAGGACCCTCGAATGTTGAAGAAGTCCCGTAAGAAACCAGAGGTCAATGTGGGATGGGACTAATTTTGGTATGTTGTGGTGGGGGTCTGTAATTGATCACCTGGGGCAGAGGAGGTGGTGGACAAGACTTAAATAGCTATTGCTTGCCCTCCTGGGGGGCTTTCATGCATCTGGAGGAAGGACACCAAGGCACTGAGCAAACCAGGAAGCTGAAATACTCAACATGTTTTTTTGTCACAGTCCTTACAGGCAAAGCCCTCTCCTGGGGCCTCTGCTTCTATCAATACAATTGGGAAGGAGAGAAGTAGATGACTGTTGGGGGAGCAAAAGCTTTAGGGGACTGTTTAGAGTAGCTGAGTGTCTTCAGATCTGTGAGACTGGATGGGAAACACCTGAGGGTACTGAAGGAGTTGGCTGAAGTGATGGTGAGACTCATCTATCATCTAAGAAAATTCATGTTTATCAGAGGAGGTTCTTGCTGACTGGAAAAAAAGCCAACACTACATCCTTCTTTGAGACAGGCAAGAAGGAGGAGGTCGAGAATTACAGCATTCTCACTGTAAAGCTGACAAATTTCAGGCTGGATGAATGAGAAATTTTCAGCCCAGACATCAGTCCAGTGTTCTCTGTTCAAAAGGGATGTTGATAAACTGGAGAGGGACAAGGGAAAGATTACCACTGGCCAGAGACATACAGCATGTAGTCTATAATGAGAGGATGAAGCATCTGGTTTTATTTAGTCTGGCAAAGAGGAGCTGAGGCGCAGTAGGATAGGAGCCTACAGCTACTTGAATGGGGGTTAGAAAGGTAACAGAACCAGTAGTGACAAGTAATATAAGAGGGGCAGTGACCAGAAAATGCTATTTTGGGGGTTTAGACTGGACATTAGGAAAAACCTTTTCACCAGAATAGTGCAGAACTTAAACAGGTTCATCAGAGAAGCTACTAAACCTCCATTCCTGTTTGTTTTCAAGACTCCAATACAGCCACAGCTGACCTGATGTAATCGTGGGAGTAGCCTTGCTCTGAGCAGGATGATGGACTAGATGACCTCCAGGGATCCTTCCAGCCAACATTTCTAAGCTTCTGTGTACACCACAATAGAAAGACAAAATCTGGGAGTGTAGTTATGCATGTGCTGGCAGAACAGCTATACTCATGGTTTTGTGCCTGATTTAATATATGAGTCCTGATGTATTTTTTAATTAGAGATGTAATATTCCCACTGAGGATCCCCACTTCCAATATTGCTTAAAACTATCTCACTGTGAATGCTCTGGAGTCTGTTGGATGAAACAAACAACGTAGTGTTCTGCAATATAATGGAAGATATCCGGTCCTAAGAAATTTTCATTTACATAGCCATCTACCCTGGAAAGCATTAGCTAATATTAATTGTAGAATAAGTTATCCAGCTATGATAATTCTGCTTGGTTTATGCAGCTTTATACACCTGGAAGACTGGAATTGAATTTATCTTCAGACTGAAAAAACATCTTACCTTTTAAGTGTTCATGCGGAACAGAACAACTTTACTTCCCAAAAGACCTCATTTGGTTCTGTAACAATAGCTTTTTATTCTTGCAGAGCTGAGTTACGGACGTATCTGTAGCCTACAAGCGTAAATTCAGTCAGCCCATCAGATAACAGTGTTGACCACAAAGAGAAACATATAAATAACCCAAATACCCCCTCTATAAAAGGAAACCCAGCAGTATAATTAGGTCAGTAACAGCAACATGTTGATTATACTTGTTAGAAAAAAAGGAACAATAGGCTTTTTTAATCATTTATTGTAAAACTCTTGGATTCATATGGGCAGTTAAAGGAATAGAATTCAGGGAAATGGAAGCACTTCTCTAACACAGAGAACTTCTGTAATTTTGGTATGTATCCCTATCTTTAAATTAAATTTTAGGCAACAGATCATGAATCAAATGACTCCTTTTACAAGACCAAGCATTATGGTTGAACTGTATTCCTATTTTTCTTTTCTTTTATAGTATATTTACTTTAGAAAAAATCAGCTATAAGGTTGTCCAGCATCAAATGATATCATGGTAGCAAAAGAACTTTGGAACAGGGTCAACATGGTCCTTCAAATATATCTTTCTGGGAACAGGCATGTTGTCATGTAGCGCTGTTTTAACTACTCCCTGTGCTATATTCTCTGCTTTCTCAGGTGGGTAATAAGAAATGGAATTTAGGTTCTACAAATATGTGTGTAGGTAGTAATTTGCTGTTGGTGGAGGACAAACACATACGATTAACCGTGACAAGGTCAGAACAATTCCTTCCCCTCACTGTCTCTGGGACTGATAGTCTATCCCCAAAAAAATCACAAGTCAAAGAGAAACAACCCCTTCATTTCAGATGGATTTAAACATTTTTCATTTTTTTCTTTTCTCACAGTATATCTTTAGTGTGATATGTCACCCCACTCAAATGCCTCAAAGACAAAGTAAAACATCAGTGTTACAGTAGAGGTTTCTCTTCAATCACTGTCTCTTTCTTCCTGTGAGATCTGTAGGGATAGTGTAAAGCAATACGAGAACCGATATATCTAAGGGTCTGGCTCAAAGCCAAGACTAAAAATGAGTTCAACAAAAATCTCTCTATGTAGCATCTGAAGCAATGCCATGGATAAAAATACATTCCTAGAGAAAATGTCTCCCTAGCTGTTTAAAATATGTGGCAGTCCAACCAGCATGCCAAGCAAGATTTGAAAGTATTTCTCTACACTGCACTTTCCAATGCTGACTGGAAGTAATTTCCTAACTAGCACAAGATCTGCATACACATTTTTGAGATTGAAGACTGCATTGTGGAATGCAGCAGAGTGCAAACCACCCAAGGTAGCACCAACTATTGTATTTCATTTCAGTAACTATGTCAATTCTGCAACGTCTCTGCCAACCCAGTGCTTGGACCTTCTTTCACAGGGAAGACGAACTCTCTAGAATTTGCTGGGTGTATACTGATGTCATGGTTTAAGCCCAGCCAGTAACAAAGCACCACGCAGCTGCTCACTCACTCTTCCTCACTCCTCGGCCCCAGTGGGATGAGGAAGAGAAAATATAAACACTCATGAGTCAAGACAAGGACAGGGAGGGTTCACTCACCACTTATGGTCACGGGCAAAAGACAGACTCAATTTGGGGAAAAAACAAAATCAATTTAATTTACTACCAACCAAATCAAAACAAAGATAATGAGAAATAAAACCAAATCTTAAAACACCTTCCCCCACCCCTCCCTCCTTCCCGGCTCAACTCCACTCCTGGTTTTCTCTACCTCCTCCCCTCCCAGCAGTGCAGGGGGACGGGGAATGGGGGTTGGGGTCAGTCCCTCACACCTTGTCTCTGCCGCTCCTTCCTCCTCAGGGGCAGGGCTCCTCACTCTGCCCCTGCTCCAGCCTGGGGTCCTTCCCACCGGAGACAGTTCTCCACAAACTGCTCCAGCATGGGTCCTTCCCACGGGCTGCAGCCCTTCAGGCACCGACTGCTCCAACGCGGGCTTCCCCACAGAGTGACGGCCATCTTGGGGGGCACCCATCTGCTCCGGCGTGGGGTCCTCCCCGGGCTGCAGGTGGGCACCTGCTCCCCCGCTCCCCTTCATGGGCTGCAGGGGGACAGCCTGCCCTCTCACCCGGGGCTGCAGGGCCACCCCCTCCTCCGGCCCACCTCCCCCCCTCCTTCCTCGCTGACCTCGGCGTCTGGGTAGGGGTTTCTCTCATGTTCCAATCTCCTCCCCTGCTGCAGGTTTCCCTTCTCAAATCTGTTATCGCAGAAGTGCTACTGCCATCACTGATGGGCTCGGCCTTGGCCAGAGCCAGGTCCGACTTGGAGCCGGGGAAGCTTCTAGCAGCTTCTCACAAGAGCCACCCCTGCAGCCCCTCCCCCACTACCAAAACCCCGCCACTCAAACCCAAAACAACTGAGACAAAAAAAAAAGATGAAAAACAATCACACTTCACTTCCAAAATTTATTAATGACCGATAATTTACTCTTCTCTATCCCCACCATCCCCATCTCTATTATCCTCTTATTTTTTGTCTTATTCAAGTCATAAATTGCAGTAACGCTACATAATTTTCATTCTATGCTGTGTCTCTCACACAGATAAATTTGGGGTTGATGGGTCTTGAGAAGATTCTTTTTATGATGTACAGTTAACCTGGCTCAGAGAAAATCAAGTCCTATGACCAAATAATTCAGAATAAGTAAATTAGTATCTGTACTTCAGTGTATGCTATAAATACCTCTACCAGATGAGAATGCACTCCTGTTGATCCAAAGATTTTAATAAGAGAGCTTCACTGGTTTTTAAAGAAGCAAAATGCAGTACAAGGAACAGGTAGATTTAGAAGAAAGTGAGTGTCTTCTGAAGGTCAATAGTTGTGATATTAATAATTAGGTAGTAATTGTTCAACAAGACAGTTAATTTTAAAATATGACTAAATACCTGTCTTTTTTTTTAATAATCACATTTTCATTTTTGTCTTCCTCATTATACAATTTTTCAAAATCTTATTTATTACGGGAGACTATAAACTACATTGAAAGGATCTGATTACTTTATACTTTGATATGGTATGTTTTTGCTACAGAAAGATACTCTCTGTATTCTGTTCAGAGTTTAAAATGCTTCACTAGTTGCAGCTTCTTAAAGCAACATGCAAATACTCCTAAACCTATTTCTCAACAGCATGTGGCATTGTCAGAAACTGGTAGTTCTGCTGGTTTTAGGTACCAGACATCACTTAATGTCCACTTATTACTCAGTGTCACTATAAAACTTCTGCAAAGTCTAACAATTTATCCTCATTTCTAATGTGTTTACCAACTTCCCCATCCCCAGATTTTATACAGATCCTTAAGAATAGTCGTCTTTGTCAAGGACTATTCACAGATCTCATCACATCTGTACAGGTAGCTTGCCCACTGTAATGGGTTTACGTGGCAAGGTTTTGGTAGCGGGGGTGCCACAGGGGCGGCTTCTTTAAAAGTTG
>JAVKLA010000027.1:24297078-24346698 GCA_034782735.1 Sagittarius serpentarius | reverse complement strand
GGAGAAGCTGAAAAGTCCTTGACTGAGTCTAAACACGACTGAGCAACACCTGAAAACATCAGGGTGTTATCAACATTCTTCTCATACTAAACCTGAAACACAGCGCTGTGCCAGCTACAAGGAATACAATTAACTCTATCCCAGACGAAACCAGGACAGTGGAGGAGCTAAAGCGGCGTCTAAAATGACACTAGACACCTGTCTAAAGCATCTAAATTGCTTACTTGGTGTCTCTGTTTTGGGATACCAACGAGGGATGCCTGAGGAGTTACAGTGGATGGTATTGCCATTAACTCTAGTAGGACTCATGGACTCAGTACTTCGCCCAGTCAAGCCATGAGAACTACAACCACTGAAATACTTGTGTGGTGAATAGATGCCTCAACGTGCTCTCGCAGTCCTCAGAGCCTGCCCTCAACTGAAGTCCTGCCCATGCTGCTTTGGTTCAGGAAGGAGGAAAATGCTCGGACTGGACTTGGGCGAAGTTGCCTTAGACTTAGTAACTCTGTGTGCCCTGTTCGCATAGTTCATGCCCACACCCCGTCTGTCTGCATACGGAACTCTCCCCCGCCCCTCATGTTTTCGGTAGGACTCTCCCATATGTCTTTAGATGTTCTCCTCTGGATCCTGAACAAAACATAAGATTTTTATCCAGTGCCATTTTGGCAATGGGGTAACCTCTCACTCTGCCTTCCAAAAGCTCTACAGTCTTCTGTGAGATACTTACCCCTGTATTCTGCTCCTTGGGCCGAACACTGGTTCCTAGGAAAGCCCTTGCTGGCCTCTTCTTCCCTATCTTCCTGTTGCTTTTCCCTGTGCAGTGCCCTCCAGCCACTACCATTTGCTGTTTGCTTCCCTGAAGCAGCTGCATAACCTGTTTTGGGAAGCATCTGCCAGTGAAACTCAGGAATATTTCTCTTCTTACATGGGAACAGCTGGGATGAGTGTTTACCTAATCCCACTCTTCTTGTAGCTTTGCTTTGTCCAGTAGCTCATTACTTAGCATAGACAACCCAGATATGGAATAGGCAGGACCAGCTCTCCTCACTGCCTCACAGACTTTGAGTCTCCAGCGACTACCTCCCCTGATGCAGGGCTGCAGAGTTTCCTGAGATGGGACTTTCTGATTTTTTCCAGTGGAAACTGCTCCTTTTTATGTGAACAAAGTGCTCACTGGCTATGGATGAATATTCATCCTGAATAGGATGAGAGAGCAATCTGACCATGACTTACAGCAGCTGCAGGACTCTACTGGGAAAAGAAGGTTTCTGCTTCAATAAGTGATCATGGTGAGAATATGTTTTATTCTGAGTGTTCACAAGAGATTCTTATGATAAAGAATGTATATAAGATGTGTGTTACACGCTGATTCTGGCATGCTCCCTGTGCACCTTCAGTATCTTTTTAATGTAGACTTTATGGATGTCATTTTACTGTAACATAGAACCACAGCATCATGGAATAGTTGAGGTCAGAAGGGACCTCTGGAGATCATCTTGTCCAGCCGTGTTATGTGCCACTGATGCACATCTACACCAGCACGTGCAGGGAAAGTCTGGGCCCTCCTTTGCACTGTGGACGGGCTGAAAAACCTGAGCTGGCAGCACGCGTGTCTAACGCTAGTACCGGGAGAGCTGTGGGGCACAGCGTGAAACACAAGCTACCAAAACCACACCCACTCCTGGAAAGCAGTATAGGTGTATAGGTACCACACAGTACCCATGTGGTTCTGCTGCTTCTGCATCTCAGCTGAAGGGTCAACATAGGCTGCATTGTTAGATTTATTGGCTCAGATCTTTACAAGCTTATGGGTCTCCCTGGCGCTCTCTGTTACTCTGTGGGAATGTGCTTAATCTTTCAGCTGCGTTGCATTAAGCAACCTTCTTGGGGGGGACTGCTGCTGCTCTCTGTGCTTGAAAGGATCCGTATTAAGTTCAAATTAAAGACTTTGTCCGAGAGATTCATTAAAAATAAAGGCTGTGAAGGGCAGAGTCTGATGATACAGGATCTAAAAGATGCTTTTGGTATTATAAAGGATCTTAATGTTACATAAGAACAGAGTAGATTAATTTTTTTGCATTGCAGGACTTAGTAGGAGGAATTCTGTATTCTAGGTTATGCTGGTGACCAGATTATCATAATACTTCCTTTTGGCCTTGAAATATATGAAGCCAAAAAAATAATTATTGATAAAAATAATGAAAAAAATTCATCAAGACTTTAAGCTGAAATGTATTTGGCAAATTTCTGGCCGCATGTAGTTTGGAGATTTTTATTTATTAAATCATACAGTGTTGACTAAATTACAAGAGAAAATATACAAAAATTAATACTTCAGCAAGTTTTATATTTGTTTGAATCAACAATATCTGCAAAGAATATGAAAGTAGAGATACTTTTTCAGAGAGGGAACAAGCCACAGTAGCATGATTCTTGCTCAATTATAGTGATTCATGGTAACTAAACCCTATTCTTTTCAATGGAAATGTTGGCTTAATTTTCTCAGCATTCCTGAAAACCAAGCCTCAGTGGGATGCATTCTTAATATTATGCATTTCTGTATTTTCTGTTGGATACCTTCATGGCTTTCTACATTTTCACTTGCATTGCTATGGAGACCACTAAAATCTGATTATCATTGCTGAAGGAAATATACAACACCACCTTATCTTGAAGAGATTAAATAATTTTGCTTTTGCACACTGTTTCCTCCAAAACCTGGTTAATGCTGTCAACTTAGAACCACCCCTACTGGGGCATTTTGCTGGAAAGTCAAATGTGATTTATGACTTAAACTCCATTACTATGCTGATTATTCACAGCAGTGAAAATTTATGCCCAGCATGATGTGAAATATTTAGTTTTAGAACTCTGCCGATAAGAAAACAGAAAGATACGATCTACTGTAACACCAAAGAGTCTTTCAATCTGTAGTGATTTTACAAGGCCAGGATCCCATGTAGCCCTCTGAGATTCTTGCTGTTGCCAACAACAAAAGCCTGTGAGCCAGCTAAATGGCCTCTCCATGCCTTACGTTCCCTGTCTACAACCAAGAAAGGATTCAACCTTCTTCTTCTGTGACTGCTTGAGTTCTGCAGATGAAAAACAATCTATAAAAATGTTTTTAAAGAGGAGCTCGTAAGCTCTGTGAGAGTTTTAGTCCTCCAAACTCAATCTCTTGTAGCTTCACTGAAAAAAAAGTGAAGGTTCACAAACCTCCTCAAGAAGTTTGCCCTGGACCATGGAGATCGGGAGGGATCTCCTCCATTTGCAAGTCTGTGGGTTGTACGTATGTGGGTGTGCACGTACCCACTTACTCAATGCTCTTCATTCCTAGGAGGAGACCACTTCATTGCATTTATCTTCTCTGAAAAACCTTGTAGTTTAGCAGATGAGACAAACCACACTCAAAAGGGGGATGAAGGTGCTGGGTAAAAACTTTGAGCTTGTCCCCTATAAAAAGACACTTTGAAAAGTGCTATCTGAGGAAGCGGCTGGAAATCTAACATCTCCTCGGGTTCTTCGTTCCTGTGACCAGGCAGCAGCAGCAGCTGTACTCTCTTTGTAGCTCTGCACTGCACGGGCTTTCACAGAGCTTCTCTCGTACTTTAAGTCTACGTCTGATAGAGCAATCAGTAATGGCATTTGTCTACCTGGCTGCCCGTGTGCAATTCCACAGACAGTGATTTTTGCCATTTTTCTTGTCGCCATTATTGATTGTCTGCTGCTATCATGTTATCTTGTGACATGTCTTGGATCCTCCAAAACCAGTGCGGAACAAATTGTTCAGAATGAGCCACGTTGAAGCTGGTAGCATTCCTGGATTACTGTTTTTCCACCTTGTTGGCCTACCTAAAAAAAACACTCAGAACTTTCAATTCACTTACAAAGGATCCTCACATAAATGGAGGAGTATCCAAATCTGAAAGGTCACTCAGCCTTGAAGTCAGCACAATTGATTTTATATGGCTTGCTGTCAAAAACCACTTTTGTGTTCCTGAGACATGACCTGATGCACTTGCTCTCTGAAGCCTGCTACCTTAAATAATAGTGCTCGATGAATAGATCTGTAAAACAGCATTTCATACACTGATACATCGATTACAAGTAATGTGGTATGTTGTCACAAACACAGTAAACCTCCTGACATATATCACTGAAAGCTGTCCTGTATAGAACTAAGAAAAGAAATGTCTAGGCATTTATTTGCTTGATACCACATATTGCATAAAACTTTGTCCTGTGTTAAGTAGAGTACCGATGGAGACCACAATATAAAAGACTGTCTGTTGGCAAAAAAAAAAGAAAAGAAAAAGCAACCCAAATTTATCACTTCAGACGCTGATTTATATGTTTTATGCACAATGATTTGTGTAACTTACATAAATCAGAATTTTGACTGACTAGAAATATTTGTGGCACAGCTCTGTTGTTGATAAGAACATATCTGTTGCATTTTGATTTGCTGTATTTAACAGCAGTGTTTTTGTAGACAAGGCAATCAAGCCATATAAGGATGGTCTAAGGGTAAATTAGAAGAAAAACCCAAACAGATAGGCTTGTACACTTGAAAGCTTTCCTATTTTTATCAATTCTGCTTGTCAGTCTAAAAAGATACCTTTCTACTAAACTTGTTTCTTATTGTGTTTATGAATTAAAATTTCTCTTTTTTGGAAATACTTTCTGAATGTTGTATTTGCTAAACGTTTACTTTTATTGTAATTCCTTCCAGTTTAACATAGTAGAGAGAGAGAAAAATGAGATTAAAAAAAGAGACTAAATTAAGAAAATGTGCTTTAAAAGCTCAAAAATATTCTGAAAATAAATGTTTGTGGTCTTCCCCTACTAGTCAGAGATAGTGAATATTGCTTAACCTGTATGGGAATGATTTAAATAACTAAAGTTAAAATAACTTTACAGAACATTAAGCCAAATTCTTTGCTGGTTTAAGACAGGGCTACCTCATTTACCTGAGAGCTGTTTAACCTATTTTTGCAGTAAAAACTAGCATAACATATAAAAACCACTTACCTATGGAGGAAGGCTAGTATAAGGTAAAGTGTCCAGTTGCTGCTGCTCAGTAGAAGTGGTTCAAGCATGAGCTGCTGTCTGGGTTAATTTTACTAGTGGTAGTGCCTAGTTGCCATCTTATTATGATTACATAGCCCTTCTCCTCACAGGACCAGTGTACATTTCCTTGGAGTGTGGCATTTAGATTGTGTCAGAAATGTAGTTTTAGTTTTCTCATCTACAGTTTTCCTATCAATGGAAGCATAGATTTACTGTTAATGTAGCCACTCACATAAACATTTATTAAATCCCTCTCCCACCTTGTGGATTAAACAAGAAGTCCAAAATTCTCAACAGTGGGTTAATTTTCCATGTGACTGGCTACACATTGCTAAGTGTTGAATTCTTGTGAAGCTGAGCCAAAATCACCTGGAAATTTGGAGGCTCAGCCCTTGAAAGAATAGACAGAATCATGGCATTATAGGTAGGGAAGTGAAAATAAATAACTATGTGGGGGAGGTTTCTTCAAAAGTAGAATGAATACGAGTGCAGCACATCCCCTTTCAGTAATTTCCTCAGTCACCCCCAGGTAAGACCCTTTCAATGCTCATTCAAGTTTCAGTGCCGTGTTCAAGCTGCAGCCCTACTCTGTTGCATATCCTCTGCTCCTCCACCACGTTCTACCATGGTCCTGCTGCTGTAGCAATACTAGCAACAGCAATATGAGTTATCACTTCTTTTTTCTTTAAATAACATGCTAAATGTTGCTGTAGCTCCTCATAGGGTGAGCACCAATCACAGTTTCTGCTTAAGAACCCAGCTGGAGTAGACACTGAAGGTACTCATTTAATGACTGATGTCAGCAGAGTTACCCTAGGGATGAGTTCGATTCTGATTTTCCACAACATTAGTTGGCTGTAGTTGAGGAGAAGCATTCCTAATTATCTAAAGCACAAAGCAATGGAAGAATATTTTTTTTCCATATAAGCATAGCTGCACATCATAGATATATTCACATACAGTAATACACCACAGAGTGGTCATGCAAAGCTGCTTCTCCATTGCCTTAGACTGTCAAATATATGTAGCCAGGATAGTATCAGAAAGTTTTAAATAAACCTTTAGAAATATTTTTGCTTGGTTAGTTGGATTTGTATGGGATGGATGATATGGGAATTAGGTTTTCTGTTAAAACACTATGTGATAATTGTGGATTAATTAAGTTCACACAAGGGTAGAATAGCTATCTTTCTTTGAGAGGTTAACCAAATAAATACTTACTATAGCAACCCCAAAATATGTATCAATGAAAAACATCAAGCTCTTTTTGTCTCAAATGAGTCTCAAACCCCACCATCCAAAAAACAATAACTATCTCCTGTGGCACTCAGTGTTTTTTCTAAGCAGTTTCCCAAAGGGTTTTCTTATCAGTTTTGCAGAGCTGGTCATTGTAAGGGCATGGACCGCCAGAATAGGGCTGCAAATGCTGTACACAGGTGCCCTTACTTTCTCTGCCTCTCATCCTCATAGTCAGAACATTTCATTGGTGAGAAATGCTCAGAGCTACAGTACTAACTTGCCAAGTTGTGCTGGTTTTAGGGTACAGAACCTTTCTTGCATCTTTACTCATAGCCTTGGCTGGACTCTCTTTTCTCTAGGAACAGACTATCCGTAGTCAGGTCTGTCCTTAGCTGACTGGCAAGATTGGCAGCCACTGGCCAAAGCAGACACCTTTTCTCCTAGTTTAGGGTGTCCAGATGTCCTTACGTTCACCACACACACTATGCTGCTTCTTGTGTGGGAGCCTAACGATACAGAGATGTTTTTTTCTGATCTGTGGGTGCTGGATCTGAGTGGGTGACTTTGGTGAGCTCTTGCCATGGAGAAGTCCTGCAAGTTTCTTTCAGGGAGGATAAAAGCCTGAAGTTACCCAGACATGGAGCAAGGTTACTGTCTCAGAGTGAAGAATGTGTGAGAGAAGAAAATCTTTCCAATGCTTTGCTTTGGAGCCACCCTTTCGGACTCTTAAGGCAAAGAGACAGGGTTCTATTACTTATGTGCAAAACTCCTCCACTCCTCTAATAATTTTGCACTATTTTTATAATGGTTTTCCAAACAGGTTCAAAACTCAAAAATATTTGTCTTTGTCCCTAACAGCAATGAATGAGGCTCAGAATGGATCTTCATATGAGTAAATAAAAAAATACTGGAATATAATGACAACTACAAATTGCTGAAATTATATTTTTCTATACTTTATTACTAATCATGCAAAGGGTTAAGCACTTCTGTGTTCCAAAACGATTTGTAATGTATTGCTCCTTTGTCCATAAAATGTTAGATTGTTTGATGCTTTATCCACCTAACACTGCAGGATGCTCTCCCTGCTTATTCTTGGCTGATCGATGCCTTAATTTCAGTAATAATTGCCCTCATGCCCAGTATCATCCAACATAGAATTTAAGATTATCAAAGTGAGTTTTTTTATAATGTTTATTACATAAGAACTTGACAGACAAGTACAGAAATTGAAATTATATTACTTTGTTATCCTCTTTTCCTACATCAAATCAGATGCATTCCTTATTTAAATTTTCTAGACTACTGAGGATTCTTCTGAACATGGAAACTGGAAACTTTTGAAGTTCTCAGGCTAACTTCTCTACTAAAAAGGAATTAGAAACTATTTTAATTGGCTATTATTTAATCTCTAGCAGTGTTCTTTCTGAATGAGGAACTGGCCCTGTATCGTGCCTAATAAGAGTAAGTTGTTATAAAGTTCACAAAGTTGTGCAAAATCTGGCATAGCTGTAACAGTAAGGACAACGCATTTAAAAATGTGGAAAATGACGTGCCATATATAAATCACACACATTTCAAAATAGCCTTGCTTCCCAATAATCCCAACATGATTTAAAAACATTGAAGTTTGGACTTCACGGACCAATTTTCCTTAGTTTGTTTGTACAGCAGCACCTGGTGAATGGAATAATAAATGATGAATAAAAAAATGTGTTTGAATACTGAACAAAAAATTATAACTATTATTAACATGGTTTTCATAATTTATATTCATGCTAGTTTAGTGATACATGAAACTTGGAAGCCAAGATTAAGAAAATGCGTTCCTCAGATTAAATGAAATATTACCACTGGGCCTCTCTCTTTCTCTCTCTCTCACCTCACTGAAGAATTTCTCCTTTTTAGGAAGTTTGTCACATGTCTTCTCAGTCATTTTTTAACACAGGACTGGTCCTTAAATTTCTCAAATTGTTAAAATAATGGCAGTATTTACCACATTTTTCTCCACCTTACTTACTTAAGAGAAGTACTTCATATTGTGGATAGCTGTTTCTGTCTGTTGAGCTTGGAAAGTTTGTGAAGCTTGGTTGTATTACAGAGCTTTAAATTGTATTTTCTCGTGAGAGAAATATATTTTTCCTGGAAAGCTGCTTAGTCATATTTTACGAGAAGAAATTACAAAACTGAATTAGTGCATAAATCAGAGAAAATATTTATTTACAGACATGTAAAAAGTATGTTACAACATTTTAAAGAAAATTGTAATGAACCATCAATCTGCTCTACATGGGCAAACCCTGACTGTATTAATTCTAACTTGCAGTGGCACCTATTAAAAATATGAATGCTTACAAGATTGTAGCTATCTACATAGTTTAAGTACAATGATTTTTCAGAACTAAAAATGGATCTACAGAGAAAACTAATAAGAACCGCAACAATATGTAATACAAGAGTTTACAAAAGTAAAAATATTTTTTCTTGATCCAAACTTTAAAGCTTTTTAGTAAATAGTTTCCATTCATGCATCTGCACAGGTTTGAAACAAATATCTGAAATACACAGAGTCTATAGGTCTGTGTAGAAAATGAATTGGTTTAATTCAGGACTGTCCATAAAGGATTTTATGACTATTGACTATCCAACCAATTGACAAGATCCTTTACATTTCCTATTCGTCCATATCGCAAGGGATGAGCAATGTTAAAAAACCCCCACAACTGACAAAACCCATGTAAAACAAGTATAGGTAGTGATGGCAAACAACACCGAGCATACTGCATACATGAAAAGCAGAGCACTATCAAGCTCTGTTGAAGCTACCAGCATCCTCTGTAGTGATTTGAAGCAAACATGCCATTAAGAAACCTTGCTAGTAATCGACTGCACAGCACAACAATCTTCTGGCTTGCAGATGAAGTGCCTCATGGTGTTATCAGAGGTGTCTTTCTGTGTTCAAAATATATTCAGGACTTAAACTGTGGTGTGAAACAGTGTCGACATTATGATGGTGCAATTGTTTCTGTGAATATATAATCTAAGGGTAATGACTGGAAAGAATTTGTAAAAATCTAATAGAGTGCTTTCTGTGATTATTAGCTCGTTTGGAATGGAGGTGGTGAAGAGATGATACACCTAGCTGTTTCTCATACATAATTTATTAACACCAACATCAGAACTGATCTCCCTGGACGACATTTTGCATCTTTTAAGTCAGCCAACAGTTTACATAATTGAAATGGGCAAAATGCCCGTTGAGCTGCTAAGGTTTGGAGTTCTTTTTTTTTAACTGTCAGCCAAAGATGGAGATCCCAAAATGGCAATTCTTTTTGCATTTTTACAGTTAAAAATGATCATAATCTATACTAATAGACAGAAAGTGGAGAAATATTTCACCCTTTGATTTGACCTAACATTTCAATTACACAGAAGTAATATTTTTTGCTGCACTTTTCTGGGAGAGTCAGCCGTGGTGGATTCTAAAGCTGTGATTCTTTATGCTCAGGTGTAACTACTTATTCTATTCTTTCCTTAATTAAGTAGCTAGGTACTAGTCAGCACTTAGGTAAACCATGTAACTCCACAGAAAACAGACACGCGAAATATAAGACACACAAACATAACTGGGAGTGCTATGTTACATAGTCTCCTAGTGAAGTAAATTCCCACTCAATAATAGATAATTAAATTCAAATGTATGCTCTTCTTCCAAATGTCTGAAGAATATCAGTCCTTCGATGATGGTCCCTATGCTAGAAACCTGACTGGAGAACTTGAGCTCCCACCTCTTCATACCCCCACTGTTTGAGGTGAACCTATCATCTCAGAAACTGCTGTTTTTTATGGAAATTGAAAGTTTGATCTCTCTGGTACCTTTATTTTTCTCTTGCTTTCAGCCTACAGAGAATGACCGAAAGGGCAAGGCAAGGGTTCATCTTTGTGGTGCTGGATGATACCAAATACCCCTGGCCATGGATGTCAGTGGACGTCAGGGCTCCGTGCTGCAGACTGGCACACAGCTGGGTCTGAGCTCCATTTGACTGTGTAAGGTACTTCTTAAATTAATGTCTCTCCCTCTTGGAAGGCCATAGCTATTAAATCATTTTTTCCCCCCGTAATCACTTTAAAGACATGTCTCTTTCCATAGGAGTCTCTCTCACATAAGGATGCAGATAAATAAATATCTATTCCTTGTTTCATGTCATCTGCAGTGCTAAGGAGGTCTAGCTTTGAGATGGTGAACAAGCTGGTACATTCATTAGAGAAGAACACTCTGTGCCCGTATCGTATGTGCTTTGATACCCTTAATATCTCAGTAACACAAGAGAAGTAATGCATCCGATCTGTTTGAAAGGAAATACGATTTATTAAGAAATTCTATACTGAGATTCCCCCTACAACATCTGTAATAATTTATTATTCCAGCTGCAGACTTTTAGGAAGGCCTTAGGGGTTCAGGAGTGGAAAGACTACTGCCAGAAAATAAACCAAAAACCAATCAGTAGGCTAACTCGGGTTGTCAGAAATTGGCAGTCTATAAGTAATTTACCTGGCTAGACAGGAGACTGACTGTCATGTAAACTTTCCATGTGGTAACAGCAAACTGCCTTTAGAGACGCGTGAACAGCTGTAACAACTGTCCAGTGAATGGCATCACAGAGAGTGCATATCTGAAGAAAGGGATTTACAGGAGGATCCAATTTACAGTTTATCAAGGATTGCTCTCTTATTTTGGCATTTTCACTTTTTAGCAGCTATCGCTATTAGTGAACATCATTATTTCCAATGATGAATATAATAAATAAAATAATGGAAAATACCATACAATGTATTTAATTGTGATCTTGTTTGAATTAAGCTGTAAACAAAGAAGTGCAATATCACCTGACCCTAAATATGGTAAAACAGTAAAACATGCTAATCATAAAAATAGCTTTTAGAAATATATATTTGTATACAGTGTTTCCCACACCTGTTAAATATGTCCTTCATATTATTATGATACAGTACATT
The DNA here is from genome assembly GCA_034782735.1 of Sagittarius serpentarius. Classification (NCBI taxonomy): domain Eukaryota; kingdom Metazoa; phylum Chordata; class Aves; order Accipitriformes; family Sagittariidae; genus Sagittarius; species Sagittarius serpentarius. The sequence goes on along the minus strand of JAVKLA010000027.1, from coordinate 24,335,373 downwards.
GGCCTTTAAGACATCAAAATTAAAAAAATAATACCAATAATTAGCCAGAGAAAAACACATTTACAATCTAAACCATAAAAATCTGACAATTGTACAGCTTAGAACATATAAGAAATGGAATTTCTAATATTTGAACAATAACGTCCATTTTAATAAGTAAGTTGCGTTTTCATACAAATTGAATCAAAGGTGTTGCTAGCCAGTAAGAAACCGCAGTTCACAATTTTCAGGGGGGGAATCGGAGTGTCTCTTCTCAGCCTTCAGGGGGTTCACACATGACATCTCATCACTTGATCTGTAGAAACTGCGAAACAAAAATATTCACTTTAGTATGAAGGCCCAGAATTTCCTCCAGCAGAACCTCAAAAGGAAGCCAAGACAACTGGGGAAAAGAGGGAAGAGGACTATGACTAGACTTTTTAATGAATCAGTCAAATATTGATATCTAACAGGCTTTCCCACCTTAAACCTTCGAGGGCTAAGAGAAAAGTCATGTCCCTGCAGCAGTGGACAATCAGGACTGTGCAACAGTCCTAGGTTAGACTGCATGGCCCAAAATAACCACAGTGAATCAAGCAAGAGCTGTTGAGGCTGAAGTATACTTCCTCTTAATAATGCTATGCGAACAACTGCTGAATAATTTCTATTTTAGCAGCAGAAAATAGAAGAATGTATCTTAGCTGCTTTGCAATGAAATGCTTTATTTGCATAATAGCATTCAATCTAAATAAACTGCCTGTAGGATTCTTTGCTTTGGTCCCATTGCGCTATTTATATACTTTATTCCGGACTATTTACATTGACTGTGTGCTTTCAACAATGCTTATAGTTCCTAGATTAATGGATCTTTCCTCAATGGCTTCCCTTTTGACATTGTCTATTTTATTATTTTTCTTGTGTACATGCCACAGGCTTTAACTGCATATCCGTTGATTTCTTTTGTTGTTTTACCAGCCACAGTGTGAAACAGCAAAAATCCAGTGTCAGCCAAATACTTTTGAGGGTCATTCTTCCAGCAGAGGTTGGAGGCAGGTTGCGTCTAAAAGTCTGAGAGTCCTGCTATGCCACCCATTAATGCTATCAGCTTCAACTAGGCGTTCAGAGATGCTGCAGGGGAGCGTAAGACATACCAGCTCCACCTACCCGCAGAAAAACTGGAAACACTTTCCCAGTCATCACATCTGTTTGGAAAACTGACAGTAGAAAATGTTAACAGAAGTAGATGGTTTCTTTTTTTAAGTGAAATTTTCAACCTAAGGGGTTTTTTTTTACTTTTGACAGGAAAAATATCTTTCAGCCAATTTCTTCTTCACTGTTTTTTTTTGGGGGGGGAGGGGGGTATAATTTTCTATAACTGAGACTGAAAACAGCTGACAAAACCTGGTGCACTTCTGATCAAACCCTGAAAAATTTCCAGATGTTCTTTTCAGCCAGTTTCCCCCTCCTTCAGTGAGTTTTAAGTCTGCCTTTTTCTTACCCAGAAAAAAAGGAACGATTTCTGTTAAAGTTTCCTTTTATTGAAAATCTGGTTTTCCAATGGAAAAGGTTTTATCAGGAACATCAGAGTTCCTGCAGGACTGGCTTCCTGCCCTTTGAAGCAGTAAGCCATCAGATTTCCCCCACCGTTGCAAAGGGAGCACCAGATTTCTGGTTGTACTCTTCACAGGTAACCAGGACGAGGGAGAAAAGCTCACGTGAGAGATCCCAGAACTTTCCTCTTTCAGTTAAAATATCCTGAAACTATTATTCTCTACTTGCATAGGGAAAAATCTTCATCTCCCCTATTTTTAGCTCCTGATCTCTAGACAGACTTAACTATATGAAAAAGGTTTTTAAATTCTCCCAAGTCTGAGAGAGGCCTAATGGTTGTAAAGTAGCTATTTATCTTACAAGAAGTAAAAAAACCCCACTGTGCATCCTATTAGCTCCAGAAAGGGTTCCTCTTTTCTAGCCTTTTCTTCACCTATGCTTTGCTGTTCCATTATGCCATTATAAAAAGCAATAATTATGCAAGTACGAAGAGAGACAGATTTTCAAATTATTTATTGAAGCTTTTTCCCTGCCATAAACCTTTCAAGCATTTACCTGTCACCAGCACTAAAAAGCTTCATTAAGTTACTATTATGAAGCGTTACTGCTAACCATCTGGATCCAAGTCATCAATGCTGCTTTGCTGTTGTTTAGAAACAATGATAAAAATTTACCCGCCCCACTAGTCCAAAATCTTGTGTCCTTCCTTCAGTACGGGCTTGTTATTTGCCTCTTAAGGCAAATAATCTTAAAGGCTGAGAAAGTTTCTACTTTAAAATCTGAAATAGTCAAGCTTTTATTTTCCATAGAATGACAGAAACCCAGGGCTATGATTAATCTAGTGTAATGCAATACTAATTTTATTCTATTTCTTTCTTCTGAATAGTGTGCAATTTATCAGCTGGCTTTATGGTAGTGCTGATGATATTAAAAAGCCTCATGATGACTAATGTTTTTTTTTAATCTTTTCATTTCCTTCCCCTTATATATATAAAAAACATCCTGACACAACAAGGATGAACTGAATTACATTTAAGCCAGCAATATGGCTTTCATTTGATGTAGTACTAACAGAAAACCACTTTAGAACGCATGATTTGAACATAATGCATTTTAAGAATTGAATAACCCAACTGAGCATATAGTCTTGGCAGCCGTAGACAATATCAAAGAAACAGTATATTCTGTCCTAATTGCCATCATAATATCTGAAAAAAGCTGGAGATAGGTTATGGAATATTTATTGGTTCATTTTCCACCTGAAATTATTTCTGCTGTTTTTTCGCCTATCTGGATGGCTTTTTGAGCATGAGCTATTGGAAGCAGTCTTCTTAGGCATAACACTGTATTTCAGTCTTCCAGAAATGCTATTGCTACTGTTATTATAGTTCCAGTATGATCCTTCTAGCATTTTCACCAGACACAAATTATACTAGATTCAATTAACTTTAACTTTACATTATTACAATGTATATAATATTGGAAAGCCCAACATTAAACACCTCACTAAATGAAAGTGCAGTTCTACTTAATGGGCCCCAAACTGTAATCACTAAAAATGATGGAGTAAATCAGATAAAATTCAGTAAAAATCTAGAGAGTTTTCCATCTTGTCTTTTAGAGGTTTAATGGTTTTATCATTTACCTCCTCTCAAAGCCTAGATAATTCCAGTCATTACATCTGTAGATCTTTAAGAATGTCCTGCATGTAAAGGACATTTTTTGTGGAAGAGCGTGGCCATCAGGTCACCTGCCAGCAGACTATTCCCTCTAAGCTGTCTGCTTCGTCGTCACCAAGCACGACACAATAGGAATAGTTTGCACTCTGTATTTCTCCAAAAAGTCTTTTATGAGAAGGCAAGCTCAATACATGCTAAAGACCTGCAGACACCATTCCTTTAGAATGGTGTGGGCCACCCGCCTCTCCCCAGCCTCCCCAGGCAGCTGGAAGCTGTAATGGTGACCACCGCTTCTGTGGCAGGGGGGATGCTGCTCACTTTTCTAAACTTGTTTGGGTGGACTTTATTTGTCTGTGGGATGCATGAGTTTTGATCTTTGCTAGCTGGATCCAAACAGAGCTCAGCCTCTTCCCTGTTGTGTTTTTTTCATTTTTCCTTACAGTTCTGAAAAAGGGTACAAAACAGGGATATGTTCCTTCCTCCCCATAAATACCTAGTTCCCTTCTCACAGGGTTTATGGGAAAAGTGTGCTGGACTTTCTTTACCATGCTCATCTTCCAGACCTAGATGTACAGGAATAAATCTTACTCTCTGAGAGTGTAAAGTCAGCGTATGTCCTTGGGAGGGAATATTAGGAATGCACCATGACTAAATGACACAAAAGATGTACACAATTAACATCTTTCCTTGTAGTACATTAAGAAAATGTTTAGATAAAAGTCCCACAAAATATGGATGTTACAGAATTTACCGTATGGTTTACCGCACAATAATTATAAGCAATAACAACATCCAACAAGTATATGCAAGATGTTCATCTGTTTTTAAACAACCTATTGCTCTGAATGGCTTTCGTGATAACATTAATTTTAGGAATTCCAAGAAAATGCTGCTAACAGTGGATGGATAGATGACGGTGCACATATACACACAAGCTTGAAACCCAAAGCCTCAAATATCCTTCTTCTTACTTTCCTGCCTCTTCTTCCTTGCCAGACAAACCCATTCTCAGGACCAGACTTCTGAGTTTAATAACTGTAAGGGAGGCATCTGAAGCTAATTCTGACCACTGCTTGATTTCAGGTAAAATTGCATTTCTACACTGTCAGGCTTCTGTTGAGTAGGAGACTTGATGCCTGACATCTTCCCAGGTCACTGCTGGTGTCCGGCTAGGCTTTGGCGGTGGGTTATGAGACTGCCACACATCACTTTCTGCAAAAAAACTGCAAACCCCATTAAAATGCAGCTGCTGCATTGTCCTTTCACTGGCCCTTGCACTACCTCAAACTGCAATTGTAGCATGATTGCTTTGATTGCATCTGATGCTCACTCCTGTATGGTTTTCTGTACAACTGACAATACTGAATCCAGGTCCACAGATGCTGCTGTTATGTCCTCTAGGATGGCATACTCTGTTTCATCTCTAATAATTTCTGATTATGAAATGTACTTTCTGGACAGCCAAGGAGGTGAAAAACTGAATCTATTTGCAGAACAGACTCTTTTTTTTAAAAAATCCCAAATCTGGGTTAGCCATTATTGATCCAGATATTTCCCTAAAATGAGAAAAATCAGGATGCATTACAGAAAGTAGTAGTGCAAATTGCTGTTCTGGTTATTCGCTGCATCTAACCCAAGACAAGATCCTTCCTTTCTCTTAAGCAGGCAGCTCACACTGAGCGCAAAACCCAGTAATTTATGTTTGCAAGGTACCATGGGGGCATGCACTTCTACTGGCTTTTACACAGCATTCATCATCATGACTGGAAAACCACAAGCAACGAACGGGGCTTACCAAGGAACCTTGAATTTGTATTAGCTATCGCATCGACTTCACAGCTGTGTTCATCTGAGCTACACCTTGCGCTTTGTCCCTTGATTTAAAGCATGAAATCTCTGATTAAGTAACACAGTTATATAGGTGATTTAGTATAATGCCCCCACATGAAATGTAAACGCTCAGTTCAGTAGGTGTTAGCAGGGGAAGAGGAATGTGTATTATGGGTTTGCTGCTGTCATTTGTAACACTTGTAAAACACGACAGACAAAATTATGGCACTAAAGCAAAACTTTTTATAATGAGCTAGTGATAGAATAGTCACTGCATATAACAAATAGGAGGAATCGTACAGTTTGGTAAATATTAATAAAGAATAATTAAAGGAAGCAGTTGCACCTTCTTTAAACCTTTCTTCAAATGATGAAACCTAATAATTATCTTTTGTACTCTGTCAATCATACTTGAATTGCTGAAAACATTACAGAATCGCTTTTCTGTTCAGTGAACAGTTTAATTGCTTTGAAGTGTTAGCACTTATGCGAGTACATGTGAGAATGGCTGTTTTACTCATCAGTGAAAACAAACTTCTATCTCCTTTGTACTAAAATGCTCGGTTTCACTTGTTTGCCCGACAAAAATCAGCAGGAAATAATCAGATAGCCCCGTCAAATACTGATTTTTCCCCTAGACCAACATATCTTTTCTTTCTTAAGGTCCTGTGTGGGCAGATTTGTGATGAATACTGTCGGGTGTAGTGGTGGAGACAGGATCTCATATTGGAGAGTGCCAGTGAGGACATGCTGCAGTTGAGATGATGGTCAGGTGTGAGGCTGAAGGAACGACTTTGGGGTTAGAGTCACCATGGTCATTTGAGACTTTGTTGAGAGGGACTATGAGGGCAGCAAGGAGGAGGAGGGGAAGAAGTGGGTATGTCCAACTCACTTTACTCTGTGGGTTTTCCTCCTACTTGACTGCTTTTTGCAGAAAATCTGCCTCTACAAGGTCCTTTATAGCAGTAGGAGAAGACGCAGGGACTAGTAGTGTAGTTTCTGGTGACAGTGGGAAGAATCTGAAGCTGGAGGCATTGGACCTCCTGCAGAGTGTGGGGTGGGCTGCAGGAGCAGGAGAACGTGGAAGAGGTGGGAAGGTGGTGCTTTTGCAGAGCTCGTTGTCCTGAAGCCCTTACCCAGAATGCACTCACAAGGCTACGTCACAGTGAAGCTGTGCTCCCACCACCAATGCTCCATTTCACGTTCATTCTTGGCTGATAAAGACAACCCAAACAGAGTAAGGCCTCACTGATGCTGTCCACAGAGATTCCTCAGCTTGTAACTGTGTCTTGATAGCAATTCAACACCTTCTTGGATCCAGTGCCAAATATAGCAAAGGGGAAAATGTCCCACTTTCCTTTAACCCTGAATAAGTGGATATTCATAGTGAATTCCCAGAGGTATGACTCTCATTGGAGACCACTGGGTGTTTTCTACTTCCTGGGATTGGGTCTGTTCCATAAGAAGCGAGTCTGAGTCCTAGCAGGATCCGTGGTAAGGATTGTCCTTTATCATTCTGAATGCTACAAAGGAGATGGTTTTAGGATGCAGGGTGCTGTCAAAAAGTTGTAGAATAAAATTCCTACTGAATTAACCTCTGCTCGATGTGAGGAGTAGGAATTCCCCAGTGTGAGGTGGTGGTCCAGTTAGTATTAATGCTGAAGGCAATAGTTGCTGTCCTACCAATGCCAAGGGTGCAGGTTTGAACACACAGCTTAATGTATAAAGGAACGACTAACACTTGTACCCTGAGGCCACTCACTATGTCTACACTTTAAGTAGTGTGTTTTAAAATATATGAAAGTAGGAGCTTACTGGGAGAATTACCTTAAACTAATTACACAGAAAGCACCTGCTGAACTTTCCCAGTATTTCCAAATTAGAGTTTAGATAGGTATCAAAACCCAAAGCGCACCCATGCAGGAAAAAGAAATTGTACGCAATGATGGTAATGCGATCAGGAACGTTCTGTCTAATCAACAGGAGATTTTTCAATTACTTGGAGGCAGAAGTTTTACTCAACATAAACACCAGGTGGAGGGAGGTAAAAAGCAAATTAAGAGAGAAGGAATGGGGAGGAGATCTTGCTGGAGAAAGCAGCTGGAAGCATTTAGTGTGAGATGACAGAGATACCAGGAAAGCTCATTGGAAACAATAGGAAGGAGGAGAGGGATGAGACTGACAATGATGTGCAATGGGTGCTTAAATAGTAACAACAGTGTACTGAATTAAGACAGTCAATTGAACATACAGGATGTAGAGTTACCTGTGAAAGACTGTTACCTGTGAAAGACTTGGTTTGGGAATGTGATCTAGATGGAAATGACAATAAAAGCTGGTTCCTATTTTAAACAGGTTTTGCTTGGTATTCTCCTGCATAATACTATTTGAATGCAAAGTGCATAGTAATGCATAGTATTTTTGTTTTATGAGGATTTCAAGAGACATTCCTTTAAACGTAAAAATTACAAAGCAAAATGGTGGTCTTGAGGTTACATTGTGGTCTGCAAACGGTGCAGAATCACCTAATAGCTGAGAAGGGATTAGTATAACCCCGCAAAGAGGAAGCAGAGAAGAATTTAGCCTTTTGATTCTCTGTTTATTGGGGCTGGAACACAACTTACTCATTTTGAAAGACATTATAAAACTGTAGTGTACTTTCAGAAATCAATAGCAACAACAATTTGGAAACTTCAGATACACACATCAGCATAACAGGCTGGCTAAGATGGCATTTGATTAACTTCCAAATCTTCATTTTGGCAGACTGAGCTTGTTTTATTCCTCACTGATTGCTTTTTTGTTGAAATGGCAATTACAGTTCTATCACTTTCTAAATAACTTCCCTTTTCTGAGGTCTGTAAATGCCTAGATACAGATAAATTCAATCTGCCTTTCATGTTTTGATATTAATCATGCAGAAAATCTTCTTAGTAACACTTTTATATTTTCTCAAAAAACTGAGACCTTTTGGAATAATTGGGTCACTAACTGCGGTGGCTTTGCAAATCGTATTGAAAAAATAAAAACATTTAAAATTTTTGTCTTTTTATATGGAAAAATAACAACCTTTTGGCTTTTCAGTGTTTACCCCTCTTTACTTGCATGAAGACTTTCAGCATAAAAATGTTTCCTCTGAGGGTTTTTCATTCAGCATTCTTGAGGCTCAAGCATACTGATAAAGCCTGTGAAATGACTGTTTTTTAGGGGAACTAAAGCTATTTACTTTCAAAGACTGACACACTAGGAAAAATGTGTGATGCATGACAATTGCTCAATTTCAGTTAAATCTAAGAATTTGAGGATTAAGCTGATAGGCTCAAATCCATAGCCAAACACAGGCCCAATGGCTGGCCTGAGTCATTGCGGATGATTTCAGTGTCCCAGTGAGAGCCTAGAAAACACCAGTGTCCCCTTCCTGTTCTCGCACCACTTCCCCACTGTACCTTGTACTGCTGCTTTGGTATCTACGCCAGGTTACTATTCTGATGCCTGTTCTCCCTACACAAGACTGAGGCGTGTTGGTTGCAGATAATGGGTGGACCAAATCCAACCCAGCACCTTCTACAAGTCATCCAGAGTCTACTGGAGTCATCCAAAATACAGGGAGGTAAAAGAAGAGTGACTCCACCGGAATTAGTGAAAATTACATTGGCAAAAATATTCAGGGGTGGAAACTGAAATCAGTCTTCATATTTAAAGTGTTGAGTTACCTCAATTAAATATGATGTTTCTTTACCAGCCATAAGTCACAGCAAAAATCTTGCGATCTTTTTTTATAAGCCACCATCACCCTCCCCTGAAAAGGGATCTAGCTTTGCTTCTGGGTGGTAAGTGTTTGGCTGTGCTTGTTTCCATACTGCACTCAGAGGTTGACTCTAAGCTTATAAATTTTAGGCTAGCAAAATTTGTGGAGCTAATTCTGATTTACTTAGATAGAATATACATAACCAGGCCACTAATACTGAATATTAAGGTCAATTACATTACATTGGAGAGGAATTAATCTAATTCAGGCAAGTATTTTGTTTACATGTCTGAGAGAGTTTTGGCAGTTGTTTTTGACAGCTGAAGCTGAGATATTAAAATGAAATATTTTGATGTCTCAAAAACACCAAGCACCATGACTATCTTAGTCTTATCTAAAAGCTTAAGATAAACACATAGTCCTGCCTAAAAAGAAAAAAAAACCAACCAAACAAAATGAAATTAGCACAAAAATGAATAATGTATACTAAATAATGATAAATCTACTGACAGTGGGTCAACAAACAGCAGTCCCCATTCCCTCCAAAAGAGAGAAAGCACACATGCTGCCCTTTCAAAACACAGGCCCACAGGAAGGCAGTGCATGAGCTTGACACAAAGAACTCAGACAATTTTTAAAAAAGGTTAAAACATATTAAGTGGTAATCAGAAATTCTTTTATGTATCAGATATATTGCCAAGATGTCACCCATGCTAGTGTTTCCAAACAGGCATATCACCAAACTTCCACAAGGCTGTAAATCCCACGTGCCAGCCAGTATGCTGTATTGACAGGCATTTGCTAAATAAGTGTACTTAGGACTAGTCTTATGCAGCATGGAGCTATGACCAGCCGTTGTTTCCGGTGGTCTAGGGTAGTCTAAATACCAGAATTTTGCGACCAGTTCTTACAGTAGTTCTCAGGGAATAAAGCAAACAAAAAAACCCCCTCCTTCATTGAATATTTATACCCACTTACTGTCTCAGAAAGGAGGTACCCCATTTAAACTGCTGAACATAGTTCATCGTTCTATGCTCAGTAGGACTGGTGGAGTGTAGGGGAAGAAGAAACACAACTTTTCCTGCTCTTGCTGTATGTTCCTAGGCATTTTGCTGAAAGTTGCTGGCAACGTTTATTAATGTTCACCCTGCTGGGTCTGAAAGGGACCTGTACAGAATTGCCTTGCGTATAGACCTCAAAAAGAGAGGCCATGTTAATAATTCTTAGCAGAAAATGTAGGAAGTTAAATGGTGACTGAAACTTCAGGCAGGTCAAGACTGATGGCAGGGTGCAACAAAAAAGTAAAACAGATTTAAGAGTATATTCGACGTTGTTCAATGAGCAAAAATGAAATTTGCAACTTTCTTGACTGGAAAGCATATAATTTTTATAAGTTTAAACCATGTCTTTGGGGAATGTTCCTTTCCCACATGTTGGCTGTAGGGCCAAAGGCACCTATTGGTCTAACCTCAGAAAGAGGGGCTGAGTCTACATGCACATTCTATCTGCTGAGAGATATTGCCCACCACATTGGCTCAGTGGCAAAGCTGAGAATGGGACCCAAACTTCCTGATTCTCCATCCTTTGCTTAAAAAAAGAGATGAGCAGAAGTAAAAAACTCTTTTTAAGCTTTTTTGCATCAACTCTGTAATCTTCTAATGGCTGTAAATTAATTATATAATTTACAATATAAATGTTTTAAAAGTTTTAGGGTTTTGAGTTTTTTTTTTAATTGGTGACTAAATAATATAGAGCAGATTCAGAGGAATAGATGTGAAAGGTGAGGAAATAATTTTGCTCATTCATTTTACAGATATGCAACTACAGGCAAGGAAGTCCAGTAGAAAGAGAGACACAGTGCATGATAACAGTGCTCGCGTTTTCTGCAGGTTCCCATGTGATACATAGGGGATAGGATGTTAGATAATTAGAAAAATATTACGTAGTCAGTCAGGAGTAACCTGGTTAAAACCACTTAGGAAGTCTTCCTCTGAGAAATCGACTGCCAGGAGAAATGCGGAGGAGGACCTGGTAGCAAGGCCCTTCCAATGACTCATACAACAGCGTGTGAACAACAAACACATCTACTGTGCTATTGCATATATTAAATATAACAAAAGGGCATGTCAAGAAGTTTCTTACAATTTTTGATTTCATGACATGCTTTTATTACTTTCTCCATTTTTTCAGTCACAGGTTATTAGATTTACTGCAGCTTTGGAAGGTACAACACATTAGTATCTGTCGAGTATGCTGCCCCTAATGACTTTCTTAGCTTGCTCAAGTACAAACATCTTGCACTGATATTTATCAAGTGAACACAATCTTTTTGCTATTCATTTATCTTAGGAATGAAGAGCTTCATGTTTCCCCTGATACTGAAAGCAAGAATTCAATGAAGTTCAAAATGTTCAGTGCATCGAAAAGACTGAATTTTGCTTGGTCTCAATGATATTTAAAGTAATCTAAATAAGATTTCTGGCACAACGTTGCTTCAGCCATTACCATTAATTAGAAGTTTTGTCCTTTTTTTTGTTCTGTATAAGTGCAATCAGCAAGCTGCAAATTGCCACAGTAGCTATTGATCTTTTTGACAGGCCTAATCAGCCTAATTCTGCTGATAATAGAAGAGTCAGTCTGATCTGCCCTGATGCTATTGACAGAAAAAAAATGTATCTAAAAGGGCAATGAAAAATCTAGTTTGATTACAATAATAAATTAAGTACTATCAATCCTATCACATAGTCACATATTGGATCAGTCTTGCTATTTGAGATATGCAAAATTGGGCTAAAAGTACATTAAATTCATTGGACAAATTTTTACTCCTTTTCTGTAGATATTATTCTCTCTGCTGAGTATTTTCATTGGTGAATTCTCATGCAAAATAATGAAAATAAACAGTTTCACTGTTTCATACAGATTTGCTATTAAATTACTTTAATTTCCCTTTAACTACTTATAGGAGAGGTGTGACAGATGCACTCAACCCCTTAAGCAAACAAGCAGTAGTTTGGTTCAGGCTCCAAAGGAGGTAAAGGCCTGAGCCATAGCTGGGCCAGGAACTCCTCTAGTTTCAGTCTATTCTCTGAAAACCCACAAAGGAGCAAAGTGACACAGTGAGCGTCGATGCATGTGAGCTTGGAATGCTGATCATGCGATTAACACATGAATAGTGGGTGGCTTTTCCAAGACTCATTTGTCAAGGAACAAAGCAAGCTGTGGGTGCAAGGAGTCTCCTGCATACCTTTCCCATCTCAGGTAATTTGGCTACGCGCCAACCACTTTATTCCACAAGTGTGACAGCCTCAGTGAGCCTTCCTTGAGCTCCCCCTGCCAGGCAGCCTGGCTGCATGGCGGTGATCGCCCCTTGAGCTGGGACGCCTCTCAAGGTTGCTCCTCGAGGCAGAGACACCTTTTACCAACAGCAGATCTTTGGTAAGCGACCGATACCATGCATAACCTTGTAGTATGGTAACTCTGATTTGTGTCTTGGTAGTTTTGAATCATTGTTCAAATGATCGTGCCATAGAGTAATAGCGTGAACCTTGCCATCTAACTTGGTTAAGTTGTACTTTTACAACATCATATTAAAACCACTTTTGCTAATACCTTTGACAGTGGTCATTTCAGCGACCTAAATCACCCGTTCATGACAAGAGGGAAATGTTTTTGATGAGCTTTAGCTGAAGTACTAGTTGGTTTCATTGATTTAAATCCTATTTGCATCAATTCCCACAAGACATATAGCTATTTTTATATCATAATGGTTTTACTTTTGTATAATGAAACTCAGTGCAGCAAGAGGATTATCCTGAGTTTTTTGTCTGTGGTCATTTCTGGTATTTATGTTTGAAACATGATTCTCTGTCAGATGTTAGAAACAAATCTGATGATAGACTGAAACCATGCAGTGCAGAGGTGGAGAAAAGAACAAGAGTAAGAAATGAAATATACTTGAGAGGTAAATGTAACTGAAATACACTTAATAGAAAGGGAACTATAATTGTTGTTGATATAACTGCTGTAAATCTACACTGTAACCAGAACTGGGCCTTGCACAGTCTCTGTACCTTTTGTTTCTGATATAATTTAATAAAAATGCCTCTCAAGACATCTCATTAAAGGTGACTCATTATTGTGGAACTCCCATCTAATGCTTGTGTGGCTTCATTATTTTTAGCATAGCTACACCAGCATAAAATCACAATGCTGTGACTGGGAACATATCCTTCAAATTCCAGCCAAGCACTAACTAGAGTCTGATCTGAGTTATGACACCATAAATCTATTGTGTTTGAAATCATTAGGATCACATGCTCTACCAGAACACAGTGTTTGCTCTACTGAATGCTTAACTACTGAACCACCGCTGTGCTATTATTATTATAGTTACGTATTATGAAAGGCTGACAGTTTGATAGAAACTATTCTTCTCAGGCAATGTAATATAGATATGAGTGCTTGTGTGTAACCCATTCCAATTAATTAGTTTGTTGGTATTTTATTAAGCATTAGCCAAAAGTGATTTTTTTTTTTCCAAATCTACAATACTTCAGGCTTTCAGCTAATTAATTGGATGCCACCTTTATTATTTACAAGGGGACTGTGATGATAAGTTGTAGTTCATTTTGAGCCGGTGCTTCCTCGATGATTGATTAGTGCCATTTGAAACAAGTTCAGAGAAGTTACATGAAATGCTCTGGACCTGCACTGGGTTGGACAGCTGCTAAATCAGCAGAGTAAGGAAACCACTGCGCATGCTAATAAAGAAATGCTTTACCTGCATTCAGCCATGCCACACACTGCTAACGCTACTTCTGGTAAGGAGAAGGGGCTTGCTTTAGAGGCACTGAGGCCAAGCTGCTTCTCAAGTATCAAAATGTGTGTTGGACTGGGCTGCAAAGGTGACTTTTCTGCTCTCCACTGTGCAGCCACAAGAATAAGGGGAGGTTATTGGCTTTCCTTCCTACTCTGTACAATTTAAAGCCGTGGCAGGCACCTGAAAACTGCTTGACATCACTGACGACTTGTGTTCCGATGATTTGTGGCTGGTTTGTGATTTGTGTGCGAAGTGAATTTAGTAAACATGAAGATCTTTCTTCATAGGAGCTTGTTTTCTGTAAGGCAAGATGGGAAGCTGCATAGGTGTGTTGCTTTCTTCACAGCACTGATGAGGGTCAGCTAGACTAAAAGCATTAAGAGTGGATGTGTTTGCACTAGGAAGGGACACAAAGGTTTTTAATTCACTGTGACTAGAAACTGTTCAATGCAAGGAGTGGATAGAAAGCCTGACTCATGGGTCCAGGAAAATATGGGATAACCAGCTACTTGGTTTTTTATCTAAAGGGAGCAAAGGAAACAGACCTGAAGTTTTCATCCACTCCAGCTGCCTCTGATGGTCAGTTAAGTGACTTGAGTTGAATAAGCTCAGGAGCTACATTCCAAGTTAGTGATTGTTTTTTTTTTCTCTCTCTCTCTCTCTCCCCCCAATATATTCTTGCATGCCCTTGTACAAGGGGGAGTGGAAGACCAATGTGTAAGAGCAGGTGGGTGAGAAGCACATGACACTCTTCACTGAGCAAGTTGAAGTCAACTGTTGACGTATCTGTACATAGCTGGATCATATATCTGAAATCACCATTTAAAGAACTCTTCATTATGTCAATGCGGCAAAAGTTTTTGGGGATTTTTCTAAAAAGATCCTCAAGCTGGAGTGTCTGCAGCACTGCTGACGCTTGCTGAGAGACATTTGTGAGCAAACGGTACAAAAGAAACTTTCCCAGGAGGTGATGTTTGAGGACTGATACTTCAAATGCAGCATGTCTTGAATTAGAGTTTAGGTGGGCAATCAAGTTATTGTGGCGTGAAACTTCTTCACACTTCAGCTGAGCCATAACGACTGTTTGTGGGTGTGTCTTTAGTCCATAGAAAATGATAATGCAGGGATAAACCTGATCTAAATGGTGGATGAAGAAGGTGTGCAGGTGTTGAATGTGATGTGGTTTTGTGTGTGCAGCCAGGCAGGCAAACGAAGAGGCTAAGGCCTCCTTAAATCCATGCCTGACTGAACTCAGACTGCAGGCTAAACTACTTCGCATTTCTTTACAGTTGGTCTAGGCTGAAAGAGGGCATGAGGACAGCTGCCATCACTCAGTTAATGTGCAGTAACCTGTTCCTCCAAATAGACAGTGTGAGAATTTAAAGAACTGATCCTACCACCTAAACCCACAGCATACATCCTGCATAGTCACCTCCTTTGCAAGTTAGAATTAGAAATAGAGAAAGAAATATAGTTTTAAGTCCTCTAGTCCAAAGATGCAGACCCACATACACAGATTCAGAGGCTCCACTCTGGCAGCATCTGGACCCTGGCAGTGTGTCTGTCCTTACTGAACACTTCCCTTTACTGACAGCCTTAGGGCTGGCCGTTGGGGAAACAAGAGAGACAACAGTGTTGCATTCAACAAAAAGAGTCCTGCAGCAGGTTACTGGCAAATGGCTTGGCGGGAGATTTACAGCTAAATAAGAAGCACTGCAAAAAAGGTTAAGATCTAAATTTGTCATGTTCCTCTCTCCCTCTAATAATATCTTTCAGACTAGTAGACTCACAACCAATTTTTGGTGCTGAACTAACTTCAGAACATTAGCTATGGCCATTGCAAATGTTTTTCTATTTGCTGTGCTGCTCTTAGCGATGAAAGAAAAGATTTTTTTTTTCATCATCATCCTAAATCCCTTTAGCTTTATATTTCGAAAAGATTACATATTTGATTAAAAAATGGCCCTTGAAGGTGTATTTCTTATTCCGAGTCCAAGGTTATGTTTTTACACATGGAAAGTTTGTCCTAATTGTTTCACATTTAACAGTTCTCATGCTTACAAAAACTTTTGTTTTTCCTCAAATGAGTTGTAACTTGCTCCATTCCAAAATTATACATTTGCTATTAGTCAACTCTTTTTCCTAAATAATTTAGTTTTCCTAAACCAGGAGAACAACATCTGTTAGGACTTCTTGTTTTATAACAAGATTATCTACCTTTTCACAAGACAGAGGGTAATGCCAGATAGCAGGCCACAGAATGGGTAAAAGCAAACTGAAATCCCAAGTATTCCTACTGGGGTATTCACTATATATTTGACAGTATTCTTATCGACTTTGCAGTTATACAGCTGTCGGTGACTGGAGTAGAAAGTAAACTTACAGGAATTGGCCATTATATCTACATAAATATATGTAAGTATAAGTGAAAGCCAGACTGAATTACAGTATGCATCATAAACTACCAGCTTCATATTATAATATTACTGGCCAATACTGCCAAGTGTTTGGGTAAAAACTGTAGAGGAAGGATGCACAGTACAATCTATAATTGCCTTTCCTTCGGAAACACCCACTGCCTGAGTTTTTTTTGCAGTAATCCTTTGTAGTGCAATCCTTTATCCCATCCGTAGCAGTTTTTCATTCACTGGTCTCCATAGGCTTTGCGAAAGTGTTATTATCCCACTGTAGCAGGGAGGAAAACTAAGGTGAAGTGGCCTCTTCCAAAGCTTGAGGAGAATGGCAAGGGAAGATGAAAAGCACAAGGATTTTACATCAGTGGCAATCTTGGTTCTGAGCTTTAAAGTCTACAATACTGGCAGCTTCTTGGCTAGAGGGTCCCGGTGTTTGGGAAGGTGGAAGGCATGAGGCTGACTGGCTCCACTGCCCTGGCGCTGGGACCGGCTGCACCCGACTGAGACGATGTACCCAAGTGCTATTCCTTGGCCTTTCCTTGTTACCACCATGTCAGGGTTGGGGGGTATAATTCATAAGTGCTAGGGTGCAAGGCAGAGGACGTCACTCCCCACGTGCAGTGGGCCACCTCCTCCCAGCACTCAAAGAGCTCAGTAATGGTGTGCTGAGAAACTGGTGCCTCCCCATGCCTTAGATGTGTGGCTCAGACCTCTGAGCTGTCTTTGGAACTGTGTCTGCAACACACTGCACTTCATCTAATTCCATAACATAAATCTTGGAAAGGCTTTTTAGCTTGGAAGCAGTGGTATGCAAATGTCGCAGGGCCGATTCCAGACTTTCACTGCTAATGAAGTCTTCCTGTGCTGCTTGCTTTTTAGAAACTTTCCTGCTTAGGCCTTCGCTCGATGAACAATTTCTTATACATCATGCTTCATTATATAGTGTAGATATATGCTAAATATGTCATACCCACAGGGTGAAATGACAGCACTGAACAATCAGAGGATAATATACTGTACTTTTACTTCCCCACTTAGTTATCTGCAGTAGGGAGTCTGACACCTAATTAGTACAAAACCCACAAGTCTTGTTAAACTGTGGTTACCCCTATTACTAATATCACTTCAGCCGATTGGGTATTAGCCATGGTGGGATATTATATTTACAACTATTTACTCATTACAGAATTTCAACTTCCTATAAATTCACAGTGGCAATTTCTTACAGACATCCCTCATACCTGTACAGGAGAACCTGTTCCTTTGAGAAAAAGTGATAATATGTCATCTATTTTACATGACATGTTAAAAGATGAGGGGATTCAGGTTGTAGAAGCTTCCCCTGGGTATTATGCTCTTCAGGATTTATAAATTCAAGAGGGCCTTGTGCTGGCTAAAGGGACACAAACCTTCAAATTAGCATTAGGTTTAAATTGCACTTGCAGTAAGCAATACAAAACACTGGTTATTCACATGGCCTGTTACTCCAGACTGGGTGTTGGTTCAGCTGTGCCTACTGCTGACTGACTTCTGTTGGCTTCACTGAATGATTTTTACATTGATTAAATGTGTGTTAAAAAGCAAGCAGGGACAGTGACACTGAGCAACAGAAGTGATTTCTGCTCAAACCAGAGGAATACAAAAGCCAAGAAGACAGAGTATTATAGAGTCTAAACCAATGTGACTGATCCATTCTTATTAGGAGTGAACAAAAAAGTATAAATCTGACTTTCAAAAATTTTTTAATGTTTCTCCAGAAGAACTTAGAAGTTTAACAACATGATGGGCATTTCATGAAAGGTGCAGGCTCAAGCTGAAAACCCAAACATTTATTAGCCAAGCATTTCTTAAGGAAAAATCCTTGCATCAGAAAAATCCTTGCATCAAAAAAATCTGTAGCTGCCAATGCAGCCTGAAGAAGATACACATGGAAGACAGGGACTGGAGATTATGGGGGAGCACATGCTTACAAATGAGAAAGTTCTCCATTCTAGAATCTTATTTAGTTTTGAAATGCTCCAGTTAAAAAACCAAAACAAAACAAATAAAAAAACACACCATGTTTTCCTTTCTCATCTACATTTCGGTAAAAGTAAAATAATAAATGTAGACCAATTTGAAGTACACTTCATTTCCTTTCTAAAATCACCAAGTGTAGTAAACTATATTTTTCTTGTTTATCCTCAGAGGGCCCTATGCTTAATTGATACTACAGGGTATGAAGAACGTAGGACTAGGTGCTAGTTACAGAATATGACAGTGCTGCTGGGAGCTTATTTTGTTAACCCAGTTTGTTGTTTCTCTGTGATTACTTGTACCAACTGTATAGACAGACATGGCATGCTTATTCCTTACCAGCTCATTGCTCCCATCCTCATCAAAATCCTCCTCTATCCCATCAGTCATATCTTCTCCATCCCCATCTGCATCTGGCCCTCCTTCAATTGGCTCTTCTGTAGAGTTATCTGCATTCTCTGATATGCATTCCTCTTGAATCAAATCAGCATTGTCTTCCATTTGTTTCTTTTGAGCTTCTGTAAGGAAAACATACTCCATAGATATTCAGTAACCTTCCCTATAGGTGGCAAAGAAAAGTGCTCTGAGGAAAAAACTAAGCTTCCCATCTCCAGATGTGCTAGCTTTGTAAAAAATCAGTGTGTTAATATCTACCAGGCAAATATGATCAAACCCCTGTTTTCAAAAATGAATGCATAAAAAAATCAACCATAGTACCAACACGCTCATCTATCCCATACAGTGGATGAAGGCTTGATTTACCACTGGATCCAGCTTTTTGATTTTCTGCATGTTGCTTTGCCTTGGGAATCCAATTGGCATAGTCACTATAAATTTATTTATCTGCAGCCAAAGAGAAGTACATAGATCTCTGTGCTCTGAGAAGTGGAAGGCTGTTAATTGCCAATAAGTGAACAAGGATTTGCATAAATTTGCTGTGAATATATCTCAACAACCATAAAAATAATCAACAAATCCTTCTAGACAAGTGAACATCTTCTTTATGACGTAAAGTAACAGTTTCTCCCCATTGGTCTAATGTGCTGAGGTAACTGGAGAATGTCTCCCTCCAATTACCCAAATATAGGCTTCCTATAATTTCTGCAAAGTGGTCGAAAGAAAGACCATTTCCATGAAGGCCCAGAGGATCTGTTCTGGTTGGCTTAGTGCAGATAGCTGCATTGTTGTGATCATGTATTGCGGGACTTCTGGATATGCTGAGGAATTTCATCCAGCCAGGAGAAATCCAGAGGAGGACTGAGGGAGGAATGACAGAGACAGACTGGCCAGAAGAGTGGTTGGAGGGATCAGTCTTATTCTTATGCACACCAGGAGTTTAGATGAAAAGCTTTATGGACCTGAAGTGAATATGGGCCAGAGAATTGGTTGCATGTAGCTGGAATACCAATGTCTTTTCAGTCTGAGGGTGACAATCCCCATCAATGGTCAAATTTCTAGAACAAAAACATTTCTTTCTTTGTTAGATTGACTGTTCTGTAACACTAGTAGTGCATCACCTATCTTGCTGGACAGCCAATGAATGTGCAGATAGCCTGTGAAGCCCTAAACTTTTCAGCTCTGTGAATATATTATTATTTTACTATAAATTATTACCAGCTGCATATAATATTCAAATCTGCTCATACTTTTCTGTATCATAGTCTTAATCCAAGACGTTTGTTTTTCCTTCTGTGTCTTCACATTTATTTTGCAACTTACTTTCATCTCTTCAGTCTTTGTTAGTCTCTAGTCCCTCATTTTCAAACTCATTTACTGAAGACATAGAACAATTAAGCCTTTCACCCTTAGTCACATAATTCCTTCAGAAATATTCTTGGACTTAAAGAATAAAAAGTCATCTTACCTAACTGCTTCAAGAGTACTGTAGTTATGCATATTAGTAGAAGATACAGCCCACGGAGCCTCATCATCTGTTGGTAAGGTTCTCTGTACATTACCACACTAGTTATAAGTCATTGTGTTACTTGCCTTACTGTGCAAGGAAATGTGGATTGAATCAGCTATGCCTGCTACGTCCTGCCCCACCACCTTCTGCCTCAAGCCACTTCTGAGATTAACCCAGCTTTGGCTGGCTTTCAAAAAGGGTTTCTGAAATTATGGTCTTAATACATTTAAATGGGAAAACTTTTAGGATACAGCTGCTAAAATATTAGGACACTCACATTGTCTGAATCAGAACGTAGACTGGGTTCTTCAGAGAAGTCTAAAATACCAGCTCAGCATCTAATTCTTTTGGGTTCTTCTGAGAAACTAAACTTAAGATCCTACCTTTCAGCACCCATCTCTGATATTACAGAGAGAATATTCTGTAACAATTTTTTCACATCAGAACAGCTTCTTATCCCTGGCTTCCTGGTTCAGATTTTTACAAAGCGGCTATTCCTGCAGTTTCCCTATGTACAGGAAATCCTCTTATCTATATTTCCCCCTATTGGAGTGGTCAGGGGTTGATAATCGCAAAAGAGAGAATATCAACTGCTACTGTAAGGAGAGTTTTCACACAGGTGTCGAGCAGTAACGTATGTATGCACTGAGCTTGTCCAGCTTGTCTGTTTAACCTATCACATTCCTCCAGATGTATAACTTTTAAGATTAATAATTAAATATTCCTCATGAGAGCGATGCGAACTTAAGAAACCAGAAGGGCAAGATGATGGCTTGATTTTTGTTTTGTGTAAACAAGACATAGATCATCTCTCTGACCCCAGTCTTAGCGAGGCCACACCTTGCAGCAGAGGAAAGTAAGAAATAATATTGCCAAACCATAGAGAAAGAACAAAATCATCTTACATCTGACATCATAAATGAAATAGTTCAGCTACTGATGTAGCTTTATCTTACCCAAATCTTTTAGCTGAGGAAGCAATCATCTGCAAACTAATCACCCAGGCTGCATAACCTTCTTCATCAGCTCAGGAGACTTAAATGGGGATCCAGGTTTACTGGTACCTCTGAGGTGTTTTTTCTCCTCACACCCTCTAATGAGAGGCAAGGAATATGGGGGATAGCTTCTGCACCTGATGTTTTAAAACATCAACAATCTGAAACCGGTTTTTAGTCTCTGAGGATACTATTCGTTGCTTGTCTTCAAAAGACATAACAGTATGATTCAATACAAATCAACGTTTTCCTCTTTGAGCTGATTTCTATTTAAATGAGTTCACTACCATCCTTTAGCAAAAATGAAAATTGGATATCAAAGTACAATGACATGCAGGTTGTTTTGCATAGTAATAGATTTTATATAAAAGTTCCCTGAAGTAGGGATGCGCCGTCTCAGAGCATTTCTGTACACAAGTGATTCAATGGAGTGCCTTGCAGTTACATCTTCACTGATTATACCAACTTTTGTCTAACTTGCATAAAGTACAAAATAAAATATAATGAATACATATTGTGTACAGTTCTCCTGAAAGAGATAATCACACTCTGTACCCATGGTTTACCTTAGATTTGAAAAAAAGCAGTCAACTTATTTTGTGGGGTTAACTATAACACCTGAGGTCCTTGTCTGTCAACTTAGAAGACGATTGTAAATAAAAAGGAGGTTTCTTAAAAGAGCTGGTGCTTTGGTGTTTGTTTGTTTGTTTTTTTTAACTTGTTAACCACAAAATATTGTTCTGTAGTGTTCTGCCCTAGGTAGATGTTCGTTAGAGTTATTTCTGAACGCCAGCAGGAAACTTCTGGGTTCAGAGAGATACCCCCATAATAGCTCAGGAAATAGGGCAGGCACTTGGGGACAGGAGGGATCCAGATCTAAATATCTATTTTGCCTGTGTCAGGTTCATGAACCTCAACTGCTAATTCCCACCAATGTTTTAGATAGTCTTGATGGAACTCTCTTTATGTGTCCTGTTGGGTCTTTTTAGCTTCACATAACTGATTTGAATTAGGCAAATGACACAAATTTAAGTGCCCAGACACACAGGCAGCTGCGGATTCTGAGGCAGAATTTCTTTCACACATTTCACAGAAAATACATAAAAAGTTTTCATCAGAGAATGGAGGGGGAGAAAAAAAGGAACATTGAGATTTTTCATGAGATAAGGCTTCCGTTTCCCCACTGGCTCTCATCAAAATCAGTTTGCTAGTACACAGCTCCTGTACAGAGATACACCATGTGATTTATAATGAAATAGCCAAGGAAATTCCATAGACAGTCGTAAGAATTGAGATTGTTTTCTACATATACCATGGTGCAAATACAACCTTATGAATCCCTTATAACTTCTCAGTATGGCTGTAAAGTGCTGCCAGGTGAGATCATTCAGCTAACAAAATGATCACTGCAGTGAGAGAAAAAAAGATCTTGATTAAATTAAAAAGCAGTGTTGGATTTTGTCATTCCCAAGGTTTGCCTCAAAACAAAACATTTCAAGCCAAAGAAAAGCTGAACCAGAGGTGCATCCGGTTTTACAGAGACGCAAGAGCTTCACACAGTATCTTAGGTTGGAAGGGATCTCTGGACTCTCCAAGTCCAACCGCCTCTTCAAAGCATGGACAAACTAAAAGTTTGGTCCAGGTCCATGGGGCCTTGGCCCAATGAATTTTGGGCGTCTCCAAGGATGGCACTACTACAGTCTCTCTGGGCAACCTGCTATACTGCTTAGTTGCATCTCTTTTCCTTATATCATAAAGGAATTTCCCTTGCCACAATTTGTGACTATTGCTTATTGCCCAGGCAATAATTCCTGATGTAGACAATCTAATAATTCTTAATGTAGATAGCACAAACATCCCCAAGGTCACCAACTTCTAACTTAATTCTGTCCAGTCAGTTCTTTAGTGATGTTTTGTTTCCAGAACATCTAGTAAGAATCTTTTTTTTGTTTTTTCCTACACCATAGAAAACAGTTCTTGAAATGATGTTGCTTGCTCTGTGAAGAATATTCATTTATCCTCCCAACAGTTCTACCTGAGAGTTAATTTACCTTGCTTCAGGCCTCCATTATGTAGCAAAATTTCTGGAAGGTTTCCATTCTCTCTGGTGTGTCTGCTTGACTGATAACTACCTTCTAATCTAATTCATTTAACTACAAATTGCTTTCACCTACCTGCTTCAGCTTTTTGCTGCTTTTCAATCTTTTCCAGTCTCCCTAGCAAGGAGTCAATTTTTGTTTTGATCTGGGTTAATTCCTTCTTGATTGTTTGCAACTCGTCTGATTTCACTGTGGAAAAAGAGCAAAGATGCAAAACATGAAATAAACTACATTTGCAGCCCCTCATGAACAAAACTTTTTTTTCTTTCCTCTAGTACAAAGTCTACTCTCTCATTTCTGTCAGTAGTTTTAGAGATTTAACTTCTAAAATGAACATTGTTAGTTAAAAATGCTGGATCATAGGAAATCACAGCATTCTAAGCCCTGATGGCAAGAGGTTATGTGAGGTGTATTGCTCTGTAATAAGCACTTCAGGCAAAACACCTCAAGGGCATTCTTAGTAAATCCAAGTAACTTTTACTAAAAAACAGCCTATAGTGAAAGAATGATTCAAATATGACAGACAGTTCACAGTCCTGCAATGCTATTTTGCTGGACTATTTTGTAAAAATAGCGACAATAATAAAAAGATCCCTCACAGTAGCAGTAGGTATTTTTCAACAAGATTGACTGGTAGCATAGATGCTAGGGCAGCCAGGAATGCAATATTATGTTCCAGTCAACAACTTCATTGCAATAGGTGTTAAGTAGTATTGCTTCAAAAGCTTTCAGTTCTGGTAATTTCTTGTACTTTTTCCAGCTATGGATAACATATGAAAATATTTCTTTTTATGATCACATCCAGGGATATGGAGGCAATGCCTATAAATTAAGAGCTGAAGTTTCCAAATCTTTGTTGCATTGCATTACTCTTCAATTATGTTCATTATTGCACTCCCATTTTCTAATGTAAGAAGGAATAACTGCTTTGGAGGTGTTTCAGCTTCAGAAGAAACAGCACTGCAGCACTCATGAATGACCTCATTATTGTGTCATTATCAGGACGTGTTTTTATGCTCAGAAGATAGTCCTAACAAATCCACTTGCCCTGTCTGTGCTAGGATATCATGTTGAAAAGGTCAAGAGGAGAAAATGGGATCCCTGTGCTAGCATGGGAGAATAAAGCCATTTATAAAGGTCAAGAGTAGGTAACACAGCTGTACAACTCTTGTAGGAAGAAATGGACCATCATCTTAAACTGTGAGGGACTGGCAACGGAAGAGCACTGAGCAGTATTACTCATCCATCCTTACTGTTGCTGAAGGAGGGTGTGCATTGACTTTGGTGTGTGTATCCAGGGCAATGGGAGGGCCCTCAGTGAGTTTGGGAAAAGGGATGTTCTGCCATGGAGAAGGACACGTTCCCTTTCTTTCCAGAGGGTCTCCTGGCTGCATCTGGCCATATCAGTCCTGTTCATTGACTCTTGGGCATGTATCTCATCATGGTGTCTCATCGATATTTTTTATCGCACAGTCAAAATTTGATGATGAAAGTCTGCAGGCAAGCTACTGCCTACTTCAGTGGTAGTAAATGAATATGTGTTTGCTTTGAAATCAGCCATATTGCAAACTTGGAGCACATTCACTGAGGTTGAAACCAAGGCTTTTTATCTTAAGAGTTTGGGTCATGTGCATTATAGTTCTAACAAGTCAGCTAAAGGCAGTAGGTTGCTATATGCAGTAATGAACTTGTTTAATCATGTGCTCATATTGAGAAATTGCGCATCTCACACTATCATAGGCTGAAACCTCTGATCTCATATTGAATGAATGGTGGGACTTAGAGAACAAAGCTTAAAAGTAACCTTTGTGCTAGACTCCTATATGCTATACAGCATTTGATGGAATTATTCTGTATATTTATAAAGCAAGGCCTTAAAATGTTCTTAGAGAAATAACGTGTCACCATCCAGTCCCCCAGATCTGTAACAAAATGTTAAGATTCTGACAATTGTATATTTAGAAGGTTACTGCTTCCCCAGGGTCAGGGGCTGGTCCATGCTGGTGCAGCAGGGTGGTGCAGATTCCAGGGTGAATTGGTGTGAATCTGTCCAATGAGGAATGCTAAGTGTTTGCCACAACCGGCTACGATGCCAGCTGGCAACACATCCTGTGTGGCCAAGCTGTTGTGTTAGAGGTGCTCCCTTGGCTGGCAAACAGCAGGCTTGCCAAGGCTAAAAGCTCAAACATCAGAAGCGACACTGCAAGGACCTGATGGTATTTGTTCCCAGTCTAAAAAGAAAAGCAGAAAACATTTGCACTTCTGAGTTTGGTAAGGAAACAGGCCACATATGTAGGGTTACTGTTCAACTCAGGTCAAACCTTCTGCTTCACAGGGTCTTCCCTGTGGTGTCTCAGTGAGAAACCAGTTTGGGGAGAAGACTGCACCAGGGGGAGCACAGAAACAACAGTGAGGATTCAATAACAAAGATGCTATGAACAACTGAGGAGCTTTATTGCTACCTTGCAAAATTTCCCTGTGCCAAAACTGTTTCCTCAAGCTTTGGTCACTTTATCATTCATATTTAACGAGGTGATTCCATCATACAGTCAATCACTTCAAATTAGCACTAAAAAGGACTGAAAGAAAAAAGGGGGAAGATTTTCAACAAATCTGCACAAGTTTCAAATTTCCACCCTGTTTCCAAGATTGTGATGGTGTAATTATTTGTGTTGCTTATTGTCTTAATTTGCAGGGAATTGTACAAATCTTCAAAATTGTTCTTTTAGGGAAATTCCACTCTTAGTTGTATTGTACTGGGTATTTCTGTAGTAAGCAGCAATTACTAAAGAAAAATTATGAAGGGTCCTGATGGACAACAAGCTGAATATGAGCCAGCAATACACCCTTGTGACAAAGGCGGCCATCAACATTCTGGGCTGCATTAGGAGGAGGTTGAGGGAGATGATTCTTTCCCTTGTCATGGTTTAACTCCAGCCAGCAACTAAGCACCACACAGCTGCTTGCTCACTCCCCCAGCAAGATGGAGAAAAGAGCATTGGAAGGGTAAAAGTGAGAAAACTCGTGGGTTGAGATAAGAACAGTTCAAAAAAAAAAATTGCAATGTAAAGGAAAATAACAAAGAGAGAGAAATAAAACCCAAGAAAGACAAGTGATGTGAATGAAAACAATTGCTCACCGCCAGCCGACTGATGCCCAGCCAGTCCCTGAGGAACGGCCTCTGGCCAACCTTCCCCCCAGCTTTATATGCTGAGCATGACATCATATGGTATGGAATACCCCTTTGGTCAGTTGGGGTCAGCTGTCCCAGCTGTGTCCCCTCCCAACTTCTTGGGCACCCCCAGCCTACTCACTGGCAGGGCAGCACGAAAAACACAGAAGGCCTTGACTCTGCATAAAGCACTGCTCAGCAATAGCTAAAACATCCTTAAATTATCAACACTGTTTCCAGCACAAATCCAAAACATAGCCCCACACTAGCTACCATGAAGGAAATTAACTCTATCACAGCCAAAACCAGCACACCCCTCTACTCAGCACTTGTGAGGCTACATCTGGAATATTGTGTCCTGTTCTGGGCTCCCCAGTGCAAAAGGGAATGAAGAAGACGAAGCCAGACTCTTCTCAGTAGTGCCCACTAACATGTCAAAGACCATTGGCACAAGTGAAAGCATGTGAAATTCCATCTAAACACAAGAAAAAAACTTTTTTTCTTTTCTTTTTTTTTCCTATGAGGGTGGTCAAACTCCTGCAGAGGTTCCCCAGAGAGGCTATGGAGTCTCCATCCTTGGAGATATTCAAAAGCCATCTGGACACAGTCTTGGGAAACTTGCTGTAGGTGACCTTACTTGAGCAGGGCTGTTGGACCAGATGAGCTCCAGAGGTCCCTTCCAACCTCAGCCATTCTGTGATTCTGTGGTATAGAGCTTGGGAAGAACTTCAGGCTTTTTAAGCACAGTGTTATGACAGAGACAAAATGTAGAGACTGTAAACACTGTACTTCAGGTGTCCTGCTTTGAGTATAGAAATTCTCCCTTAAAACTTCATGGATTTTTTGTTTTAAATTGATCTTGGGCAAGAAATAAAGCAGTTGATAAACATGAAACCAGAGCTGCATGTGTCCAAAATATCTATTCATCTGCTTTTGAGTAATAGAATAGGAAAATAAAGTAGCTTACTGCCTTTTTTTTTTTCCTATTAGCAGATAAGCAAAGGCCAGCAGGTGACAGAAATGCATGTATTGAAAGAGAAAGAAATTACTAATGAAATTCCTCAAGCACTGGCACCAAAATGGCTAAAGATCTTCAAAAACTTTGATGCAAAAAAGGAAATAAACAGGTGAAATTTGCTGATGACATGAAATTGGAAGGTATTATCTATTCAGACTGAACTGGAGTGGAAGGAGGAGCCAGGTGATTTTAAGGAATGCTACATTAGAAAAAAGATGAAATGTAATTGCATTGAAAAAAAGTCCTACACTTGATTGACTAACAGCAGAACTCCTACTCTTAACATCGAAGATCATCAGCGGTTATCCTTGGTTGTAGTTGTAATCTTAGGCTGACAATAGGCTATCACTATCATGCAGCCATGAGAAAGAAAATGCAGTGCTAGGATGCGCCAAATGATGTATTGCTCAAGATGAGGAAGTACAATGCCGTTGTACAAGGACCTGGTGAGAGCTCATGTGGAATAATGTGTACAGGTTGAACCACTAAATTCTAGCAGGTATGTGGGGAGAAGGGCCACGAAGATAAGAATGGAAAGCCTGTAGTGTGAACAGAAGAGTTTTGCTTATTTGCCCAAGACAAAAGAAGGTAAAAGGAAATAAAACTTTTAAGATAATACAGTGTTGGCACAACAAACGGATATGAACAAATGAGAAACAGATTTAAGCTGGAAATTAGAAGAAACAGAGACAGAAAAAACCAAACCCTAACTAGTTTTAAGATGGAGCTTAAAGGATTAGATGATGTGGCTACTTGCAACAGTAAGGAATTAGATTCAGTGACTCTTTCCAGCCCTCTGCCAGGAATAAAAGGGCCTTCCAGAACGCAATCTTTCATTGTCTAGCACCAAAGGAGACAAACTGCATCCAGCTCAAAACAAGAGATTTCAAATTGAGGTCAATCACAGTTTAGAAATGAAAGTGCGGCTGTTGAATTCCAGTTATATTTGTGAAACATTTTTGCCATAACTACAAATTGATTCATCCACAAAGCATGATTCAGATTTGTTTGGAAAGAAATGTCATGTGTTTTTATCTAAACCCTTGAAGTTTAATATAAAATATTTTATCATATTGTATTACTTTAGATTTCACTGAAAAATGAGCTAGCTGATGAAGCTAGATATAAACTATATGAGTCAAAATGAATTAATTTAAAGGCATAATTCAGTACATATTAAAACATCTTAAGTGTCTACTCCTTAATCTCAAGCACACAGGGTATAAAAAATTTGATTAGTATTTTCCTCTTGTTTTCAGATGTACTCATCAATGAGCAAGGCATTTTTGATATTATGTTTTTATAACACCTTTGCTGTGTGCCACAGCAAACTTCTGTCTTTGGATTGCTTGTTTTCAGAAGTGAGTCCCTTTAATCCTGGTAATTTCACTGAGGGGTCTCCTTTGTTCTGACCTTTAATACTACATGTATGCGTTCATTTTCTGGATCCAGTCTGAGTGCTATGAGAACACAGCCATGAGAACAGTTATGCCTATGAGATTTCTACGTAAATCTGAAAAGTCTGTTAAGGGATGTGATCTCATGAGAATTTTGCTATTTGGGGGTGAAATCTTTCAAGTATAGGCAATACCATTTTGACATAGTTAATTCTGAACCTGCAATTAAGCTGTTTTATGGTCTTGAATTTCATTAAAACCCAAAATAGCTTCCTTCCCACAAACTATGTTTCTCTGTATTGAAGAGATCCTTTATTTAACTAGCAATAAATTACAATTAGAATCAACAGCGCATTAGTTCAAGGAGTTCAGATTAGCAGTGTAGAGTAAGGGACAACAAAATATTAAATTGCTTCATCCCACAATTCAATACAACCAACTTTTCCAAGAAAATGACAAAAGAAGCCGCAAAAACACATATTCTCTACTTTCCAACTTGAAGCCCCTAGGGGAATGGCTCGGTTATTTCTCTGATAAATGTCTTACAATAAGCTGATTACATTCCTGTCCAAGTCAACAAAATCATGTTTCTACCTTCATGATTGGTTGGTTGGACTTGACAAAAAAGGAAGTAATTCTATGGGGAAATCAAGCATGAAAGTCTGTATACTGTGTGTCTGACTCCTTTTAAAGGTGTGCTGCATGCAGAAAGAATATTTTCTGCAGTTTATTCCAGCATGATAAATAGTCTCTGCAGTTGTGTTCCAATTGCCACTGTAAAGAACTGAGGGTGGAAACCCAACGGGGTCAAAACGTCAGCCCATGTTTTTAGTGATGCATCTTGCAGCTCTCCCTTCAATGTTAAAGAACTGGATCCAAAGATGATCTTGTC
Organism: Sagittarius serpentarius; assembly: GCA_034782735.1. Lineage (NCBI taxonomy): Eukaryota > Metazoa > Chordata > Aves > Accipitriformes > Sagittariidae > Sagittarius > Sagittarius serpentarius. The sequence continues at coordinate 24,305,855 of JAVKLA010000027.1, read as the reverse complement.
ACCTGGAGCTCTAGGACTGACATTTTTAGAATTCACATCATACCTGAATACCTTGAAGGATACTTTCACTGGGGCATAACACTGTCTGTTAGGACCTCTAAACTCCTGATTGCACTTCCATGAAATAATTTACAGGTTCTGCAACATTTGCCGAGTTACGCAGACAGTGTTTTGGAGTTGTTATAGCAAGTGGCTATGGGTACTCGGGCTAGAGTTGAATCCTACAATCTACGTTATGCATTACTTAAGTCCTGACACAGTACTACAAAACATTTCTGAAATGCAGAATAAATAATAAAGCAAATTTGGTCATTATTCTGAGGAACAGATATCTCTATGTTAATGTAATATGCTCTGTCCCATTCACTAAAATGAAAATCCAGATTTCTGGTTGAGAGATTTCCTTGGCATCTGTTGGGATACACCAAGGTCCTAAATCTATAGAAGAATTTTGGAGTTATTCTTGTTCTGGACAATGAGAAGTATATATAAAAAACTTATCTGAAAATAATTCATCTTCTCAAGGCAAAGTGAGTCCAAAAAGCCTATTCTTATTAGACCATGCTTTAGGACAATTAGTGAATTGAACACAGTGATACTATTAACTTTTCATATGGATAAGACAAGAGTAAAGGATGAACAAAGGAGATCTAATGAATGAATGTTAAGTGCATATACTTATTAAAGCTTTGATTCACTGTGTGAAAACCCAAAGATTCAGGGCTGGAAAAGACTAAGAAAATAATTTAAATTCAAAGTCTAATGAAGTGAAGATCTTGACCTGTATGCTTTCTTTTAAATTAATATAAGGAATCATAATTTATTACTTTAAGTATTGAGGAAAGACAAAAAAGTAGCTATGGACAAGTGGATTAGTTCAAGATGTGTATGAAAATGTCTAGACTCATGTTCATCCTCTAGAGAACAAAGGAGGTATTGCTACTCCCATACATCCTCTTAGGGTGTGAGTGAGGTCCATAACATGACAACTAAATTTAGATGTCTTCCTGTGTGCTAGGTATCCAAGCTCCCATTACTGGAATTGGGTATTTAGCCAATTCATTCACTGGAGACTTGTGTGTGATTCAACTGCACAGCCAACAGAGCCTTTCCTTCTCAGAACATCATCCTTTCCAAGGAATGGCTTGAGCTCCTTGTTCCTCAGTATACAACATTATCTTTAGCTCTGTTTATCACATTTCCATTCTTTCAGTCACAGGCATGTTTATTACATGTTTTCTTTCAAGGTTTCTGATAACATCAGTTCATAGAATAGGATCAAAAATGGATCCTACTGGGCTCACTAGAGGTCTATCCACTTTGTTAGAAGCTAGTGTGTGAGATTTGGATGTGTTATTCAAGCAGAGTTTATAATTGGCTCATGTCGACACCATACTTAACCCCTTTTGCAGTAAGATGTACTGTTGGTAGATTCATTATTTCATGGTTGTGTGTAAGACAGCATGACGCTTTGTTGGCCAGTCTGGTACTGCAAGTGTCTTACTGAAGTCCCTTCATTCTTTCTAATATCTGATCCCTACCTGATCTTTCTCTTCCTCTTCCAGTGACGCTTCCAAGGACAGTATCACTCCACATAAGGGGCAGGGGAAGACAGGTGGGTGCTGAAAGATGCATGAAGAGGAAGATGAAGTTCCCAGGACATACTATGGGGTGGGGAGCTTGGTGAGCATGGAGGAGGGAACGCCTATTGTTCATCAGCTCTTCTAAGGCCAACTTACTAAAGAAGGGTTGAATAACCCCAAGTTGCCAATTCTGTTTTGGACTCCCTTTAGAACAGGCAAAGAGACTTTGCCTCTTTCTACCCTTAAAGGAATCTGGCAAAAAAAGCACATACAACCCAACCTCCCCTGCCCCCCCCAGCCCACCCCCCACCAGCTGACAGATAACCCTCAAGACTCAACAGAAATCAGTGTGCCTCTGTCTATAACAAGATTATTAGCTTTGCTTTATTATCAGCTGTTCTCAAGACCTCATAGTGCATAAGCAGTCAAGATGATAGGAGTTTGTAAATAGGCTTCTTCTGAGGCCAAGGGAGTAGGTCAAATGTGGTTGAAGGGATTTCCTTCAAAAGTTACATCAGTGTGCTCTTTGACTTGCAGGAAAGGCATGGCAGTTTTGGTAATCAAACCAGTTTTTCAGGCTAAGGGCTGAGGGTAGGAAATGACTGCAACAGAGCTATATAGTGGAAGCTGCCTGCTTGCAGAAATTACTAGGATCATTGTTTCAATAATAGCCAACTGATATGAGCAACTCACATTTGGATCCTGAGGAAGAAGCCCCACTTGAGGTGGATCGTGATGCTCCTTTCATGGAGAAAACTCCTTTGCCTCTGCGAGTTGTTGTCACAGCCACACGAGGACGTTTCAGTGGAATCACTGCACGGGGTGGTGGGGGGACACGGCCGTGGTAATCAAACAACCTAGAAAAGATTAAGTCAGCTGGACTCCATAAAACCTTCTGTGATTTCATGTCATGGAAGCCCTGTCAACTAAATTTTCATGTTATCTTTGAGAAAATTACCCTTTGAAATTGTAATCACTTTATATCACAGTCAAATTAGATTTCAAGGACCTATGCACACTAAGTGCCATATTCAGATTTCAGTCACAGACCAGTGCATAGCTCAGATTTTTTGCATAATTTAAATGAGGGATGCGTTATGGCACTCTGTTATTTGCAGTATGGAAAATCCATAACCTGCTTTCCACAGGTCCACATCATTTCCTTGCACACAACTAACAGCAGTACATTTTGTTGTGGTGACATTTCAGCTCCTTTATTACATGCATGGCTTAAATTCTAGTTTTCTGTCTGCTGTTCTTAAGGATAGAAAAAGAAATATAGTGAGGGACCTATATGTCCTTCTGAATGCATAGAAAAGAGGTCCCAGCATATGCTCTCTTTATTGAAGAGTGAATTGATGTAGAATCACTAAAATACCCAAGCATGCTTAACAAAAAAAAAGTCTTGTTCAAACCAAAACCACTGTAGCAAGTGGATATTCAGAGAATTACCACTACAGTCAATAAAAGATACTCTACAACTAAAATGAACTAGTGTTCCCAAACAGAATGCCCCAATCCTAAAAGCACAGTTGTCAACAGCAACTAACGTGCACAGGAGAAAATAAAGGCAGTAGAAAAAGTAATCAAAGCTACAGATATATTTAGAACATAAAGCTATGGCTCTGAATGTGACAGGTCAGGAGAAAAAAGTTCAGAAAATGATTTCCAGTTCAGAGACTGAAGCAGAGGGACAAGCAACATTCTCACAAAATATTCCCGAGTTTCTTTCAAATGATACTTGCAACTAGTAATTATGGAAATTTATAACTGCATGTTTAATTTTCACAGTTCTGACTACTGTCACCCAGCTGGGCGGATACATACACGTTCGAAAACAGACACACAAGAAACAGTAATTCACTCACCACAGTGTCTGACAGCATGCTGAACAGGAAGCAGAATGAAACTTAAAAGTCTTCTAGCCTGTTTTCTGGCAACTAAACACCTAATGCTTAAATCTCAGGATCCTTATTGTTATCTGCACCGTAACGCTACAGACAATATAACCAGCTCCCTGCTTTTCCATAGCTGTCTACAAAATGTGCCACAGAAATCCTGCCACCCCCCCACTGAACTCGAACTCCATGGCCTTCAACATTCTTACTGAATAAGCAGTTTCTAGCCATTGTGGGCATAACTAAACAATTATGTATGAAGATGAACACTAAAACATTTTTGGGATTTTTAACAAAAATATTATTGTTTGTTGTCACTCATCATTTATCATATTGGATGATCTGCAGTTTGGTCACAATTACCCTTGACATTACTGGGAAAAAAAGTTTCAGAAGAACTGTAAGCCATCATGCAACACAATTACTCCTCCAAAGGGGATTTTTTTCTAGCTTCCAATAGTTCATGTTTGGATAATGTAGTGAAATGCAAAACTATGCTTCCTTTTTTGAAATATATAAAAGGACTGTTATCTAATATTACTATTCTTACTTTTATTTCTGAAATTATGCAAAGCTTTCAAGCTTGGTATCTTGTTGCACCAAGTTCTACATATTTCAATGATACGCTTTCTTTAAAAACATGCTTCCTTTTATCAGTTTTGAAGTACCCTGCCTCTTTTCCTTGTACTTGAAATATGAGAAATGATAAACAGAAATGTTCAGTTCCAAAGCCATTCTTTGTCCCAGTAATCACTAATGTGCATATAACAGTGCCTTTTCTTTCACCCACCCTTCTAAATTGTGCCGTCCCGATCTTGTCAATCTGTCTTCATACAGATTTTATTTTACAGCACTAACCATTCTTGCCACCCTTTTCTGACCCCACCACTGCTTTAGTCAGATAAGATAGGTGTATTCTCCCTTCAGGGAGGTTGGAAAATTAATGAATATTAGAAAACAAGATGTATGGTTTGGGATAAAACACAGACATTCAGAAAGATCAGAAGTTCAGAAATTCGAAGAACGGTGACTATATTTCTTTATTTATATTTCCTATAGGCATGTCGACAGCACATCGAACTCTCTGTGGGATTTTCTTTTTCATGCCTACCATATAGGGCTTTGTATCTTCCACTTCCATTCACTTGGATCTAACAAAGACCTTTAACCTTCTAAGGTTTTTATTGTCAACAAATCGGCATGTCTGGCCTTGTGAGGCCAACCTCATATTTGAATTTTCTACCATAAAAGTTCTGCTGTCTTAATCCTGAAAAATTTCTAAATCAGAAAATTACACTATTGAAGAGATTTATGGACACATTTCACTGTCAGCAGTTTTATAAGACATCACCAAGACAGACACCAAGCTCCACAGAAACAACCTTTAAGTAAGTATTTCTTTTGTTGTGGAAATGTAACCATTATAGTTGTTAATTTTTGCAACCCATGATATACATAATTAGGGAAAAAACTAAAGACACGTAACTTTAATATTCAAGTGGCATAGATCAGAAACAGTAATCTGTTTAAAAACATACAAATCCACAGGTGGAATTCAGAGTAATCTTGGGGAAAGTCAACACAAGCCTGTGGGAGTTAACTTTTTACAGGACATGAGCTGCTCCTACTGTCAAGGCTGGACTGAGCAGGATTAAACTGCATTGATGGCTTTTACTTCATGTGTTTATAGCTCTGTCCGAATTAAGCATGGTCATTTACATGCAAAAACAAAACTAGTGGCTTGAATTGAATCAACCCCAGGAAAAAGCAAAACCGAAAACATTGTTTCTACGTTTTTCCTACAGTGTTCTTAAGCAGAAAGGTATATAGCACACTATAAGTTAACTTCAGGGTGTAAACTGCTCCACTGCCATTGTCCATTGCTTTACATAAAAGAAAAATCAGATTAGAAGAGATTGGTGGAGCGATGCTTTGTTCCCCTCTGAGTCACTTGGCCTGTGCTAAACCAGGCTGCTGTAATGCAAAGACACAACACTGCTGGATCACTAGTTCATTTTCTGTGGTCGTCCATGTTAACCCTGTGTTGTGGTGATTCTGCTACATCTGAATGAATAAATTCCCACAGTGCTGAGCTAGGCTGTGTGTATGTACTGAAGGCACAAGCCTCCAATTGCTCAGGTATCCACACTTCTTTTCCTCCTGTTGAAACACACATGCTGTTCAACTTGTGGTTTTGCTTCCCTCAAGGTCCTTCTGGACTTCTAAAGATTCTTGGAAGACACATTTTTCAGGAGACATTCTGTATCTTTCCATACACATGGTTGAAAAGACAAAGAATGAGTGTCATACTCAAAAATTCTACAGCTGCTGTATGTTCCAGTTAAAGTAAGCCTGGAAGAACTCTGTAGGAAGAAACACTGAGCAATTAAACTACCATTATACTGTTCAGCACAGAAAATGCCCCAAAAGCTCTTAGAGGAGAAGACCAAAACAGCTGTTTAATGAGCATACATTTGGTGGTGGTAGTCTTCTCTGCGATATATTCAAATAAGCTTCTTCTGATACACAAGAGAAATAATGAAATGAATAATATGTAAAATCAGAACAGACCTGTCTAACCAAATGATGTGATTACATTATAAACAAACAGTAGAAATGGTGTAGGATGTGCAAAAATATAAACGCACATACCGATTGTAGAAATCATCTCTGTAGTAATCATAATCAAAGACATAACCACTGTGGAAAAACACAGAAAAACAAGAATGAACTGGTTTATAGAAAAATACACATTGATTAAAACTGTTGTGGTAATATTGGCTTACTCTCACATTCCAAGCCCTTCTTTGAAGTCCTTCCACTTCTTTTCCACAACCATACACTGTACATTATATTTGTCAATGCTGTTGTCAGCTATCACTGTAGTATATTTGGAAATGTGAAGTCTGGGGCATGCGGAACAGTGTAAACAGTTGACAGCACACGTAGAAAGGTTTTAACACAGCGCAACAGCTCTGTAATTAGAGCATCATTATAGTGTAATTCTCTGAGTGATCAAATGAAGTGAGCACTCTAATACTGAAGCCCTCTTCTTTGCTGGACTAACACAGCATAATCAGTGGACTAGGAAGACAGTTAAATACATGAAAGATGGTAAAGAGATAAGACAATGAATTTGATTTATGAGAAATGTGAAAAGGGTTGTACTGTTGGTCCTTGTGTTCGCCAGATCTTCTTTCATCATAAATAGAAAAGGAAAAAAGTTAGGAAAATGAATGATGCAAGCAATGGTGTTACAGAGATGCCTTTCCTCTCAGGCTCAGAAGGGAATATACATACCAATCTGGGAAAAGACAAGCACCATCAAGGGAAACAAATATAGACAGGAAATTGCAAAGGTCCAGAGGAAAACTATTTTTAAGCTGTCAATTGCAAAGTCAATCCTAGATTGATCTTCCTAGTTTTGCATTCCATTAGCAACTTTCTGCCTTTATGGTGAAGAAATAGCAATGAACTCTATCTGTCTTACACATCCGAAAAAATAGAACCAAGGAGCTAATAAATGGTCTGCAGAGAAAAGTCACAAGGGATTTGTACTCTGTCTGATGAAGGACTAGTAACACAAACCCTAAGTTTTTCACTTGCCTGAGAAGGACAATTATGAATAGTAAAGGATTAGAGGCATGAAGAAAGTATCACAAAAAAGGAGAAGTTTTAAATAAGAAAGCAGAAAGGTAGAAAGGAGAGAGTTAGAAAGGACAAAGCACAGAAGAAAGCATTCACTGAAAATAAAGGGGGATGAATGATGGCAGCTACATATTAAGGAAGTTTGCCTTTGTAGGGAATGGACTTGTGGATAATTTCTGCTCTTGAAAGTTGAGCAAAATTTCTTCAATTTGTTAGTGCATAATTTGAAGAAGGGGTCAAGAATTCTGGAGTTCTTTGGGTTTGTTTTTCCTCATCACATAATGCCTCTTTCCCCTTTTCTTCCTTTTGCTCTGTTTCAGAGGTTGACCACTTAAAAGGGGGAAAAACCAGAGCTGACAGGCTTAAATTACCTCAGTAATCATTTCATCCCAGTGTTTTGATTTTGAATGCTTGCAATTTCCCCTGTCTGCAACTGGCAAAAACATTCATCAAAGGAACAGGAGGTCAGGGGACGATTTCCACCTCTGCCACATCTGCCTCAGATGCAAGTGCCCAAGTACAAGTGAGAGGATAGGTCATACTGTAATCCTGGACCAGCAGTGAAGATCATGAGACTCAGCAGGTGAGAAAGCCAGCTGTAGTCCTGTTGGTAATTCATTTGAGAGAAAAGAAAGCCCTATATGCATTTTATGTGAAATACTTATAAATAAAACAGCCCTGAGAGACTAGAATCCAGCAGCAGGTAAGCTGTGTGTAGCAGAGGAAGTAAAATAATATTAAGTAATATTAGTTAGGCCTTGTATAGCAATTATATTTCTGAATCTTACCTTAATGCAAAACCAGCAAAATTTTCCCTAACCTATGCGACAGCTCTGTAGCCAGTCTACATGGAACTAAGAGGTAGCAGGTAGTAAAGCTGTTGTTATATTTACAGCTATTCACAGTTTTTCTAGGGGTTTTATTCAGCTGAATGATGAATAGCTGCAGTAAGCCTATTAATACTTAATATTAAATTTGTGGTTTTAAGTAGAACATAACAGGTAATTTGAAGAAAAACAGTTTACATTTGAAAGGGCTGTCACATGAAACTGTTAACCTGGAGTGACATTAATGTAATTTGCATAAATCATAGAATCATAGAATGGCTTGGGTTGGAAGGGACGATCAAAGGTCATCTAGTCCAACCCCCCTGCAGTGAGCAGGAACATCTTCAACTAGACCAGGTTGCTCAGAGCCCCATCCAGCCTGGCCTGGAATGTTTCCAGGGATGGGCCAGCCACAACCTCTCTGGGCAACCTGTGCCAGTGCCTCACCACCCTCACAGTAAAGAACTTCTTCCTTACACTTAATCTAAATCTATACCCTTTCAGTTTAAAGCCATTACCCCTCATCCTATCACTACATGCCCTTGTAAAAAGTCCCTCTCCGGCTTTCTTGTCGGACCCCTTTATGTAAACGAAGGCTGCTCTAAGGTCTTTCCAGAGTCTTCTCTTCTCCAGGATGAACAGCCCCAACTTTTTCAGCCTGTCTTCACAGGAGACGTGCTCCTGCCCTTTGATCATCTTTGTGGCCCTCCTTTGGACCCACTCCAGCAGGTCCATGTCTTTCCCGAACTGAGGACTCCAGAGCTGGACACAGGACTCCAGGTGGGGTCTCACCAGAGCGGAGTAGAGGGGGAGAATCACTT
>JAVKLA010000027.1:24276688-24296978 GCA_034782735.1 Sagittarius serpentarius | reverse complement strand
TGTCACTGGTCTCCATCTGGACATTGAGCTGTTGACCACTACCCTCTGGATGCGACCATCCAGCCAATTCCTCAGCCGTCGAACAGTCCACCCCTCAAATCCATAACTCTCCAATTTAGAGAGAAGGATGTTGTGGGGAACTGTGTGAAAGGCCTTACAGAAGTCCAGATAGATGACATCCGTCGCTTTTCCCTTGTCCACTGATGTAGTCACTCCATCATACATTCAGTTTTTCAAGGTTGAAGACCATGAAGCTGATGAAGAATATTACACCAGCTAGATTAAGGCTGAAAGACAGCTATATTTTTCTGTGGCAACTCAACTCTGGCCCCTAGGACACAACAAGGATTGCTGACCCTTCACTGAGCTTTCAAAATGCGACACTTAACTTTTCATGTACAAATGCCATGACAGAGAGGGCTCAAAGCCATCCCTGGAAATGGTAGCACTGATGAGGCACAGGAGGGAGAGAGATCTGAGTGTGCTAGTGAAAAAAGTCAGCAGGCTTGACAGAGGGTCGAGTGGTTGGGAAATGCTCCCAGGTTTCTCCGTTGTGAGTAGTTGCAGGCAGTGGAGGTTTTGGGTAGGGAAAATGCAGGAAAGGGTTTCTGGTGTGACAACGGATTGTTTCCCTCCTTCTCTACCTCTGCTCTCACTCTGTCACTGTACTACTGAATAGATCCTGTGACACAGCATTCTTCATGCAGAAAATTTTTATATTGTTGAAAAATGTGGCTTATAATTTTTTTAAATTAGTTTTTTTAATTTAGATAACATCTTGGATAATACTTCTAAGAGAAGCGGTTTTGCACATCAGTCAGCCCCGAAGAATTTCATTCTTTTGCTCTGTTCCCTGTTCAGGTAACTTCTGTCTTGAAACTGAATACAGTCCTTTATGTTCCTTCAGCATTGCAAATTACAGTTTCAACCCACATGGTCTAATGCTTATTTGTGGGACCAGAGCAGGAAAAAGTAGAAGCACATTTTGGAGTCTGGCTATCACATAGCAGTGTAATCTATGAATTCTTGTAAATTTTTATGTGTTGCTTATATTACCTTTTAAAAATGTTTCATTGCTTCAGAAGTATCTGATACTGTTATTACGTCTTTAATTTTCACCTGGAGAAACCCCAGCAGTTTTCATATGGTGTTTTACAGCTGAAGCTATCTAAACAACTCTGCTACAGATGTTGCCTCTAACCTTAAAGTTAAGGTTCTTTGCATTTTTGCATGATTTAGTTCAGTAGCATCCATTGCTACTGCAGTAAGAGGTAACTGCAGGTATTCTGTATGTTGCATGGCAGTCAGTCTCTGAAACGAGCAAACATATGGCTTTAGCTGCAGCAAACATTATCCAATTTGTCCATCTCATCCATCTCTCTGCCAAAAGGTTACTGACCCATGGCTGGGATAAAAGATGCAAACATATTGTGGCTTCAAACAGTGCAACCTGCTAGCACAACTGACAAACTAAGAGGCGTTGATTTGCTTACATTTCTAGCCTGAGTTTATTGTAAATGAAATCGTCACAATTCAAGGGCATCCCTGTTAATTAAGTCCCATGTCCCACAACATGGGTGCTGGGGACTCCAGCAGAAGGTGGGGAGGGAATCTCTGCTTTCCCAAAGACCATTTGGGATCTCTCTGCACTGGCAAAAGGCATTTCTGTGTGGAAGTACCATTCATATGGAGTGGGAAAGAGCCAGTTCTGCATGTACAGGGACTCCTTACCTGGGACCACTGGCAAAGATGTGGCAACGGCTACTTGACCCTCAAGGTAGGAGGTACTAGAGGTTGATGGGTTGCTACGAGCTCTCAACAGAACAAGGGGCTCAATTCCTTTTTCCCTTTCCCATTACTTAGTGACCTTGAAGAAAGCTGATGGAATTAAAGTGTTGGTCATGGAGGAAAGACATTTATCCTTCCATGCTATCTATTAAAATAACAGAAGAGGAGAAGTACTGTAGGACCTTATCTGTAGGTATCGACCCTTACGGAATAAGACATGTAATGGAGGGTGTGTTTAAAGCTTTGGGAAATCTTGATGTGGATCCTTCTTTATATCCATGATCTGGATCTCTTTTTCACTCTCTGAAATTCTACCTGCAGCGGTGACAGCACAGGCAACACAGACGAAACATGCTGTAGCTCCTAGGGTTAAGTGTCCTTCACTGTGACTGCTGAGCTAACAGCCCACGGATGCAAGATATCATGCGAGACCCTTACAGGTCTGGGGTTTTATAAAGGCCGTTCCTAGCCGTCTTGGCTGTGAAGCAGTTGTCCTGCATGTGTACTGAAAAGGCTATGAACCAATGACAATGAAATGAACCCAAAATGGATGACATAGGAGAAAAAATAATCTCTTCTGTAAATCTCTTCTGTTTTCCCAACTGATCTCCCTTGGCTTTTTTCTTTTTCATTCCTTTTTTTTTAAAGTTGAATGACGATGTTTCATTTGTAATAATATGTTGAAGGGATTATACTGTGAAAGTGACCAGTACATCTCTCCGTCTACAGCCATAGTTCACACTTATGCATGCCAAGGGACAGACGTAAGCTTTGATCAGTGCTGCCATATAAAACACGAAGTAGAAAATTAGCACAGATGATAATCACTGGCACTGAGATCAAGGTGATTGTGGGGCTCTTAACCTCTTGAGAGTTATTCCTTAGCAACCCAACAACCTGTGTTACAGAGGCTGCAGGAATCACTTGCACAGTGTTGAATACCGAATACTCAGCAAATTGGAAGCAGAGAAAGGTTTAAACAAGCCTGTGAACTGGTGGAGTCAGCAGTTTCCTAATGGCACTGTAAACAGGCAGATTACTTACCCACAAACATATGCCACCTCTGCAATATTAACAACAGAACTGCATGCATGATGCTGCTATTAAAACAGAAGACAGTAAAAGACACTGTAATGCTCACACTGAAGCAAAGAAAACTCATCAATAAAGTGTGTTTCTGTTAAGCAAAAGTCATGGTTCCTTTTTCTGACTTAGTATCACCAAGACAATCTTGTACGAGCTCTCTCTTTTAGCTTGACTTCACTTAACACTACTCCTGCTTTAAATTGTGTATGCCTGAAGAATACAGGATTCCCCAAAGACTGTATTTTCAGATGAATGATGCTGTACATATTCAAATATCCTATGCACATCAGCAGTTGCACGTGTGTCAATCAGGCAAATGCAAAATTATACTTCTGCATCTTTGAAATAAACCTATGGATGTTAAGTATTTATCTGATGATATTGTGTATTGAAAATATACTATTATAGTGTAATCTTTCTTGCGTTCTGTGTTCTATGCCCACAAAAGATTTTTGTAAACTAATGATCACATCCTGTTTTAATTTACTTAGCTCCAAACATTAGTGAGTGTAACTGACTTCAGTGGAGTTATCCTGACCTTATAACAGTTAATGCAGAACAGAGCAGAAATAGCTTTTGTTATTTTCATGGCAACAAGAATTTCTGTCTTGCATGTGAGTCACTCTTAGATAATATCTCTTTTTCTTTCCAAAGGTACAAAGATGTATTTGTAAATCATAAATGTTGACAAACCAGGCATGATGTATCTTAATTCGATTGACAGTGCTATCAGCATTTATACTGTCAATTGCTTCTGTTGTCAGGGCTGGATAAAAATATTAAATACAAAAGCAATATTCCTTCAATCAAACTCTTTTCAGGAGGCACATATCACCCGAATGGTTGAAACTAGTATTCCAGTTACTTGTAAAATCATTTCTCTTGTCATGTAAAAAGAGTCCTAGAAATTGTTCCTGTTGACTGCAAAAGAGAATCAGTCTAAACTGATGTGATGTTAAAAAAAGGGCGTGGGTGGGGGAAACTAGATGATTTAGAGAATAAGCATTGGGAGATGGAAACTTTCCCTGTTAGAAAATCGATTGGATGGCAATGACTTTCATGAGCTATTGAAAAAAAGTTTGAGATTTCAGGCCACTTTTCAGTGGATGGTTACCTACATTCCCCAAAGACATGAATTAAATTGGTGGGCTGAATCCTACCTTTACTTTAGAGATGATTTGGTTTTAGTTAAGGCTGAGAATGCTGATAGAAGTGGAAGGACACTTCTGTTTTGCAGTTCAGGCTGTATATTCTGCAGAGAAAGAGAATATTCTCCAGAGCCTGCTTTTTGCTGACATACTTCTGTCAAAAGACAAATTTTGTCAGTGATTCCTTCAACTAATATATTCTTGAAGGTTTACAGCAAAAAAGAGGGAGCTGGGAGAGGAAAAGTAATTGCAGAAAAGTACTTTACGTTCTTTTCCATAATGCAATTATGAGGGCAAATAGGTATAGTTAAAAACAAAAAATAACCACAAAAAAACCCAACCACTTGTCCAAAAATGCCAAATGATTGAACATAACCTACTATTTGTATATTTAAATTACAGATCAATTTCCATAGTAATTTTGTAACCATTAGTTAATAAAAGTTTTATTCTAATTCTACATGTTCATTCAATTAAGTGCAAGACAGATTTTTTTTCCTGAGGTGGGGCAGAAGTATGGAGCCAAGTTTTAAAAAGTACAGCAAGGAATGTAGTACTGTAGATGGAGAACTTTTTTTCTGCAAAATTGAAAAGTTTTTGGCAAATCTAATCTGAAGAGGTACATTTTGTCCGAGCAAGACACGTATACATAAAATAGCTGACATACAGTACTCCGTTTTCTATTAAAGTATCTTTCTGCAGGCACTAGGCAGAATTTATTTGCAATATGATTAGGCTGTATTTTTTTTTCTTTCTGTCTTCAGATACATCCCTTCTTTACTGTCATCCTCTCTCCTGAGAACTATTTTCCCAATGAAATGTATTTTGGGAAAACTGTTGAACTTAACTCTCCAACCTGAATTTTAGGCAAAACGTGGGCAAATATTCAAAGCTGCATATACACAATGAGGTAATTAAGTCACTTAGACACTTTCCTGTAGATGATTAGGTAAAGCTTGTGAATCAGAGGACAGCAAAGACATCAAGGTCAATATTCAGACTCTGGGGATCGGCTGGTCTGGGAGCCGTTTATGGCAGCCAGACAGCCGCAAGTGATGTAGGGATTTCAAGGCAAAATTTAGCCCCAACAATTTTCTGTACAGCTAAGTGTCAAGTATTAGAATTACGCCTAGTAAAAACTACTTACTGTGGCTGCAGAGACAGTCTATGCTTCACACTGTTAGCCTGATGGTTTTTAGAAACAAAATAGTAGCTTTTGCATGTAAAGAAACCCGAGTAAGTCTACTTAATGTCTCCCTGACCTTTGTCCTCCTGCTGGTAAACTGTTTTTCTGTCATCGAAAGTAATCTCCAATTACTTATGTTTCCCATGGGAACATTATATAGTAAGGTAATGAAAAAGCTTTCCAGTGGCCTAACCAGTGGCCTAACCATTTCCCAAGGTGTCCCTTAATTGTACAAGTGTCTGAGAAATTCTTGATGTCCATATGTTATTTTTTTTCTTAGTACAAAAGTAATGAGTCCTGCCTTTTAAAAATGTGTTTTTTAATTCAGTATATTCAAGGTACTACTGTCAAACCATACACATGTGATTGATTATCCAATTTATTAGTAATATTGTATACATTGCAGGAGTGTCATTTAACTTGGTTTGACAAGTACAGAAGACTGTCATTGACAGGTGTAAGAATAAGTGATAGATTTAGACTTTAAAGTGTTTCTGCAGCATTTCACTGAAGAGCAGATTGATAAATTAAAATCACAGTGGTAGCACTGGAGCCAAAAGACTAACCACTTAAGATTACAAAAACAGATCTCTGAAAACTGTGTACTCTTCAGAGAAGCAGTCTTAGAAGCAATGAAGGAAACAGAAAAATACAGTTCACTAAAAATTAATCAATTACAATGTGACAATGTCAGAGTTCCTGTAAAGAAAAAAAATTCTAAAAAATTGCAACATATGCTTTCCTCTCCCCTTTTCAAACTGTCAGAAAGCTGAAATTAGATTTAATTCTGTTCTCATTTACACTAAGTTTACTGATGTAATTTAATTATTTTGGATTGAGCAACTCAAGGTTTAAACTAGCAAAACAGAGACATAAAAGAGACCATAACTGTCAGTGTCCTGAGTACTGCTTGTGAAGACAAGACATACTGCTTGTTTTTCCAAGAGTGCGCTTTGCAAGTGAAGTTACAATATAAATGGAAATACCAGATACTGTGAATCTAAGAAAGCGTTTTGTACTCCTAACCCACTGTGCAATAATTTCCATGGTAAATGGATATCAGAAGTGCATCTGATAGAAAGAAGATTCTTTTGTAACTGAGCACAGGATTAGGCTCAATTCCAGTCTGATCAGAGATGAGTGGAAAGGGCAGTTGTGCATCAGACAAGCAGTTGTGTATCCTCTAGACCAGTACTAACTATGTTGACTACACTTCACTTGGTTTCTGACAAATCTGTGCCTCCTAATTCTTCTCTGGAAGGGCCTGCGTCCATTCACTTTCTGTATGCACAGTGAAGAAAATAAGATTTCTTTTCTGTAAGGGAATAAAAAGTCACAAAACAAAAGAATTCCTAAAATATCAGTGGAAAGACCTTTTGATTTACAGAAGGGTATTCAAATGTCACCACTCTGAACTACCTCACTGTAAATCCAGAATAAAGCTGTTGAAATCAAGAGATGAGGCATAATTATTTGTCTTAAATGTACGTCTGGATTTTTCCATTATATTCATTCTCATAAAAGAAAGAGGATTTTTGTCCCAGATGACTCACCTGAGTGTATGTAGCAAAACAGCCCAGTGGCTTGCTATGGTATTGGTATTGCAGTTTCCCTATGCAATTTTAGACAATATGGTAGAGCTACTGATTTCTTGTCACACAGCTATAACACGAGTATGAATCATCTAGCTGAAAACTTTCTACATATCTTTTCTAATTTGCAAAGAAGTACTGTTTGACGCTTGCGAAAAGAACTTCTTCCCCTTAGGGAACCCCCATACAGGTTTCTGTTGCGTGTCTCAGCAGACATGCAAGGCTGGCCCCTCAGCCTCTGCAACTTGCCTTAGGCGCAGCATGCCTCGGAGGGAGCTCAGACACGTTTTCCTATCTGCAACAGGCAAGAACTGAGGTTCTATGCCCGTCTTTTTTGAGGAATGTCTTTTCTGCTTAGGGAGGAATCTTTCTCAAGTTTCCCCATACAGTTGTGCTCCTGCATTCCTGGGCATGCAGGGAAGACAGTGTAGTCAGAGTACTCTCCTGCTTTACTCTGCCTGGTGCATTTCTTTACGGTTACCTTCACTCTCTGAGGGCTTACTCCACTCCCTGGTTCACTGTCAGGGCACCCGGCAATACGGGGTATTAATTATTTCCTCTCTTCCTCATTCAAGATTTCTTGATGAGCATATCCAATGTAGAGTTTGATCAGGTTACATTTTTGGCTTCAGGTTTAACCTGTTTTTCCCAACTCTAAGCTCCTTAAAATACAGCAGTCACATTTTGTAAATCCCATGTTGTAACCTCTGTCAAACATTTTGGTACCATAACAGATGTTAACTTAATCGTCCACACTCTCAATATTATATTAACACCCCCCCCCCCAATAAATCTGGGGAGTTCAGTATGTGTTTTATGTGATCTTCTCTTCACCTTCTCCCTTGCACTCCATGGATGTTACAGGACCTCTTCTGGAGACTCCCTCATATCACTGTATTAAGCTCCAAGGAAACAGTGGCACAGATTCATATTTTTGACAGCTTGCTTGTAGCAGTTGGGCAAGTTTCATTAGCTTATTGTTATTGTCTGTTAAGAACATAATACTAATATTTGTGCATAAGATACCACATTCAATGGCTATAACACTAGAATT
The DNA here is from genome assembly GCA_034782735.1 of Sagittarius serpentarius. Taxonomy (NCBI): domain Eukaryota; kingdom Metazoa; phylum Chordata; class Aves; order Accipitriformes; family Sagittariidae; genus Sagittarius; species Sagittarius serpentarius. The sequence goes on along the minus strand of JAVKLA010000027.1, from coordinate 24,289,124 downwards.
GAGAGTATTTTTTATCCTGCTTGGGGAGAACATTTACAAATGTTTACTCTTATCAACCCTGGCAAAAATGATTCTGTGTATATAAAAAAATAAATATTAATGCATTCAGACTTTCATTTAGAAAGACATTCATTACTCTTAACTAAGATACAGTAACCATCATGGTTATTAGACAATGATCTGTATATCCATCTTTTCTCTTTCATACAGATTAATTTCATAATATTTTGGATATTAAGAAAATGATGGCACAAAAGAGGGCTCAGGGAGCTTTATGTTTCCATTATTGCCATTTTCTGTAACATGTGTCCCTAGATCATGCGGTCACAGTCCCTGTCAGATTAGGTCTTTGCTTACACTGGTATGCATCAGGGCTAGTAAATATTTATAGAAAGTTTCATTTCAAGTGTTTTATCACCGTGGGAGATGCACATTAGAAGTTAACAATACAGACACATCTTAGACTAAATTTGGTTTTATATAGTCTATTGAATTAAGCTACCATAACAATTTAGTGCTGAGAATTGCCTCCAGCATCTCTTCCCAAACCACAAGACTCTGTGAAGGAATTAAAACTGTTAAGGTCTCTCTCTCCTCCCCCTCCTTCTCCCTCCTTTACCTTCTTGCTGATCTTCCCTCACACAATTTTTGCCTTCTCCCAGCGAAACCACATTACCATTACTCACCCTTATACGACTTACATGACTGGAATGTTATTTTTCTGTGAATGCTCCACACAGCAAGACAGTTTTATAGCCTATAAAGTATCAGCCAGAACATGAAATACACCTAACTACTGATGCCTAGACAAGGTCTGCTTGAAACCAAATTGTATTTGATTCCAGATTTAAAGTGTAATCGTGATTAATATGCGTGTGTGTGTATGTGAATAAAAAGATTGGTTTTGTGAGGAAACAAAGCCTTATTCGCTACCTCTCAGGTTCCTCCATCTCTACTAAAGAAATGTGAACACTTTGGCATAATACTGCTGTATAAGCCACACTAACGACCTCCAGTTTTGCTTCACTAGCTGCGCTGTCTCAGAAGATGTAGCTTCCATTTCCATCCCGTATCCTCTTGTACACCAAAAAAGGATAGATCTGCAGGATGAATTGCATTACTTGAGAAATGCTTCATTTTTCCTCTTTTGTGTATTGATCCAAATTTCTGTGAAGGTGTTCGCTATTTTCAGGTAGTCAACAAATAGTTCATAGGAAAAATGCAGTCTGAAATCTAGTAATTTTTCATTTTGACTATTTGTTGTTCATAGGGTGCCTGGAAACCTACCTATAGTTTCTGTCCCTTGATTTAGATGGCAAGAGAATAAACAAGACCATACCTAGTAGGTACTTTTCGGCAAATAACTGCTTCTGATAAATACTTGCTTCTGATAAAATTCCTAATTTGCTGGGACTTACAAGTACTTTCTGGTGGCTATCTGAGTGGTTATGAGAATGTCTGACAAAAGTAGCTAGCTACAGGATGATAGCTGATTCAGCCTCCCATTCTTACCCCTGAGAGTAAGGGCTACAGGTCCCAAGTGTGAGAGAGTTCAGAAAGGTTGTTTTTGCATAAAGTGTTAGAGGCAACTGAACAAATAAATAAATCAGTAACTCTTTATTTGTTGGAAATTGGTTTATCCTTTTTAAATTAAACAGATGCTTTAGCATTCGCTACAGAGTCACTACCATAGCAATATAAACTGTCAGTTGCTGGTAACGCATGACAGATCCACTCTGATATTTGTACTTCACATTTAAGGCACATCCTCCAACTTTTAATTCTACTCTAATATGTGGTTGTGAAGGAATTCTTTTTATTGAACAAAACTGATACTTATATTAATTCAGAACCAAAGCTGAAGACTTTACAAATAAAAGTAATTACAGCACAGTAACTAAACTGTTAGCAATAAAACTCTTAGTATACTATTGGCAAGAGAGAATGTGACCTAATTCCTATTTATTTTTGTGCACATCATCAGCAAAATTGTTACAACCTGCTACACCTGTGCATACATCCCAACGGAAGTGTGTACGGCTGATGTTGACAAAGCTGCCCTTTGGCTTGCAGAACAATAAGAACTGTAAGGGCCCAGCCCGAACCAGAGACAAAAACATCCCCAAACCCAATGGATAACCACAGATTATAAATAATTAGAACTAAGGCAAAAACCAAACCAAACCAAACCAAACCGGCCAAAATCAAGACCTTCCTTCTTGAAACCAACATCAGTTTGGGCCAAACAGAGGCTATTGAATATGACCCTAAATATCCTCGATACACTCCTGCTTCTTTTTAAATTAAGGTGTGTAAAGGCATTATACCAGTGTAGCTGAAAAGTGGTTCTTAAATGAGGTCAGACCTCAGATTAAGCTAAATTTTTAGAAAACAACCTATGATATAACTCATTTTACTGGTTGAAAGTTTGCCTAGTATCAGGACATATCCTGATTTTGCTTTATTTTGAATGAGGGGTATACTAGAGCATGTTAATGCACAGCTGAATGATCCAATAAGGCAAGATGTAAGTTGTTGTTCCTTAGTATCATACACAAGGCTATGAACAGAGTAACACTAAAGACAATGTATCCTAGCCTGAAGCTTAATATCTTTTAAAAAAAAACTTTAACAAACATGAGAGAGAAGTAGGAGCTCCAATTGACAGCAACACTTCTGTTTGATGTGCCCCTTCCTGCGCTGCCTCCCTTCTTAACAAACTTTACGCCCTGGGACAGGCCATTCTCCTGGATTTCACAGAGGGGAGTCAGAGGCTGAAAGTGTCACTGCACGTGCCACATGTCCAACAGCTAATGTGGCTTCCCTGCCTATTCATAGAGCTGGAAGGCACTTCTAGAAGGAATCTGGTTCAGCCTCCTCCCCAACAGGCTAGATCCAGGGCAAGACCAGGTCAGCCAAAGCTTTACCTAGCTGAGACTTGGAAACCTCAGCAGATGGAGACTCTATAACCTCTCTGAAGGACATCTTCTATTTCTTCCATGATCCTGGCTCGGGTGATGCAGCACTCTGTGGGGCACAACACTTCAGCGAAATTATAGAATCAAGAAAAAAATCCTTCCCTCTTCCTATCGCTATTCACAGTAGTAACCTTCATTGTTAGGGTTGCACATTACCCCTCAACACAAAACCGACGACAAGGAAGAGAAGTGATGGTCTTATTTAAACTCAGAAAGGGTTACTTACATACTGTGGTAAGAACATGTGAACAGAAGGGAAAACATGTCCCTTTTTATATATTTCATAATTTTACATTGTAAAGAAAAAATATGTATTAAAAAAACTTCTAGGTAATACTATCTTCTTTCTTCTGCCTCCCTAATTCTCTTCATCCTTAGTCAGCCTAGGCAATTGTCCAGCATGGTTAGCACTTGTTCTTTGATGTGTTCCCTTTCCTTTAAATAATCAGAAAGATAAGAAGAGAAAAAACCTAAACTAGGATCTGTGGCAGTGCTCTTGAAGGTGTTTTTTATGAGAATGTCAAAGTTTAAAGCACCCAGCCATTTTAGAAAGCCAATGTACACAGAGACTGGTGTGGAGCAATAACTTTTGAAGCAAAGCCAGCTGCTGATTGCTCTTGTGATCATGGGTGGCCAAATCCCAAAGAAGAAATCTCTTTATCAACAAGCTGCAAATTATGTTACTGCAGAAGGGTCTGAAGCGGATTTTCAAGTAAAGCTATCACAGCAGTACTGGCTGTCTTTGTGGTTTGGTCTTTTAAGCACACATTTGTCTTTGCTGTCCCAGCTTTCCCTTTTAACACAAGTGCAAGCAATGTTAGGCAGATGGACCAATTGCAGATTTCACTTGCTAGTGAAAAAAATTAAACTGATTTCAAAGGTGGGATCGGAGGGATCAGCCATCAGATCCACTCTGAATATTTGTATAAGCCCTATCACGCTAAGAACTTAATATTAAGAAGAGTTTAAATTGTTACTATCATACAAAAGTAGTAAAAGCAACACAGAAGAGCAAGGGGCAAATACAGATTGACTGATTTGAACAGCATTATAGGGAATTTGAAATTTAATATATAAAATTTCAAACTTATTATATCTTTCAATATATTCATCAAGGGGAAGATATTGAATTAAAACTTCTTTGTAATAATCTGGAACCCTGAAGTCTTTAGTATGGCAACAGCCATATGATGGGTGCCTCCAAGGCTGAAAACCTGTCTCGATTTTCAGACGTGTTGTGAGTAGGGAGCTATGTCTCATTTATGAGATTGTTTCACGTGCCTGTTAGCCTGCCCCAGTAAGGTGTGTATATTCACAGAAGCCCATAGAGACTGGTGGGCCAAGATGCTATGTTGACACCTCAGAAATAGGAAATAGGAATACTATGCTAACACAGACCTCTCCAAACACGTTCTATAACTCCTGGATCAGTGACTACCATTTGGGCAAAACCCAGTGAGTCTGAAGTAGCGTTGTTCCACAGTGAGGTTACATACCCAGCAAATATTGTCATTCCTTCCTCCATTTTCTCTTGTAAGAAAATACCTCCCTTTTTGCTTCTTTGTGTAGTCCTTTTCCCTGGACTTTCCTTTCTGTTCTTATGTCCCTGCATCCCTGTTTATTTCCTTTCATTTCTCCCAGCTTCTAGAATGTTTCAGCCTCCTGACTTTCCTTCAAAAACATTCTCTTGCACATCATTTTCCCTCCTCTAGAGAACATTCTGTCTCGTACATAAGTGAGACGACAGATATTCAGTACTGAGGAACTGTTTGTCATTAGCGTAGAACATAAATGACTTGTATATGTATTGTTTTCCTAGAACTACTAATGAAAAAGTAGTCTTGGATGACAGAAACAACAGACAGTAAATAAAAGGGAAAGGCAAATAGAATAACAAGAAGAGAAAAAAAGTGATCTCGTGCTCTATTGCCTTTCTCAATTATGAAGCACATTGTTACTGATGTTATTAAGGTCAGAGAGGGGCAAAAGAATTTATTAAGGTGCATATTTCTGGAGTTTGTTGCTAATAAAAGTTAACAGAATTAGGAAAATACTTTTCTTTTTTTGGCCAAATGTAGTAGTGTGTTTTCTATGCAATATATATTTTTCTGTGTGTGTGAAAGTAGAAGTGGTGTAGAATGAAAAATATCAGGAAAATAGAGGAACCATAAAATAATTGTTTAGATTTCAGATGAGTAGAAAAATACATAATCTGGGATCTTTAAACACTGAGTAACAACACAAAAAACACTGACAAATGCAGTAACAGCAATGGAACAACATTATTATTACTTTGGCTTTGTAATCTCTTCTTCAGGGATATCTTCAAGCAAAAAATCTTTTTATAAACTTATAAAACATTGATATTCATCCACTGTTTCAGAGTCTTATAATAATGGAAAGCAGGTGATCATAGAAAAGCTTAATCCTTGTGGGTTTTGGTAAACTGTTGGAAGAGAAGTGTATCAGCAATACTGCTGGAAATTAAACCATATAGATTTTCAGCATCTTCCACATGAAGATCCCCAGCTTTCCATGTGTATTATCATCCCCCAGATCCCTCCTGTCTCTCTGGGGACTACCCTGGCAGCCTCACCATGCACAGAGCCTTTGCAGCCCCCTGACTTCTGCTTCTGGCCTCCAGGCTAAACCTCACACATAATTAAAGAGTTGGTTGTTTTAGAGGGTATTCTCTGCAACTGGAGAAGACCTGCTGCTGCCTGCTTAAGTCGCAGAGCCTGAGTGATTTTAAGCATAAGGAATTACTGCCCGTCTCTAAACAGTGAGTTTAAATAGTTGTCAAGTGTGTTCAGTCCTCCCATGCTTTTCGTGAAAACACAGATCCTGAATACCTGGCCTGAATGTGAATGAGAGTTACAAGATCATGTTCAGGTTGGTAGTTTTATTGGGTTTGCATTAACAGTGCAAAATGCATCCAGTACCTCCTCTTCTCTTTATATTTTTCCTCTGCTGAAGGAAAATGATTTTCTTCATTATCTCTCTTCAAAAGCTGGATGGGACCAGTAGGAATAGTGTCTGCTCCTTCCACTGATGCTATCTGATAATCAGGATGGGGGACAAGTGTTACAGTATTTGTTGCAGAAGATGACGTGGCTACATTCTGGTTTGTGCCTTATAACCTATTGTTTGTAACAAAAAAACCCACACAAAACTTAACTGTGAATTGAAAGAACCTGTATATTTTGGAAGTGGATGGAAAAGTATCCTAACAGAGTCTGCAAGGACTAGGCTTTTTTTTTAACTATCTCACTTCTTCAGAATGAGATCCCTCAAAGTGGTGTTTGAGTGCAGGATTTCCTATAGATCTTCTGCAAAATGGCCTTATGGGAAAGAAAATACTACTGAGCAAGAGGAAGAAATGTAGGTGACAACTTCCAGTTGTCAGATGTTTCTCAGAACAATTCTGCCAGAAGAAAATTAAGAAATTTTACTCTTTGTATTTCAGAAGGACGTCCCAAAGCTGAGCCCACCAAAATTCCTCCATCTCTTCTAGAAGTAAGTATCTGTGATTCGAAAGGTACTTCAGTTAAGCTGCGATTTGGAAAAACATGGCTTTTCAGTATTTTCTATTGTCATATACTTCCTAGAAACAGGACCTCAGTGAGGAAAGTAGTAGTTCATACAGATCTCTATTTTTTTACTGAGAATGTAAAAAAATGCAGCAATTAGTGCCAATTTTACTTGTATCTGTCTTCTTTCTCCCACGACAGACAACTGTTCATCATGTAATAAATGCATACAATGCATTCATTTCACTTATGTCTCTCTCTGGGCTTTCCACCTAAATTTATACTGTTTATAGCAAACAACTAATCTTGAAAAAAAAAAGAGTGAAAAAGTCAGCAGTTTGTATTGTATTTTTTTTAACATCTACACAAAAGAAAGAGAAATAGATTGAATCTCAGCTGACAACCAGATGTATAAAACACATGCATTTTCAAAGACCATCTCACTGAAGAGCTATTGCCTGCTTATCCAGAAGTAATGCTATTCTCTGCAGCTGGCAGCATATGAATCTAAGTTCTCACTAGCCTCAGAAAATATCAGCTCTGTTTCTTACTTTCTCTCCCTGTCTCTTCTGAATTCAACAATATGGGACACATTATTAATGACACCTAACAAAGATGACAAATATTTTTAAAAGTTTGACAAACTTATTAGTTGCTGTGACAGATTTTCTACTACTGCATGTGTTAAATTAAAGACGGTATGTTATTACGGGAGTTACATACAATTACAGTTAGATACAAACAAGAATTAATTGAAAGAATTTCTGCTGTGTGAGACAGTTACAAAATAATTACAGTCTCTCTTGGCTATAGAATACTATTACAGGTCTTAAAAGATGCTGTAATGGCTGTGTCTTACAAAATGAGTTTTGAATCTTAGGGCTCAGACTGATGACCAATTACAAAACTGCACACAGTATTATCTGGCATTTATCAAGGGTCAAAGTTTTACATACAGATAGTTACTGTGAATCAGTTGCCATGAAATAGCTGGGTGAACGGTTAGTAACTGGATTATCAATCTAATCATCTAGAGAGAATGATAACGGTTTTGTTGAGGGGATAATTGTGCATCATTATTATTAAGAACAAAATGCCAATTATGGAGAGCAAATGCAGATAATTAAAAGTTGTTGGCATTTTAATTTTTTTTTTTTTAAATACTATACATCTTTTGCCACAAAGTGGGGTGAATTTAATATGAACCAGCTTTTAGGTTGTCCTTTTTGCAGTACCTCTTGACCTACCTGGTCTTTCTAGGTCTGAATGTTTGAAAGACTTCTGCATCAAGTTAATTGATGCATTCTCAGTAGTCTTCACTTTGGTGGAGTTTTACTGGAACTGTTGCCTCTGATGGAAAAGTCTTCCAGGCATCCTGGCTATTTGCATGACTTCTTTTTCATTCTAACCCTACATGAACATGAACACTACATAACATGAAGAGGAAAGAAAGTCCAGACAACTTTCTGTCTTGCTTAGGTTGAATATGGACACAAAACCGCAGACGTGTAGAAATAACACCTGTGGGGAGAAGCATCCTATGCCCTTACAGGCTAACAGCGTTTCAGCCTTCCCTAAAGATTTTATTTTCACGTCTAAGAGACAAAGGAAGACAACATGTATCTCAAATTCAACTTTGTATTCTAGCCCAAAATCATAACATAGAATTCAGATACTCTTACCTGAATAGATCACATACTTGATTAATTTTTGTCCTGATTGCTACCATTGGAGACTTGCATTAAAGAGGTTACTGTTACTTCAGTGCCAAATGATGCCCCTGTCTTGCACAGGGAATAAAGGAGCATGGATTTTTCTTCTCTGCTATGCACTTTGCATAGGAAGAAGGATAAATGGAATTTCCTTTACCAAGGGAGTACAGGAGTTGTTCTCTCCCTGCATTCAAGACACAAACTACAACTGCAAGAGCTGGGGTCTGCTTCTCTCTGTGGCTGGCTGCTTTCTGAGAGAGGGGAAAGTATGCATCGTTTTAAGAAGCACTTTTCTTTTGTGGGATCTCTCATGGGAAGGCTGCAGCCCTGCACATACATGCAGAGCTCAGCAAACTGTGGCTGTCTCGAGGTCTTAAGCTGCAACACTTCATGTTCCCTTCCCCCACCAAAAGAATTAACAATGGAAAAGCACTCAGAAGTCGTTAGCTTAGGCACGGCAAAATGAAAAAGCATAATTAGCCCCTACAGGCAGTATAATGAAAATGTGGGAACAAATCTCTGTCGCAGAAGGTAGATGAATGAAAGGCTGGTGTGCAGGACCAAGTCATCTGTAGGCAACCTAAAGTAATTTAGATTGGTGTTTTGACCAACTCTGGCAGCAAGAGGCATTAACGACACCCACGTGTTAGTCTAATTGAAGCTGAGTCAGCATTTCTTCTGCAAACATTTACTGTATTTCAAAAGCCTGGTGGTTGCAGCTGTCAGTCTGGGTTAAAACCTTAGATACAGGTATTGGCACAAGAGCTCATCCTCTGAACAAATGAACCCCCCAATCACTGTGGGACTAGGAGGAGCATCTCTCTGACTTAGTACCAAGGAGGTGGATGTTGGCTTGGAGCCCTCTTCAGAGCATACTGCTCTAACCTCTGTCTGAAACCCTCCTTTAGGGTGGAGAAAATACAGCAGTAAAAGGCAAAAGTAGCACAGAGGTGGGGACTAATTTTTATATTTTCTATCCTTATCATTTCAAACGTGCAAAAAATAATTCAAGTACATTACAGGCAAACTTCTGGGAAGTTCTGGGAAGAGGCTAAATCTATTTGCTCAGATTAGACTTCCCAAGAGGAATCCAGTTTAGGGACAAAGTCATATAAAATGACTCTATGCAGGTAATATGGATTTACACAGTGGCCACCAATCTGCTTACCTGGAAACAAACCCAACCCGAGAACATAAACATGATGCTTCCTCCTGGGTTGACATACCCAAATATCCTAAAATTGCCTGCAAAGTTCTTAAGATCATGACAAGAACTACAGAAGTAGGATTTATTATTTTGTGGCAGTTACTATTGGTATATTTGCTACCATAGTCTTTTATTTGCTTCCTGGATTTTTAAACTTTCAAGTTTACTCCTCAGACACAGTGGCACGCAACTTCTTTTTTAATCTTAAAGTTGAGATTTTCAGGTAATCACTTCATTACAAGAGTGAAGGCCTCAAAAAAACAACTCAATAGGACAAGTTACAAAGTGAAGTAATGAGGGGTAATAACAAAAGTGGCTGAATTTGATAATGAATTTGGACATTTCAAAGCATGCAGACCAAACGCACACACCCTTCCCCCCAACCTCATTTTGACCAGGGTCAAACTTATTTTTAATCATTTTGAGTTGGTAGAAAGTAGAAATGGAAAGCAATGAATTAAAAATATACTCAAACAAACCAAAGTTACTTTATGCTATAGAAACGGAGACATAGCTCAGTTCTGCTTATGCTGATTTGTTGAGTTTCTCTCTTCATAACTGACAGACTTCCTTTGCTAACTTTAATTCACACTTCAGAACTTGAAGTAGTTTTTTGATCTGCAGTTAATGCAACAATTTGGAAGCTACTGATAATTACATGGTGGAATTAACCCTTAAATGGCTATTTTGCATGGGATCTTTTGTCTGCAGTTTATGGTTTTGGTAGCATGAAGCATGGTGTTGTGAACAAAGAAAAATGAGAATGAAGAGACGTAAATAATATACAGTTCTGAAGGAAAACAGGGCATGAGAATGTTAGGAAATGTAGGAAAGTTCTAAAGAAAGAAGCTAAAAGGAAAACAGTGCATTAAAAGTGAAATTCAGACTCAGAATTAAAATACAGGTACTTAATTTTAATATATATAATGGTCTACATTTCATAAAATAATGGTACTTTTTTTTCCGAATATGTCACATTTAAAAGTAAGTTTTTAGAAAGATGAGTTAATCTTTTTAATATAGAGACCATATAACTGTTTAAGCGGCTATGAGACTATGAAGACAATAGCTGTAATATGCAAATCAGTGTAGTGATCTACAATTAGGCTAAAAATGTGATATTTTTCTATTTTATGAATTTGATTTTACTTCTGTTACTGAAGTATTACAAAATTTTTATTTTAAAAGAAACTATAAATTATTTGTTCAGGGGCTTATACAGGTGGTAAAGACAGCATTTGAAATGGTTTCTGACTGAAAGATCAGTGAAAACAAAATAATAAACCAGCTACCTTTCAATGTAACATTTAACTCCTACATGTCTTTCAGTGTAAATTTTGGTTAGTCAATAGAGGCAAGACATACTTCTTAGTATTTTTTAAGAAGGGAGTTAGCCATAACTGGTGACTATTGGCTAATAATTACTTTTTCTAAGCTTAGGAATAGTAAATAACCATAAAGTTGAAACAGGACGTTTATGCTCATCATAATCTCACGAATTATATTGTATGGTAGTTGAATATATAAATATTCACAGAAATATACATATTCCTACTTACCCAACGGACAGGAAAGGCTCCTTTGATTCAAGTCTGTCAAGTGAATAACAGAAATTTTAAATTTATATACATTTTATTTCAGAACATTTATATGATGAATTTATAACTGCTACCCTCAGTATCAAATTTACTTGGTGACCAATACACAATTTAACATCAACAGTAAGGCCTGATCCATTATGATACAAGCTTAACTCGGAAAAAATCCCATTTACCTAATTGAACTTTGGTTTAGAAATCAAATATTAACAAACCAGCACATGTAGGCCCTTTAAATTTCACAGGTTCAGATGACTTGTACAGGTATTTACATGGAAAGTCTAGACTGAACAAGTAATATTTTGTCCTATTTTTGCATTTTTCATGTAAAATGGTTTTTTTCTTTATGGCCATGATTTAGGGAAGATATCAAATCTTTTTTAACGTTAAATATAAAATTTAGTATGGGTGTAAGAACTTTCCTGATTTCAGGGCTTCCACACCCATCTTGTTTGCTTTCCAACATCCTCTATTCATATGACACGGTCACTTCTTTGCCATGAGAACTTCTGGCACATCTGCCACAACCAGCCTTGTGCTGGAGCTGGGTGCCACTGGTTTGGTAGACCCAGAATCATGCCCAGTTCTAAAACCAGTTGTTAAAAGTGCTGTTCTCCAACTGCCTGCTGTTGCTGCTGTCTCTGTGAGTAGCTGCACCACTTGTACACTGGCAGGAGCCTCTTCTACTAGTAGTTTCCACCCAACCAGGATAGATTTAAAAATCCTCACCTCTGTTATTGCACTGTATTTCTGCTCCAGTACCTGCAACTCGTTGCCCTTACTTTTGTAGGGTGTCCTGGCTGCAAGAGTTTACTAATATCAGCGGCTTGTTAGGATCATTAGCATGTGACCTTAGGGTCCTTTATAAACAGATTTAAAGCAAATTTACAACTCAATTGTTTTGAGATTACATGACATGCAAATGATGCAACAGTCCTCTGTTGTGCTAATTTTCACTGAGAGTACTGTGTTAGGAAGAACAGCAATAGAAACCCCAGGTACTTAATGTCTCTTCGTAGCCTTTAAGAGTGTTTCTAACAAAGCAAAGTATGTCATATCTGGAACTGAACATTTCATTTGTGATGAAGCCTGCAATCTGAAACCAATTCAGTCCCACAACAAAACATCTGAAATAGAACTGTAAACAGGATTAATTGTAAACAAAAATACCGTAAATAATTTGACACTGTTTTAAGAACGAACCTTTCCTGCAAGTTGTCTTTGTAGAAAAAAGAAGTACATTTGCAGTTATTATTCATTTAGCAAAAGTTTTGTCCAAAAGACTCACAAACCAATAGACCAGTTTGGTTATTGCCATCTGTCCAGAAGGGTATTTACAAAAAGTGAACTTGTCACTGTGCTTTTGAAAGGTGCTTTTGATTTTGCCTTTAATTGAAAAATACTGCATGTC
>JAVKLA010000027.1:24254930-24276588 GCA_034782735.1 Sagittarius serpentarius | reverse complement strand
CATGTCACCGTTTTGCAAAGCATTTACTTCTTCTTTTCCACTAGTGGAAATAACTTAGGAGCCTGCCTTCATTTACAATGTCATCTTCCAACGTACTTTAAACCTAATTTCCTGGCGTTAGATTTCCAGCAGTGGTAAGGACAACTTGCACAAGGCTTGAGGAAAGGCTAAAATGTATCCGAAACATAGTAACTTCTCTGTTGTCTTCATGGCTATACCTCACCTTTCCATTTCTTATAGAAGTAAAAGAATAGAGGAGGGGATCACTGATAGCCTTGCATATACCTGGAAGCAGAGTGAAAGCCCAAAGCTGGGTATCCCTGCACTCAGATGGACACTTCTCCAGGGCAGTCCCAGTGCTGTCATGAAGGCTTTCCCTCCCAGGCTGCCATGCTGCACACCAAGACCCTCATAGCACCGAGAAAATGCTTAGCTTGGCATCCTCTGTGCCTAGGCAGTACTGCCAGAGAGCAATAAAGTGACAGGGCCCTTCATGTGTGGGGCTGCATCCTTCTCCTGCAGGCTCTGTGCAGCCACCATGCCAGCTTCACAGACCAGCTCTTCCTGCTGTGGATCACACCATCACAGGAAAACATCTGTATCATCTTTGCAGCATCTCTCTGGTGCATGAGGAAAAGCCCAACTAGTGTTACGGGTTTGTTTCCTGTTTTTCTGCTTAATGAAATAAACTAGACCTGGGAAGTACCCAGTGTTTGGCTTGAGAGATTCACTACAAGCAAAACGAGCAAAGAACGAAAGCCTCAGAACATGTTCATGTACTTCATAATACAGAAATTTTGTAATGAAGAGAGACCTGGCACTACCCTGGTGGAGGGCACTCGGGTGGATTTTACTTGCAAATGAAAAATGTGTGATAGAATGCCCTGTGGACAAAATACTGCAATTAAAAATCTATTTGAAATCCATTCTCAAGATGGAATTCAATTTGATTTAAATAGTGCTGCCCTAGGTTTGACCCCTCTCTAGTATATTTGACTAAATGGTTTTAGATAATTTGCTGCATTACTTTAAATTAGTTCAAGTGTTCCTCGTAGTAAAGGAATACAATTATCTGTTGGCCCTTTATTTAAATTGGTAATTTAGTATATGGCAAATTAATATAAAGGTTTTAAAACTGCAACACCATATAAAATAGCATTCTGTATCATCTTTACCGGTGACAGTTATCAATACATATTATAGATTTTTTTACCTTTCTTTTCTAGCCTGCAGTACACTAAATTCTCTAGAGTTTTGAGGAAGTCTTGCATAATTAAGTATGATATCTCAAAAAGAGTGATCCTGATAAGGTGTGAGAAGGGCTGTCATACACCTTCAGACAATCGTTAAAACAGAAATTTTCTTTCTTGCAAAAATGTATTGAGTGTGCAAGAAATACTAGGTTGGACAGTAAACAAAGGGAATAATGTTTTAATTATGTAGGAATGGTAAGGAAGCTGGAGGGATCAGGATTTTTCTTTCTTTCCTGAAACGGTTTTCCCATCAGAAAAATTCAGTTTGTCAAAATGTCAAGGCAATATATCACTTTGAATAGGAGGGATGCAGGCTAATTGGTAGCATGACTGGGACATGGCAGACTGAGGTTGTGTTTCCTTTTGATTCTGAGCTGAGCGTTGCTGAAAGGTCTGACTTTCTTATCTACATATAATAGATAAGTTTTTGGAGGAGGAAAAAGTACTTTTACACTATGTAAATTGCTCAATTAAAATGAGTCACTGTAAACCAAATAGGCATAGGCAGTTTATACCCACTGATACGCTACAGTAGTGTCACACTCTGTGTTTAAAACAAGGACCCTAGAAATTTCCCATTTAGTATTTCAACCCTTGCAACCTGTCTTGGAGAGACATTTTACAAGATCTGATTAACATAATTGTGTATTTCATGATTTTCTTTGCTGCTGAATTTGCTTATATTAATGCCAATTATCTAAATCCCATCTTTGTCATGGACTGAACATGTAGATGGACAAATCTTTCAAGGTTTGCAGACAAACATACAAGGAAACGTGACTAGACTAAGAGTATATGAATTTCTCTTTGACTTGTAAACAAATAATTTAAGGACAGGAAGATCCCAAAGTAAATTCCACTTCCCTTGCATAATTGTCCTATTAAGATTACAGGCAAAATGGCTTTTTATATCTGAGGCCTGACCCAAGATACATAAATCAATATAATTTCTTGTTAAAGAATCCTCGCCTCTCCTTTCCAAAACCTGTTTACAGGACAAAGTGGATAACATTTCTAACAATATCAGTGCTGTACACAAGCAAATGGATTTTAGCCAACCATTCTCCAAGGTAACTCATTATGAATCAATATATTCTTCCTTGTGGTGATCATATAATTTCATCTCTAAGGAGCTAGTAAGAAAAACGTGTAATTTAAGGCATTTGTTAGGGTTCTTATTCTGACTTCTTAATATAATAAAACTGTCTACCCTGATTCAGGGAAAGTGATGGTCAGGAATCAAAATTTTTTTAGCTGAGTCACCATTTTGGGTTACAATCTTCAAATCAGAATTCCCAAGGAGGATAACCTGTGTGTGTTGCTGATGTCACACATTTTCTGTTTGACTGTAAAATGCATGAATAGTGACTGCAGTTTTTTGGGGGACTGGAAGAGTTAATACCTCTAACAGAAATCCAGAGGGTTCAAGCTTTTCGTTCAAGCCGTGTAGGAAAGTCAGACCAACTAAAAAGCCTTTTGGACTTCAGTCGCTTCATGAATTGGGTGTATAGTGTTAATTTATATTTTGTATGATTGATGTGGCTGACTTATTTACCTGTCAAGCATGTCTATCTCTTTGTGCTGTACAGCTTTAGGAACCAAAGATTTAGCAAAAATATGTGAAGTCAAAGAATATTCAGATTTATGTCTCACCCTGTTTGCCCATGAATTTAATTTTAAAATGACAACCAGGGACAACTCAAGCGACCTTTCAAAAGGAACTGAGTAGTTTGCCATTCAATAACCAATAACCAATAACCAATGAGGGTTGCATTTTTCTCTGCATGTTGACTTTGTGGTTTGAAGTCAACAGTAACAGTCATTAGGGATCAGAAAACATATTCCTTCAGAAATTTTTAAGAAGCATTTCTCATATTTTGTCCTCAAATTCCTTTCCTTTTTCAAGTATGTGCATTATAAAGGCCTAATAAAAGAATGTCTTAATTTACAGAAGAAATATTATTTCATGTAACTTCCACTATCTATTGAGACTGAAATAGCCATTGCTGGTGTATACTAGATAATCCTTTCCTTCCTTCCTTCCTTCCTTCCTTCCTTCCTTCCTTCCTACCCTCCTTGCCATTTATAATGGTTTCTGTGATTAAAAGTAATTTAAATCCAAGATAATTTTTCTGGACATCAGTAACTGTTGTCAGATAGAATTAGGGAAGAATCTCATTCTGTCTTCTGAAACTTCCATAAATATAATTATAAATGTTGGCAAGTTTTAAGAAGCATTGTCTTATTCTGGAATAAATAAATGTTAGACCAACTGTATAGAAGATCTAATCTCCCAGAAGTGTTTCAGAAGCAGTGGGTATAGAATAATAATTTACAGCTTTATGTCAACTTTTACACTTGTTCTTAATAAATTTAATAAGTTCAACTTCCAACTGGTGGTTGACATTGCAACTGATGACTCTGGTAAGAAAGACAACACAAACTACATTGTTTCCATGACTATTGTGTAGTATCAAATACTGTATTAATATGAAAATATGAGTGCCCTGGGAAGTTCTATTCCACAGAGATAAATGCTTCTGTTATTTATTGAAACATAAAAATTCTAGCACAAAATAAAATACATCCCTCAAAGCATGGATGGAAACTAAAGTACTACAAACTTAAAATGTCATTTCTCAGTGCAAAGCTACTTCTTTGACATGATAACTGACTTAATGGATAGAAGAAGAAACAGATAACAGGTAAGACTTAGCCTGATTTTTAAAGCTTTTGATAGCACCTTATATGATGGTCTCATATTCAAGCTGGGAAAATATGATCTAATTACCTTAAGGTAAATATACATTAAGCCAAAAAAAACAGTGTCCCCGTGCACAAAGAATTATGCCAATAGGAAAGAGGGGCACATTAAATACTAGGAACACTCAGTGCTATGTTTTGTTCAGTTTTGGTTTGCATAAATGATTTGAACAACAAAATAGAGACTATGAAAATCGAATAGATGAAAAAAAGCTGTTTTTTAAACAGTCCACTGAACAGAATTTGATAAATTGGAGAAGTAGTCTGAAATCAGTGTAATGACATTTAAAAAAGAAAAGGTAAGTCCAGTGAGAATTTGAGAACAAGAACTACTTTATACGTATATGGAATGGAGGATAACTGGCTAGGTGTTGCAAAAAAAACAAGTTTCAAGAGAGCAAGAACTGAGTATCAGGATACTGTTTAGTGTGGGCATATACTAAAACATCTTTCTTCAGACCTGATGAATCCCTCAGTTGCTGTACTGTGCCGGCTTTGGGCACAGCATTTTATAACAGGGTGGGGGTAGATGGAGAGAATCTAAGGAAAGCAATTCAGAGTTTAAAAGATGAGAAGGAGCTTTAGAGTGATGGAAATGCCATATGAAGTAGAGGTTTTGAGGTCCTCCGCGTATCCTCTGTGAAAACAGGAACTTCTGCCTTGAAAATATCAGCTGGAGCTGATGCTTCCAACTCTGGGTCTTCCTGCTAGTGACCTAGGAGCTGGTGTTTCTGTCATTTAGATCCTTTCTGCTCTATGACAAGAAGCCTAAAGCTTCTGCATATGCAGACCTTAGGGGCTATCTGCCTGTGACAGCTCACTGGAGTTGCTGAATATGAAAGTCTGGGACAAACACCAGATGACACAGGAGGAACCAAGTACAAAGGCTACCAGTTTAAATAAGTATGCCTGTAAGCTATTGATGCTTCACTCCCGAGAAATAATTTTTGCCATGTAATCCCTTGCTGGTTCCATCTAATTCCCATTTTGAAAGAAGTCTTTAGCATTCAGGAGCGAATCCTTGCCTGCCAAGCAGGTCCTCAATCACAGTATCTGTTCCAGGGATGTTTCAGGTTAACTTCCATTTCAGCCTATTTAAAATACTGCCATGTCCCGGTATCTTGCTTGAGGCACAGCTATCATGTGAGGAATACAAGCTGATGCCATAACACAAGTACGCTGTAAATTACAGTAAAAACTGATGCTGCAACTCACACAGAAATACTTTAGGTTCTCTTTTGTTCTTTGTTTTTGTTCTTCGTTTTTGTTCTTGAGCTCCTCTGAATCATTGCAGTGCCAATGAGCAGTGTCCTTCAATCAGCACATGCTTCATCTCTTCTACTCTCAGATCACAGTTAATCCAAGTTTGATTAAAGTTCACAACTGGAATATTTAAGTTTACTAAAACTAAATTTTACTAATTACTGAAGAATTTATTCAATAAGTAAGCTACTACACTAGTAAGCACTCTAGAGATCAATAGAGGTTTACTTAAATAAGGTTATCCCTTTGGCTACCAGAATCTCTATATGCACATCTATATATGATCCTTAATATATATATAATATGTATCCAGTCCCTTATGAAATTATTGTAACACATTATGCACTCTGACTGACAAAAAAGACACATTTTTTCTAATATCTTATGATTTCTGACAAGGTTAATTATTTAACATTGAGAATAACTTAGAGCACTTCTTGAAGCATCAGATTTTCCCCAGCCACATGAGGAAAAAATTGCACCCTAAAGAAGTTAGCTTCCCAGCATATCTGTAGGTGATGCGGATCTTACGCAACCTAATTTCTGGTGATACAGAAAACTGAAATTATGGTTGGTCCCAATGAGACAGCATGGTTAGAGCATTTTCTGTCTATGAGCGCTTGTGCTTACCCAAGGTTTGGTTTACACTAATGCAGTTACTCTACATTTAGTATGCTGCAAGATGGAGCTGCCTTTACCCAGAGTTTTGAAGTGAAAGGAGTGGAATATTTGGCTCAGCATATAGATCACATGATTTTTAAGCATTTTATATGTCCAGACAACAAAAAGGTATGTGCAAAAATATCACCGTGGGGGTTTTTAAATTTTTTTAATTTAGAAAAACCCTGCAAAAATCACTGACTATTGATGTAGTACATTTTATTTAGCCAATTCTACTTAGCACCTAAGCCCATGACAGGGTAATGCCAGAGCACCCTGTGCAGAAAAAGGTTTTCAGGGAACACATAGCATAGGATACTGTCTGCGGTACCTGATGTCAAGCTCTCTAACCTAGCATGCTGGCACTGCGCACTGAAAACCAGGTGCAACCTCATGGGGGTTTTCAAAGTCAGCCCAAGATAAAACAAGGTTTGTCCCTTTTAATTTCTTCTGCCTTACTCTGTAATATAGTTTTGTTACAGATGTACATAGCATATTACCAAATTTAGCCAGTTTCCTAGCAAAATCTGAATCCTGTTACATAATTTGTAAACATCAAATTCTTGACATAAGTACAAGTTTCAGAGGCCCCTAGGATTTATTTCCACATGAATTAATAGGACAGATAATCTTTAGCCATCAGTTAGCAGAGCGTTACTGAATAGTCTGTCCAGAATTATCTCTAAAATTTGACAGTTGAAAAACTGAGTAAAAGGTAGCTTTCAATACAGGGAAGAAGTGCTTTAAAGAGACTGCCTCTTCCCTATGCTGATTTTCACAATGACAAGAGGCTAGGAGGAAACATAAATCAGCATATGCAAAAGCTGGTTTTGATACAGCAGTAAAAATGTACTTTGTCATGTTGGATACTGAGTGCACTACTGTTATAACACATGGGATGGAAGGGTTTTCAGGTTGTGGAAGGAAAGGGAGGCATGGGGAAGAACAGTAAAGGAAGTAGTTTCCAATAATCCTCATTAACAGGTGGCCTAAATTTTAGGCAGCAAGAAGAGAGGAAAACACAAAAGCTCTAAGTCATTTGAAGGTTGTATAATAATATAATATTTTCAGAGAGCTAGAACTAAAATATAGTATCATATTTATCATATCTATCATATGATAGTTTGTACCAGACTTTACTGTATTTTTCTCTATTAATCCATAAATTGCAAATACAACAGGAACAGTGGCATGGTTTCTCATAGCTGAGGTGAATATTCGTAAATGTGTCTGAGAAAACGTAAGTTGTGACTTGGAGAGAAATTTATTCAGACGCTACATATGAACACCTTCTTTGATAGTTACGGACTATGATTTCTTCCCATACCACCCAAGAGAAGTCTCCTGAAGCCAAATAGAGTGATAAGGAAGCTAAACTGAATTTAATCTGTACAACACATCTGTATGATGTTTCCAGTCATGAAGAAATGAATGCTTAAATTGAAAGTGGTATTCTTGCAAGAATCAAGAATAAGAATTCATTTTTCTTCAGGTAAGAACACTCCTAACTCTGATCCCCTTCCCAAACTGAAAACATGCTCAATTTGGTACCTTTGTTCAAGCAAGCAAAGGAAACAAACTCTGGAGAATGAAAGTAACTCCATGCCACCATTGTCAATTTTAATTTGCTTTTTCCTGTGATATGCTAATAGTAGCTAAATTTTGAAAAAATCTATGCTCCCAACAAAAGAAAGAATTTTGAAAAAAAATATAGTGGTGTAGTAAGCTATCTACCTTAAAGTCCTCTTCCTGACAGCTTTAATCATTCTTTGCATGAAGCTGATGTCACCTGGCCCTCTTCTGCTCTAAATCAGAGTAAGAACATTTGGGTCAATATGTACTGGTCTAAAAACATCTAGAATGAGTTCATCAGGGTGGCTGAACAAAACAGTGTTGACTGATCTAATGCACACAATCAATACTACTTTACTGCATGGCTATTTGTAGTCACAAATAGACGAAAGTTAATGCAGGCATTGCCTTTGAGGATCCCAAGGGTAGAGGCTTAATCTCCTTTTCCCTCAATGACACTACTAACACTTAAAAGCAGTTACAGGAGGGCCACTGCTTTGACAATGTATGATTCATGTTTGTCATGCTGTTTCCTAGAATAATCTCACTCTTGCAAGACTGAAATATACAACATACATTTTTATGCCAATAGATATCAGAAATTGCTCATTTCTTAGGACTCATAATAAATTCACACACATTTATGAATACGTTTGTTACTTTTCAGTAAAACAGCCAATGTTTTTGCCATAAGTTCTGGGAATACCAGCAATACAATCTACCAAAAAGGCATGCAATTTGTAATCTATTCTTTAAAAAATAAAATTACATTTGACATTATGCTACAACAGTGCTAAGTATTGGTCCTGGCAGGCTGGATGACATATTTTCAGACAGTATACTCCAAGACTAGCAGAATTCACCAAGAAATGAACTTGTGGGGTAATTTAATTGCTAATAATTCACTGCATATTAATATGCTGTTGCTGTTCCTCTGTTGCACACAGCATAGCCTTCTCTGCTATTTGTAATCTTACTTAATCCATTTTCTCTTAAACTAAGTATATTTTAAATTTCTTTTCGATATTATTCATAAGACTTCAAAATATACAAGTTACAGCCTCTCATTTATCCAGCCTTCCTTATTTATTCTGAGAATACTAAATCTATAACCCAGCATCATATTTCTATCACTGTTTGTAAGCCCCCTAAACTGTGCCCCTGCAGTACATCAGCAGCTCCCAGACTGAATTACAGCCTTCTATACAATTAGAGGTGTTACATTATGTGAGAACTGATGTCTAATTACGAGCCCACAAAGCAGTGCTCTGAAGCACAGCTTTCCCCTGCATCTCTGATTACTGCTGCAATTAAGGGTTTACTAAATTCCTGAAAATTAAGAATCTCGCTGTTCATTTGAGATGTTAGGACAGGTCCTTCTCTATTCCGTGTCATGAACCCTTTGTCCTTACTTTTAAGACCTCTATAAAGTTAATAAGATTAACTAATTAATTAATTGATTAATTAATCACTATAAGTGATTGCACAACTGGATACTATTTCTACGATGCTTACTTCAGTAAAACTCAAACATGGTAAAATGACCATGGAACCTGTTTCTGGTTTTTTTTTTAGCATGTCGTAGGTGTTGTAGGTGCTGTCCTTTTTCTTTTTAAGCTAACTGAAACACAGCTGAGTATCTACAGAAGACATCATTTTTCTGCTAGAACACACTGAATCCAAGTTCTAATTATTTCTTAAATCAAATGCAAGAAGTCATGCAGTACTAAAGGGCAGAAATCTCACATGTAATAAGTGATAGGAACAGGGCTCAGCCTGTCAAGATTTAAACCAAATGAATGACTAAAAGTACTATTCCCGTATGCCTGCAGGCAAAACCGTCAATGCTCTGGATCTTTTAGGAATTTACTTTTTGAATTGCAAGCCAAACTTTTTTTCATTCGTATTAGCAGCACAAATTCTTGGATAAGAAAGTAGTCGTAATAATTTCAATGCCATCAGAAGGTTGTGAATATGTTTTCTGTTCCACTGTGGTATAAACAGTGATTAACAACCATGAAAAGAATAAGATGGTTTTACAGTTAGTTACTTTAGCTGTAGTATATTGCTTCAGGTTTCATAGGAGATGAAAAAAGTAAGAAAGAAGATTAAATACCAGGGGGAAAAAAAAGCAATAATAAGAAAACAGGCTATTCTTCTCCAAACTTCCTAATCTCTGAGCATGAGTGTGATTATGGTGTCTGGGCTTTTGTGGAAGAAAACAACATCAGTCATGTGATACCATATATCATCTTCTGCAAGAGGAAAAGACTGAGCTAGGAAAAGGGATACAGCTCCTCTGCAGATGTGTGTAAATTGATGTCACTGGCTTCCTATTAACAAAGAAAAAAAATAAACTGAGAAAAGACTGTGTAAGTCTAAACAATAACTTGAGGGGAGATGGGAACAAAGGCAAGTGCTAGTCTTTAAGTCTATGTAGGACATACTTTAAAATGGATCTAAGTCAAGACCATAGTTTAAAAACTCTGGTGAAGGTGAATACAAACAAACATGAGAAAAATGTAAGATTTAGGTTGTACTGATAATCTGAGAAGGAATATCTGCCCTAGTCACTAGAGACAGATTCTGAAAGGGAGTTAGCAGTATTTTTAAAATAGTGATGGGGAAGATTTAATAAAGAAAAAAAAAAAGACAAGTTTTGATGTCCTAGTTGTTACTGGAGTTACCACACATATTAGGAATAATATGATTGAATGAACATATAAAGAGGACAAGTGTACTTGATATGTTTTTGTCTTTTGAACTTTTTCTCTGTCTGCGATTTGTCTCGGGAAGCAAAGTTTTTCTTGGGTGTTACTAAGGAGCTGAGACCTCCCCCCGCCACCACCATTTTCCTCTCTCTAAACTTCTCAGGTGCTGCACATTCATGCTCTGGATCATGTGAAAGGGCAAACTTACGTCCTTGGCTGGCTCTCCCAACCCCTCTGAGCACATGGATTTGCTCTTTAAACATCTCTGGGACCAAACTGATTGCAGCCACACTGACATGATTCAGAAATGCAGAGCTGCATGTGTTGCCTTCCATCAGCAGATTTTTTTTTTCTAATTCTTATGATACCAGTTATTTGACATGGGGCTTTTTCCTTGAAAGAAAATAAACAAAAATTCAGACCAAACTGAATCACTGGATCTGCTGTAGCTTTGTATTTGTGCCTTTTAACATTTTTAATACAATTGAGAATGATACTTAAGTTCTCAACACAAGAAAAATTTGCCTTGTTTGTTGTGAATTTTAGGTGAGAATTTCAGACTAAATGATCATTTTTTCTATATACAGTAATAACTGCTTTAAATGTGATCACTGAGAACGTTCTTTGATAAAGTGAATGTAAATAATATCCTACTAGACCTAAAATTATCTCAATTTAAACATGCTTAGAAATGTTGTTTTATGGAAGTGAGATCTTTTGTCAGGAGAAGAGCTGTAAAGCAACACTCAGATTCATTCCATTGTACTGAAATAAAATACCTTGTTTCATGAAGGAAGGTAATCAAAGCCATCAAGAAGATACTTTCTTTAAAAAGGAAGCACTTTGATTCAGAAGAAATGTCATGCTATGTAATATCAATATGAAGTATTCATCAAAAGATTATGTTCCATAAGCATAAATGATTTTTTTTTCATTCAGTATTTAGAATAAATTAAGAGGCATAATCACAATTTAATGCAAATGTAAAGTATCAGAAAAGAATTGATCAGGTTTATTTTCTGTTGTCTGGACTGTGTGTTTAGGCTCTTGTAGGCCAGTGATAAAAATGGACACACAAATGTATTAAGAAAAAAAAGGAATAAAGAAGCATGTTGTTGGAAATCTAAGACAATATTCAATCAAGGAAGATCCTTATACCTGAATTTATTTTTATTATATGCCAATAGGTTAAAGCATATTGCTAATACAGTGCCAATGGCACACTACAGCAGCAATTATGGAAAATACCACAGTATTCAAATAGAATAGTAATGCTTGTTTGGCACAGAATTTGTTGAGTTTATGTTGCACTTTCCAATGGGAGGAATGATCTCAAGAAGCCTCCTACCCTGGAAGAAGCGATCACATTGCCCATCACTGTGCCTTTCACACTTTCTCCTGAAATGAAGGGCACCCAGGAGTGCTCAGAAAAACAACTCAAAATAATGGATGGCTCTGTGGACTGAGAGGCAAACCAAACTACACCAAACTCTATAAATGATATCTTAAAATAAAGCTGAGACGTATAGAGCAAGTAGAGAAAGATTGTAAGCAATTCTTTAAGCCTCTGCTGTAAAATAAAACTGCAAAACCAAAGGAAATGCAAGATGTGTAACAATCCAATCAGTTTTGTGATGGAGATTATAAAAGTAAAATGTACTGAGGAAACTGATAAAGTATTTTTGTCAAAGAAAAATAAAACTTTGATATAAAAACATAATCATACACTGTAAATAAAAGAGCATCTCTTTCCAGTATATTAATATTAGACATTTAAATAAAATAATTTCCTCCAGAGGCCATGGGACTTATGAAATTGTAAAGGCTGTTTAATATGGCTAATTAGCAGCATGTTAAATCAAGCATGCTGAATATACATTTCAATTGCATTACATGGAGACAAGTGGCTGGGAATGGGAAATGACTGTGGTATCTAATACCACTCAGGGAGCACTGAACCATAAGCCTGAAACTTCAGGGACTAGCTTAGAAAGAACTTGCCCTCGAGGGACGCCTTTGGCCAGGACCACTGCGTGCTATAGACGGGCAGTGCTGCGGGAACTCAGCCACCGCTGGGTGGGGATCTGGCCAGCCAAGCCAACATGGTGGGAGACAATTTCACTCAGTATTTCCCGGTCTTGTTAATCCATCCACTAAATCCATCCTGCTTAACTGTCTCACTCCAGGACGTGCCTTACCTGGATGGATCCCAGGCTAGGCAGCTTCATGCCCAACCAGCAATGGGAACACTGAGAGGAGTGGGGCTTGAGTAACTCCTCACTGGGCCTCAAGGTGTGGCATTGGGGCAAGGCCAGTTTTGCTTATTATGGCCTTATAAGGAAGCTTGGAGTTTGGCAAGGGTGAAAATAATCCACATGGCGGTGGTGAGGGGTTAGTTTTAGCTAAATCTGTCTTGAAAATGTTTATAGGACAACTACAATATTAAATTGTGTAGAGCAAAGAGATTGACTAGATACCCCAGGAGTGCCGAGTAACTTGCCTTCCCAGTTTTCTTCCAAATCCTAGTGCCCTGCTTTCCTACATTATACAAGTATTAGTTCGTCCCTGGGGGGGTTGTCTTTGGTAAACAAACTACTTTTCTCAGAAAGCAGACTCAGATGTGATCTGGGACAGCTTGCTCCCAACTCCCTCCCAGTTGTACCGGTATCCCTGCACTAGTCCTGGCTCCCCAGGCCCTGCACGGTCTCCAGCAGGTCCTCACCACCACCTCACGCAGCGGGGCCTGCAGTAGCCGTGCTCATTTACATGCCACTAAAAATCCCACCATTCTGCTAGCCTGTAGCACAGTCTTTTTGTTATTTCAAGAGATGCAAAAATAGGTGCCCCCCCTGTTCTTCTCCTATCCCCCCCATCTTTGTTACTGCTAGAGGGGTGCCAGAGAAGGCTTTGAGCTGACCCCTGTGCCGACAGCCATACAGAGGGGACATGGTAAGTCCGTTGTGGGGCAAGGCAAGCACAGGCAGTGTGTGCACGGTGGCTCTGCTCTGCCTGGCCTGGGGCTTGGGCCCACCCCTGGAGCAACTGGGGATGGAGCCATTAGCAACCTCCAGAGTTAAGAACTAGAAGAGCCTCACCCTGTTTTAATAACCCCAGCAAAGACCTCCAAAACAGAGAAGAAGCTTTCAGACGTATTTAACACCTCATGGTGGTGGACTGAAATGAACACTAAATACTTAAAATATTCTTTTATGACATAGAGAAATGGAATGCCGGTCCATCAGAGTATTTGTAGTTGATTCTACTTTGGTATGTTGGGGCACAGACCCAGAGGAAAAAAACAGTAAATGGACTTTACGCTGACACAGAACTGCTTTAGTGAAATACTGATCAAAACACCATTAATTTAAAAAGACAAAGTGTGATTCTTTATTTTACCACAACAATGGTCCCAAAGAGTGCTTTAACACATTTGTGTCAGCACCTTTAATCTTCACCTTGTGTTTTAAAGATGTGAAGTTTAGCCAGTAAAATTAACTTCTGCTTGAGGCTAGACCAAAATAACAAGATGTAAAATAATTTTAAGATGCAGATTTGTCAGGCATTTGGATTTCTGCAGAAGTGCTGTTCTAGAAAAGGAAATTCACAAGAATTTTGAACCTTCTGGGATTTACATCCCCCCTCACATACTGAACAGCAATGCAAATCAGGAGGAAGGCTGCTGGAGCTAACAGCTATTTTAGATTTAAGCTGATTCCTGGGCACTACCCTAAGCATACCTGTAGTTCTTCAATGAGTATGCTTAAAGTTAATAATGTGTTTAGCAGCTTTCTGAAGCAAAGCCTAAATCTTTCTGTTCTCCAAGTATATTTGAGGCCTAATCCAAAATGGAAGTTCTTTTATTATGGATTGAGTGGCCTCGCAATGACATTCACCTGCTCCCACAGCACTCTAACTCCGTTCCTTGCATGCCTAGACAGTGTCTCTATATACCTCCCAGGCCACTTGTTGCTACTTCCACCTTTTTATGCCTCTTTTTTATGTTTTAAATTTTTCAGGAGCTCTTTGTTCATCTGTGCAGGTCACCTGCTACCTTTGCTTGATATCTTATTCATGAGGATGATCTGTTCTTGAACTTGGAGGAGGTGATCCTTGGAAATCAGCCAGCTCTCCTGGCCCCCTCTTTTATCTGGGACAGTGTCCCATAGGATTATTCCAAGCAGTGCAAGTCTGCTTTCCAGCAGTCAAGGGTTGTGATCAATGGGTTCTTCATCTGGTAGGAATTAGGGTATTATATTACATTTAAGAGAGAAGAAGAAGAAGTGGAAGTAAATTCTAGTACAGTGAATGGCAGAAGTTTTTTCTGACTTCACTAGGTCCGTGATACCTTTTAAATTCTCTGTATCACTTTTAATTGCAGCCTTTTTTGTATGAACTGTACCAGGAACGCTAGCATCAAAAAGATGTGAAAAGAAGAAGTATAAGTGGAACAATAAACTGGAGAACAAAGGAGAGTTTAGGTATGTGTATGACTGCATGTGTAAGTCAAAGAAGAAATGATATATGCCTATCTGTCTTGCACCTAGTTGTTCCAATAGCTGAAAAAAAAATGTCTCACATTTAGACTCATACTAAATTTCAAATAGATGAGATTATTTCCACACAGATGATAAAACTATAAAGGATAAAAGAAAGAATGTAGATCCTGAACTGAGGCATGATCAAGTATTCTTATACCATTCCAGGCAAAAGTGGGTCTAATGACTTGGACACATAAGCAAATTATGTGGGTATCATTATCACCATTGACGTCAGTTGCTCTGTATTAATTACTCATGTGCATATCCAGCTATAAATGTGATGCAGGTTTCTCTTCAGAGATGCAATAACATCAGTTATAACAATAGCTGTTATCCGTAATACTATGTTGTACAAAGGCACTGTTTTTCCATTGAATGTCTATCTTAAGACAGTTTCTTCTAGCCAAGCTTCCTGAACATGATTATGAGAACTCCACATGTGGTAAGTGTCAAAGCTTGTTGAAATGACCATATAGCACATCTACTGTTTCCTCTTTATCCACTAAATCGGCTGTCTTGTCAGAGAAGGAAATTATATTGCTTCAACATAATTTGCTCCTGATTTTTTTCACTATCTTATTATCCTCTAGGTGTTGATAAATTGTTTGTTTAATAATTTGTTCTAGTACATTTCTGGGAATCAAAGCTGGGCTGACCTGATAATTTTCTGGGTCCTCCTCTTCTTAAAAGTAGGTACAACACCTGCCCATACCCACTGGTCTTCTACCTTACGTGACCTCAATAAGTTTTTGAAAACAATCACTAATAGTCCGCACACAGATTCAGCTAGTCCTTTGAACACTTTAGGGTGAATCTCATCATACCATTTCCATTGAATTCACTTATTCAAATACTGGTTAGCCAATTCTTTTATTCCATACCCTCTGGTTAAAATT
Source organism: Sagittarius serpentarius (assembly GCA_034782735.1). Taxonomy (NCBI): domain Eukaryota; kingdom Metazoa; phylum Chordata; class Aves; order Accipitriformes; family Sagittariidae; genus Sagittarius; species Sagittarius serpentarius. Next base: position 24,260,932 of record JAVKLA010000027.1, on the reverse strand, counting down.
GATTTTCTTAAATAGCTGGTCAACTAACCTCTTTTGCTAAAGCAGAAAAAGTCTTTTCTGTATCAGCTACTATCTGCTCTCCTTTTTCACTAAGTAAGAGCAGTATAAAAAAGCAGAGGAAGTTACTCTAATGACAGTCTTTTTGTTGCCTTTTATACTGTTATGCATCTTAGCCTTTCCAACGTCTTGTTAGAGGACTGCTGTTCTTTTCTACTCACTTCCAGTCATGGGCTTTTGATTTCACATTTTGTACAATTCCTTTTCACTTTTCAGGATGTTAAAGAAACTTGATGCTGCTGTATTGCTCCTTTATTCTACTTCTGCTTCAGAAGAATTTCTGTTCTACCTTAAGCACAGTCAATGCAAGATTTTCTGCACTCCTTTTGTCCCTAAAATTGCTTTCCAAGATATCCTACTACCAGTTCTCTGAGCTCACTGAAGTCTGTCCTTTCTGAAATCCATTATCTTATTTCTACTGCTCTCAGTCCTCCCTTTTCACAGTGAATATTTTGTGCTAACTAAATTTTTAACCAATGCCTCTCTTAGTCAAAATCAAATCTAAAAATTGCTCTTAACTTTGTCCATCTTGTGGGTTGGCCCTGGCCAGCAGCTAAGCACCCACACAGTCACCATGGCACTCCCCTAATGTTGTCCCCTATTGGGATGAAGGAAAGAATAGGAAGACCAAAAGTGAAAAAGCCTCAGGGATTGGGATAGGTGTGGTGTATTAAGGGAAGGAAGAGGGAAAAAAACAAGTGATGCAAAGACAATTACTTTCCACCTCCCACAAGCAGCCCAGGCAGTCTCCAAGCAACAGCTACTTTGGAAGGAAAAACCTCCCCAGTTTTTATTTCTGAGCATGAAGTTTTATAATATAGAATATCCCTTTGGCCAGTTTGGGCCAGCTGTCTCAGCTGTATTCCTTCCCAACTTATTGTTCATCTTCAGCCTATTTGTTGGAAGGCAGAAGAGGAAAAAGAGAAAGTCTTGAGGCTCTGCAAACACTGTTCAGCAACAGCCAAAACACTGGTGTGTTTTAGTAGCAAATCCAAAACACAGCACCATATGGGATCCTCTGAAGAAAGTTAACTCCATGCCAGCCAGATCCAGTACAATGTTTTGCAATAAGTAAATGTTCTCAGCATTCTCAAGAACTTTATAAGCCATTGATATCCTCACATATTACTATGCTAACAGATAGCGAGATAATGAAAGTTCTCTGTTACCATCAGATGAAGGTTTCTGTTAGTTGCTCAAAAAAGCCTCTCATAATCTTGTAGAGAAACAGTCTGTACTAAACCCATGGAAGGACACAATCTAAGATCCTTTTTCTCTTTAATGTTCCGTCAAAACTTTCCACAGGTCTCTCTCTTTTATCCCTGTCTTGTCTGTAGAAGAAGTATTTATGAGAAACCATTCAGAAGCTTAGAGGTGTAAGTGCATATAAATGACAGAAACCACAGATCATCTTCAAAAATCTTTTGAAATACTGACACAGGACTACACAGTAGACCATGGCTACCGGTAACACCTGCAGGGTTTAACAGCTTGCAGTTGAGAGTAATGACAAAACAGGCATTGTCTTCTCAAAAAATAATATTTCTATCATCACTTCAGCTAAGGGCAACGGTATGATAAAACTTCACATTACTATTATGTAGTACGCAGGCTCAGACCTAAAATGCTTCTGACTGTCTCATTCTGAGATCCCATCCTTGAATATCCATCTGGAGCTTTCAGACCAGACCAGGCTTGAAAAAATCCTGCTCAAGTGTGTCTGGTTTCACCACTAAGCTGTTGGTCTCAGAGCCAGTCTATCTGCATTTCAGCCACAGTAGAAATCAGCCCTAACTCCTTTCATGGATCTACAGCATAAATTCTGTAGTACTTTTATGAGAAGTGAGGTTTACTGAGCAGAAATGCATGCATGCGTGTTTGCCTGTCAATCCCCCTAACAGTCTGTAATGCTTCACTAAGCTTAATTGATTTTGAAAAAAAGATGGGGGGTTCTTCAAGTTTGTACAAGGTGTACAAAAAAAGGCACCTGGGAATAGGAGAAAGACACTATCAATGCCCTCCTGAACACCTGAGGAAGAAGTCCAGTCTTGTTAGAAGTTGGTTCTCACCTTTGACACACAAATCAATGAGAAACCAGTTCTTTTCTCTGAAATTATTAATTTCACCTAATCCTGCAAATAAAAAAGTCACAAGAACAAGGCCACAGCCAAGCAATAAAGCATAAGAATTAAAAATTGAAATAGCACTCAACAAAAAAAAAAAAAAAGAACAAAAAATTTTATTGATTGTAGGACTAGAAGTGGGGACATTAATAAACACTTCAACAAATCACCACACTAGTCTTTTTGTCAGTAGGTTTAGTAAATGATAGATTTATAATTTTATTGTGTACTTCATTATAATTTTGTTAAACATTATGGGCCTTTTATATGGGCCTAAAGTCTGCTTCTCTTCTGCACTTCCATTTTTACTTCAGAAAAAGTAAAAGGAGGTGTGGAGGGAAAATTAAATTACCAGTGGATAAGCAAATGAATAAACAAACATCTTTTTAATGCAATGTATTTAAATTCAAAGCTTGAATTCCAGACTGAGCAATTGGATGGGGTCTTAACATTAACACTTAACGTTCACCAGGCACAACCCCAGTGGCTTTAGCATCCCTGGAACAAAACCTGTGCAAGGTGATTGCATTCTGCTACTTCATCCTAAAGGAGTGTCACTGTCAAACACCTTTTCAAATAGCTTTTTAGTATAGCAAGACTCTATGTGTAATACCTCCTACAGTTTAAAGCTGCAGCCCCTTCCTTTGGATCGTTCTTGCATTGGTAAATAACATCCATGGTGTGAATACTGAGAAGGCACAGACCAGCTTTTTGGTCTCAGTAAAACATAAGGTATTTTCACTAAGAAATAAAATTCTGGTCCAAGTGAATTAGTTTTATCTATTCTTCTGAATGGCTGTATTATCATTTAAATATCCTAAGTATCTTATTTTTTTACAGCAAACAGAAACTCTGGTGTTTGTTTCCAACCAAAAGAGGGGCATTATGTGCTTATTGTGATCATTGCATCTAAGTGTCAGTCAGGCATTTTGTTTGCTGGGCTTACTCCTAGTTAGCGTAAGTTATATTTTTAAGACAGGCATCATATGGACAGTCTTTATCTCCAGAAGTTAGAATATTTTGCTCTGGAATGAGTCAACAGATACACATAGTGTCAGACACTATGATACTGGCTCTTTTACTTACATTCAAACCTTTTGGTGGGTACAGGAGCTTGATTATATTTCATATGAACATCAAAGAGCAAATGGAAAAAAATTCCTTTGTCTCATTCATGGGCTACATAGTGACATTGGGAGATACATTTCAGGTTACCATAATTTTTCTAATAAAAACTGTATTGTAGTAAATTAAGGTGAAATCTGACTTACCTGTAAAGTGCTGAAAGTGGCCGCTTGTTGCCAGGTTTAGGTCTGTATGGTTTTGGTTCTCCTGCCATATTGATATCTGAAAGCAAACAAGCATTTGGTATGAGTAAGGCAAACACGTAGAAGTTAGAGTGAATTTGCAAAGGCACCTTCAAGACACTGAAAATGAGTAACAGACAGTGAAAATGGACAGCGTACCTTAGAACACCTATCTAGTTTTTACCACTTCTGAATTGATGCTATAAAACTTTCCTAAAAATTCGTACAGTAATGCATGAGGTTTTTAGGCAAAATATAAATTATTGCTAGTAGAGAGAAATGACCTTTTTTTTAAACATACATGATCTTCCATTCATGAAGCTGAAGGCAATAATGCATTTCTATTACAGAAGGAGATTTGAATGGTAACTTAGATGTTGACACAAACTATGATCTCAAGTAAAATTCTGTTGTGGAGGACTATAATGGTTCTGAAGAGTTCCCCTTTAGGGTCTAGAGAAATTAACACTTATCTTTAACTGCCATTTCACTATCCACTCAAAAAGAGACTTTTCAAAAGCAAATAAGAAATTATCAATTTCCTACCCCAAATACTTTTTTTTGACTCTGGCTTTAAAAATTGTATGGAGAAAGAGAAAACATGTTTTTGCACATGCTTTATCTTACGCAGGTACTTATAATTCTCAACAACACCAGAAATCTTGTGCACACTTTTTAAAAGTTCACTTACATTATGCCTGTGTATTTATCCTTGAAATTTAAAAATATGTCAAGCTTATATAGATATTAGTCATGCCGGTTCTCTAACTCTCTTCTTTTGAATCATACTGAAAGACATACCAGGAAATACATGTCCATCATTTTGATTGCTTGTAACAGTTACCCATGGGGAAAGAAGCACGGACCCTTCCATGGAGAATACCTCACTTGAGCTTAGGAAGTTGTCTATATAAACACAAACTTATATTAAAAAGCTCCCCCCCTCTGACTGAATGGTGCAAAGTCGACATTACAGCAGATCACATGGATAAAGTCAAAATTCTGATTAGGAAATAAATTCCATGCCACCTGAGTGATGCTGCAGCTAAATCTCTCCTCAGTTTCACTAATGTACAAAAGAGTAACATTCAACAAAATCATCTGAGTTATTTCAGTGTAATAGTGCTGTGACAGAACGACGTATCCCGTTTACCATGGAATCATGTGGTGATCACGACTTTCAAAGAAGCACATGTTCTTTGTAATTCTGTGTTTAACCTGAAATTGAGTGTGATGGAGGAAAAAGAGAAGTAGAAAGCTGAGATGTAGAATAAGGAAGCATCACTGCCCAGTGCAGTGATGCTAAAAGCCCAGACATTTTTATTTAAGGTATTCTTGACCTCAAAAGCTGCAGTAAAAGTCTGAGACTTACTGACTGGATACTTATATTTCACACAAAGTGGAAAAAATAATCCATCTGACTTTTTTTAACAATCAGAAACATTAAAAATGTGTGTCCCTCAGATTTTTTGACAGAAAAGATTTTTCCTTTGGAAATTTCATGCTTCAATCATTTAAAAGAATTTTAAACATACTTTCCATTTAAATTTCATATTTTGAGCTAAACCAACATTTATTTAAAATTATACAAGGTCCCAAAATGAAAAGATTTGTGTAGAACTATTTCATATAAAATATACTTTTTGGTAAAAATTTTTCCATATGAAGCATTTTGGAATTAAATCTAATTGTATTTCTTTTTGTAGGAGCTGTATTACTCTTAAATAATAGTTTCCCATAAAATATTTATTTTCTTGTTTTACTTATCTCTCTGAAGTTGGATTAATATTGGAGACAGTTTTCATACCTCCTTGAAATGCTTTCCTGCCCTTAATTTTAAGCAAGTGCTTTATTAAAAATATATTAATCTTCCTCTTCCATGGTTGTTAAAAATTCAGCTATGATTCCCTTATCTAAAGAAATATAAATTCTACTAATGTTGACCCAACAAAGTAAACTTCAAGCATTTCTGAAAGGTACTGAGGAATTCTGATAGCTGTGCTGCATTGCCATTGGCTCCTGGAAATAACAGAATTGGAATGAAATTTCTATCCTGTGACCTTTATGATAATTAGACCTTTCCACACTATTTTAATATGTCAGCTTTAAGGTCACTGACTGTATTGACTTTCATCATCTCCTACTACAACTAGGTCAGATTTTAGGAAAACAAAAAGAATTATAATCTGTTCTTGGGAAATACCTGAGGCTGTGGGATTCATCTTCCCATATTTTTCATGTTTCTCATCTGCTTCTCTTTCAGAGTTACAGCCCAGGTCACTATTCTTAGGCATATGAACATTAAAGGACTTTAAAAACTTTTTCACATCCTTCTGCAACAGATCAATACGAACTTGATGATTATTCTTGTAGACCTACATTTGCAGCTCTACAACACCCACTTTTAACAAAGACAAGTGGTGTAGAAGACTAAGGGCTTGTCCTGGTTTCGGCTGGGATAGAATTAATTGTCTTCCTAGTAGCTGGTACAGTGCTGTGTTTTCAGTGTGGTATG
>JAVKLA010000027.1:24230522-24254830 GCA_034782735.1 Sagittarius serpentarius | reverse complement strand
TCTATTAAACTGTTCTTATCTCAACCCACGAGCTTTATTTTTTTTTTTTCCCGATTCTCTCCCCCATCCCACTGGGGGCGGGGAGCGAGTGAGCGGCTGCGTGGTGCTGTGTTGCTGGCTGGGGTTAAACCACGACAGGGCTGTTTGGAATGTGTTCCCTTTATTTTAATCAAATACTGCCAGAAAGGTAATGCTGTAAGAAAACACAGCTGAAAAACTGTTCAGAATCAGATTCCCTCACACTTAAATAAATCTCTAAATGTACTAGCAGAAAACAGTGAACTATGTTATACAGACAGTAATAGCCAGAATTTCTCTTTAACACAGGAAATATTTCATAGAAAAGCTGTGCACATGGGGCTTTTCTGTTAATATGAAAGTGATTGAATAGTTCTGCAACTCCCTAAGCACCTAGTAGTAAGTTAAGAATGGATGTAGGAAATGGTTTGAAAAGTTAGAACAGATTTTCACCCCATTATTTTTCAGCACTATCTACTCCAACCTCAATTTTCCAACTAAGATTAGAAGTGAACTTGTCAACATTTCACAGGATAGATTATTTCTAGCCCAACTGGAAATCTTGTGAGATAACATGTTCTCTTGCTTCATCCATCGTTAGTTTCACAGCAGACATTTACATCTACTAGGTCATAAACTGTGTGTCAAATAAATTTGTTGGCTGCAACACAGAGATTTACCTGTGCTAATGATTCCACCCCAAGGAATTCAGGGAGGTATCACTCCTTATTCTGTAAAATTAGCACTTGTTCATGAATATGAACCAGACAACTTGACACAGGACACAGATACTCATATTGGTTCTATGTGGTAATGGAGCAGCTCAGGGACTCTTAGATTATTTTCTCTCCTCTATTATAAATGTTCACATAGGCATCAACTTTAAGATAAATTCAACACTGAAATTCAAAATCTTAAGGAATCACTATGAATAAAAAGTAACTGTGCAGACAACAGCACATTGTAATGCAGCAGCCTGCTCTCTCTGTGCTTTCAAAAAGAAACGAGATTACTTTGTTTATTAAGAGAAATGCATCTTCAGTCCGAGCTATTCCTGTTAGCACAGCAGTGGTTAGTTAAGGCATGAGATTTAGATTTCATTCAAGGTTGTATGTCATCAACAGAATATATCTAATTTTGAACTTGGTATTTTTATTTCTAATTATACTGAAAAGTGGCTAGCAATTAATAAGAAAAAAATTGCTTTAAAAAAAAAAGAATATGCAAACCATTTAGAGAGAGCAGTGATTGTATTCAGTGGCCACACAAATTTGTCTGAACGAGCAACTCAACACAGCATGATCTACCTTTCTCCTATCACCATTTCCTACCACTGCCTGCCTGCCTCCTCTAGGCAGCAGAGTAATGACCAAGGAGACTCTGGTGCATGAGGCTCCCAGTTTTGGAGAGGCGATATCAGCTAGCCTTGAGGCTTTGCTCATAGTTTCACTGCCAAAGCAACCTGAAAATGTGGCCCTGAAGACAAGTTGCCTTTAAACACACTTTGTAAGTGTAAGCAATGATACCTAAAGAGTATTCATACTCTAGAAGTATTTCAGTACTTCTCAGTATACCTTCCCTTCAGATTCTTTAAAAAGTTTTATTGGGAAAAACCAAAACCAGTCAATCATTTTGCTCCACAAAAACAAACACCATAAACTAGAAGCTTCAACAGGCACTAGCTCAGCCCATGAAAACTGAGACTTCAAGGCTTTCTGCTGCAAATCCAGGACCTGTTTCTCAGGCAACACCTGTACTATAAAATTAAACAGTGCCCTTCCCCGGCTCTAGTACTCAGTTAATCTCTTAAATTGTTAGAGTGGTTCCTGGCATGACTTTTAGCCTCAGTTAAAAAATACTCTCCCATGCAATTTCTAGACATTGGTAGAGAGTTGACATGAACTAGGAACCCTGGTTGATTGGCATTTTAGTTGTGGCCACTCTGCTTAGCAGGGTAAGACTCAGTGAAAGAGAACACTTCCAAGTACCTGTAATTAAGTATTACTGGCATGGCTTCTGAGTGTGGCCTCTGTGTCAGAAAGACTGGGAACCAAGACCTGCAGCTAAGAAAACTTTTAAGAGCCTCTGTAGCTCAACAGCTAATTTTCTAAGACATATTTCATCGGATGCTCTTCTGCTCATTCTTGTGAATGTTTGCAGAAACTGAAGCATTCCTTGAAAAATCCCACAGTTGTTTGACTTAAAATTTTAGATGAAAAAGGGTGTCATTGTGTACTTCCAGACCAGCTCTGCTTTAAAGCAACCTTTAATGGAAGAAATGGTAATTAAAATTAACATACAGAGAAAGAATTCACACAATGAATGTACAATCTATATCCAGACAGAGATATAGATATAGGGAGATCAGGATGAATTTTCTCATGTTTCAGATGACCCAAAGTATGTGGGACAGAAGAGAAAGACCAAGAGGTCGATGAAATTTAGAGAAAGCCTCTAGTCATGTGATTTATAGCATAAGTGAACACCAGCAAAGCTAAAGCTAATCTATCTTTCTTTTATACTCATCCATCTACCAGTCCTATAAATCTCCCTGCTGTGTACTAAAGGAATTTTAATGAAGTTATATATGACATTTTTTACATCATAGACTTCCTTTTTTCTTTATATTTTACATTAATTGCATGTCATCTCTTCCCCTTTCCCTGTCTCTAGCATGTGAAAAAAGTGGAAAGGAAAGGACTGTTCTCAGTTCTGTTCAATTCTGTGCTCAAATTGCACAGCTGTAAGGAAGAAACTTCCCAGAAAATTGAACACAAACTCAAATTAACTTTCAAAGCTAGTAAAATATTAAATGAAGGTCTGGGTCACACATTTTCCTTTTCCATAATGGTATTAAAAATAATTTTCTTGTGGGGCTCTCAGCTGCATTTGGATTTTCTCTTAGCATTGAAGTAATTGGAAGCCTTTTTTTGTACAAAGATGACAGCTATTGTTAATGCTTCATACAGAAAGAGCCGCTTGTTGAATAGTGTATGAAATTGCTTTGTTCAACCATCTCTTCTTTCATTAAATACTGCTAAAATGAAATGAGGCTATAGGATTATATAAGCTAGCATTCTTAACACCATTCAGTAACAGAAGTGTCAGGCGTTGTCTTGCCAGAAAATCTCTTTCTGTTCCCAGAGAACTGGGTTGGTGTGAGGACAGATGACAGCTAAAAGGGGAAATCCTGTCCTGTCTATACACCCGTCACAAACTGTTCCTTCAGGGTCCTGGAGACAGTGGTCTCTCCCTTAGCTCCCTTTGATGCTGACGTGCTTCACTGCTGACGTGGAGCATTGGCCTGCCTTGTTTTTTGTCTGGTTGCTGCCATCCCTGTACCTCCCGCCCCAAGTAACGGCACAGTCACTGGGCAGACCTTCCTGGGTGCGCAACCAGTGGTGGTCCATGTCATGCTCAGGGAGAGGCATCACTTCTGCCTGGGGAAGGGGAGAATGTTAATTTGTGGCCTTTTGAAGACTGCCCATGGATTCCACTGTGATTGCAGAGTCTGTGGCCGAGACCTCACAAACTGCTCCTCTGCCGGTGCTTGAATCCCTGCACATCAAGTACTGTGATGAGGCAGGACTCACGCTGGGGAAAGGCTGGAGTACTGGGCTGCAGGCGAAGGGACACCACAGAGAAAAGGGCATGTCTTGCGAAAGGCTTCCTATGGGAAGGAAGCCCTGTTGCTGGCAATCCTCTCCACCCCTTCTCCTCATCACTGGGCTTGTGGGTTCCTCTACAGGAAGATCCACGCTGCTGTTTTGCAGGTGCAAGATGTTCAGACTCAGCTACAAGGGACTACGTGGCCATAGCCACCTACCTGCAGACCAGCTGTAAGAGCTGTGGGAGTTTGGGCGTGAACTGTGGAAAACCCCTAGTTCGGTTTGTGCCATGGCAGCCATGAAGCTGGCTGTCATATGAGCACTTCACCCCACTAGAGCCAAACTATAGATGCAGGCAAGTATAGTCTTTCTGTAATAACAGCCTTTTCATTTAATCAAGTTTTCAGCTGCTCTGTTTCCCACCCAGAGAACAAGATTTTGACAGGCCAAGTACTTGTTTAGCACATGGACTGGCCAGTTCTTCACATGCAGAAGATTAACATTGCCATGAGGATATAGGAAAGCAATGGAAAAGTACATCAGGAACTTTCTGCTACCTTCAGGAAAAAACCCAACTGTTTTACTGTAAGTTTAGCCAGCCAAAAAAAAAAAAGTTCAAACAGGGACTCTCATATGATCCCAATCCCTGCTTGCACTGTACATTCTCGTTGCTGCTATTGATGGGAAACAGAACTGGTCCTTGAGTTACAGCTTTTTTCAGACAGTGAGGTGTGCAAGGAGCACCTTTCTTTCTTTGCCTTCTCTTGATCACAATAAAGATGCTGTTTACAAATAGAAAATAGAGCACCTGTCTTCTTTCAGATCAAGCACAGTCATTACAGGGCAGCAGCCAAAAAACTCTCTGCTGCTTTTCTTTGGTAACAAAAGCTAGTTATTACCATGAGACTCAGACAAAGCTTACTGTTGACTAGATGTCTGAGTTTCTCAGTATTGCAATTAGCCTCAAGCAGCAACATTAAACAGTGTAGTGGGGATACAGTATGAAAGTCCCTCATCTACCTCTTTCAGATTTCAATATGATTTATTCTAGGCAACATGCCCTGAACCTCAGTAATTTTCAGCTTTCCCTCAAAATACATTTTTTTGTGTCTCTCTTCTAATAGTTGGCTGCTTTCTCTGCCCCACAGCCTTTTATCTAACTCTTCTACTAATGTTAGCTTCATGTTCCAAGCAGTACTTTTTCATGACAATTGAAATCTGTAGTGTACAACAGAGTTCACTATCCCCATTGCCCCAATTTTTTTGTCTTTCTCACTTCTTTCCCTGCAGATGGTCAACTTTATTAATGCAAACACAAGCAAAAAGTATTTTTCCTAAAATAACCATCACAATAACAATATTTTGACCAAAATTACCAGCATTCTTTTGTCTGCATTTGTTAACCATATTTCTTGGACATTCCAATGAAATGTTGCTTACATTTGCAGTGCATTTCCTTATATTTTTAAAAAGTGAACATTCCCAAGGCTTTCTGGGTGGCACAAGCAGAATGGCTTCCACAGAAATGCTTTCCAATGCACAGCTTGTTCTGCACATCGCAGCAGCCCTGGGGTCTGTCCTGGTTTGGGCAGGAGGACCCAGCAGCCCCAGGAGCATGGGGCAGAGGGAGCAGGGGACGGTGTGGGGCAGAGGATGTGGACGGGCACCTTCAAGATGCTATTAGGTGGGAGGGCAATGTGTGTCCCTCTGAAAGGTTGGCTATTGTCCCTGTTTCTGCCCCTGGGGTTTGTTGGTATAACAGTCATCACTGAGGTGTAGGTATATTTTTGATACCCCGAACTTTGCTGTCAAAACCTTCAAGGGTAGGTCTGACCTTGAGGGTATTCCCACAGGCTAGAGGCTTTCATCCAGGCTGACAATAGATCAAAGAGGAATCATACTGTGGATTTCACCGAGTCTTGAAAAATGACATCCACAGATCACAGGAAGCTGGCAGGGGAAACAGGAATGGACCTCTGCAGCCGCAAGTATAATTCCACCACTTTCCACTACTATTCTTCTCCAAAACACGCCTGATTTTGTCCTCATTCTTTGTCCTGAAATCCTTCCTCTGTTTTCCACTGTTGTTCTCTTTGCAGTGATCTAAGCTTTCACCTGGGCTCCACCTCACTTCAACAGGCCCCCTGCCCCAAACAACTACTCTCAACAGCTTCCAGCTGTTCCATTCTCCTTTCTATATACCCTCTTTCTGCCCATGATCATCACGTTCCAGGTTTATCTAGATTAGGGGGCCTATAGAGGATGTTCTTTTCAAGCTCCAGGTATACCTTGGAATTGCATAGCACGAGTCTTACAGCATTTCCCTTGAGATACAGTAAATTTTTCAGTGCCACCTTTATGAAAATTTGTGTCCCAAATTATATACTCATAGACTCACAGAAAAAACATTCTAGCTGTGGGTTGGAAGGAACCTTTAAACATGATGTAGTTCAACCCTCCTGCCATGGGCAGGGACATCTTTCAATAGAACGGATTGCTCAAAGTCCTGTCCAACCTGACTGTGAACACTTCCAATTGTGAGGCATCCACAACTTCTCTGGGCAACCTGTTTCAGTGTCTCACCACCCTCACTGTAAACATTTTTTTCCTTATATCTAATATATCACATATTAGGGTTCTGAAAAGTTGTGTCTTTGTGACACAACCACTGTAAGTATGATGGACAGCCACAGAATTAGCTCATAATATATTCATGTAAAAACTTTAAATATTCCCTTACCACTATCAAGGTTTACTATTATAAAATAATATAGTAGTGATACAATGGGAAGTGCCTTGTGACACTCACTAACCTAAAATCCACCATTTTTATTAACGGGTAAGGGTTGGGTTGAATAAAATGACAGCAGAAGTGGAGATAATTCCACTGAAATTCGGCATGTGGGAGGAATCATTATTGTGGAGGTGATTTACAAACAAATGATATGCCAAATCTAATATTTCTGTATTAGCAATGCTTAGGTTCTAGCCATGTACTAACCCTCTTTCATTGCCAGTGCATGAAGTTCCCCAGTGGATTTGACAACCAACCTACAACGGCATAGAGGCCTATTGCAAAAGCAGGACATACAATAATTGGAAATACTGACAAGCTTCAAAATGAACCATATGCAGTGGTGTTTTATTCAGGTCTCTTTGGCATTTCTGCAAGGAAAATATAAAAATACTTGATAGGAATAGAGACAATACAGTCTCTCGTCAGACTGATGGTTCATATACTGTAGTTTTCTGCCTCCAGCTGCCCCAGATGCTGTGGAAGGAGATGCAAGAACCTCAAACTAGTTAGAAACAAGATTATTTTCCCTCTATTCTCTTATCATCTCAGCATGATTCTCCTCCTGAAATGCTAAGTAGTTTAGGATTACTTTAAGTCCTAAACCATGATGTTTTATCTTTCCTCTTATACTGATTTTATTAGTACCTGACTGGTACTAACTGAACTGGAAATCACTACAATTTCAAATAGCCTTGCTAACTACATAAATGTCCCATTACTCTGTTATTCTTAATAATATATCACATTGGTGTATTTTTTTAACAAAACAGTTGTTTCTTGTTTCTCACAAGAAGTGAGCTCTGTTTTGACCTTGTAATGCCCCCACCCTTCATCCCCTCAAAGCCTTTTTCAACTACTGTTCATTCTACCCATTGATAACAACCAAAATCATAGAAGTCATGTCAGAAATCCTTTCTCTAAATATAGAACATCATCCTTCTCCCTGCAACTTATTGGATTTTTGCTGTTATATACTTTATATGCTGCTTCAGAGGTTATCTGGCAAGTGGTTTAAGGTGTACTGCATATTATTAATGACATTAATTTGCATATATCATTAATCAATAATATGAAACTTTGTAACAGGTTATGAAAAAACATATTAGGAAATAAAGTAATTATTTTGAAACTCATTAAATTGCAACTGAATATTAAAGGTACTACCAAAAAGGCCATATGACATATTCCAGTTTAATTTTAAAGAAGTAAAAATCTAAAACACCATGCATTTTAATACACAGTCCAAGTGAAGCTCTCAAACTGGTCATTCACCATCCTCTTACATTAACTGAATCCACATTTCTCTATGCTTCCCAGTAACATTTTCTATCTACATTAGCTTTGCCATACAAACAGTCGATCTCTATTACTCACAAAGAAAATATGTCATTTTAGCTCAGAGACCACAGGAACCAAGAACTCCTCCACTCTGAGTTATTTCTTTTCCTCAAAAACCTGTGGGACCATGAGATTTCCAATTTATTTCTTCAGAATGTGATTATTTTGAGCAAACCACACATAAAGACACAGCACAAATGTTTGTAAAAAGGCTTAGAAACTAATCTCTACTGCATTTGGCATAAGAAATATATACAGCCAGGCAAGACAATAAACGTCCTTTGGACGTCCTTTGGAGTCCAGAATCCTTATTTTTGTGTCAAGTCTCATTGGAAGCCATAGTGTTTCTTCTGCAACTTGGTCATGAAGTTAAAACAGACACAACCCCCACTCCCCCAAGATTAAAATTTTCACCCAGGTTGCTAACCCCTACCCAAGGTTCCTGCATTTTCCTTTTCCCTCATATATTTGCACATGTATACTTGTGTGCAAATTATTCACAATAGAAGCATGTATTTTCAACTGGAACAATTTTTGTTAAGTTTTGCAATTCACCTTTATCACACAGTTTCTGAAAATAGAAGGTTGCAAAGGAACACTGAGGAATATTGAATTCCTGAATCTGAAGTTAAATTATTGGTGTTGAAGTGGACACTGGAGTAAATTGCTTTAATATAGCAAACAAAACATTCCTTAGTCTCAGAAATGTCATATCTGAAATTGTTATCTATCATTATTGCTAAGGAAAGACTGGTGCCGTAGACCTATCTTAAACCTCAGTACCTGCAGCTTTTAGAGTGTTAGATTCTTTCTTTCTTTTTCTTTATTTCGTTTTTTTTAATGTCTTCTTTTTTTGTCCTTTTTTCCCCCTTTTTTTTTCTTTTTTTTTTTTCTCTCCTCAGTGCAATGAGACATTCCAGTGGCTCATCAAATGAAACAGCTCTCTAAGCTCACCTGGAAACATTAATATTCTGGACACTGCATAAACGACTAATATAATGCCTGTCATTTAAAATGAGGAAGGCAGTACAAAGAAAGTTGTAGGCAGACTTTTTAAAGCCTTAGCATTGTTATTTTAATTCATTTTAAGTCTAAAAGAAGATCCCTGAATCTTGCATTGAAACAATCAATAATGTCTGGAGAAAAACACTGGGCTGAATGATCCCTCTGAATAAAAATGAATGTGATTCAACACGACATTGCTTCAGCACACTCTCTCCTAATCTTTCGCTCCCTCATGTTCAGCTCCGTATCAGACACTGCTGTTAACATCATGACATGTTTTTTGCTTGAAAGCAGAGCCAGAGATACAACTAAGCCCTAAAAATATTTACTGGCCTGATATAGATTGGCCCAACAGTCTACAGCTAGCTGTGCATACCTTCACTCTGCCGTAACCTCAACCTTACAATTCTTTCCCATAATGCCTGATACTATTTATCAATCTTATAAGCATTTGTAATTCCATACTTAAAAGTGTTTGTACCTATTTTCCAAGGAATTAGGCCAGAATGGAAAAGCAGTACTCATGTAAGAACGGAGACAACTTTGGATGAGAATTTCAAATGCTCTCAGTGTTAGTGTAACCTTCCATTTAAGTCTGCGGTTAAATCAGATTTAGGTCAGTTGTTACTTTTCACTCTACAATCATGTATTGTATAATAATCAGAAGACTTGTGGTTGTTTTGTTTTTAACTTACTGAGGTGGAGTCTAGTACACCCTAGTTAGATGGAAGAACATTGTGGCCTTTTACTTTTGCCTCTTGCTCATTCACATGGTCGCTGTCAACCTGAGCTGCTTTATTTTAGGGAAAAGGAAAAAATACATCCAGCAGCAAAGCCTCCCAGGGATTCAGGATGTCACGACCTGTAGTGGAGGTGACAATGGGAAATTCCAGCTGATTGTGTGATATTTGCAGCTGTGTGTATGGAAAAAATGATGTATAGAGAATGGCTGTGTGCTTCAGTGCACGGCATTGCGTTATCTGTACTGTCCGGTCAGTAGGCTCCGTGCATGACTGCATTGCTGTCTTAGCAGCAGCTGCCCCCCACCCCCAGCTCATTTTCCTTTTATACAGTGATCCACAAAGAAATTAAAATAACATTGGAAAACAAGAAATAAATGCATTAATTCCTTATTTTTTTGCCATTCACCAGGATACTGAGTCACCATCATAATGGCTCCAGGATCAATAATGACAATTAACCCTTTGTGTGCACATGATATTCTTTATTTTGGTGTTATCCTCCAGAAGCCTTTTTTTCACACTTTAAAGAGTTCTAAAGGTTGAGATTAATAAAAAAAAATCATGAATCAGAATATGGAAATGCTTCTTAGCTTCAGCTCATATAAGTGGATGCTGGCCAAGATCAAGCAGCAGTTACCCACCAGAAACACAGTGCTCACTTCAAGAGATTCTGAAGTTCTTATGTAGGAGGGATGCATCACTATTTGGAGTGGATTCATGTTTTCTTTCAGCACAGTTTTTCATTTAGGCTTGTCTGGAAATAGAGGCTGTTCTAACTGTTCTGTTTGCAGCAAGTAACCCAGAAAGGTCCATATTCATTTTACTTACAATCAAATAACTAGTTTAATATTTGACACCTCTCCTAAAGGAAAACAGTGCTCAGTCCTACTGCACTTACGAGATCACAGCTCCCCAAATCCTGCTCAGAGATTGAAAGTCTATAAATCCCTCTCTCCAAGATGTGCAAAATAAACAAGCCCACAAGTTATTACGTAGAATAATTAATGTCTGGCTGTACCCTCTAAATCAAAAATTGTGTGTTTTGTTTCTCTGACACGTGTTGCAGTTTTGGGAAGGTGAGTCATGCAGTTGTATGAAGAACTATCCCTAAAGGAAAACAGAATCTACTTGCAGATAACAGTGGCTTAGTTTTGGGTTCAACAGGTTCTTCAGGATATGCTACCCCTGGTGACAAATGCTGACAAGGGTGTTCATGATGGATGGTGCACAGCACATTTTTTTTGTGTTAGGATGCCAGCCAAAACTGAAATGGTATTGCTGCCATGGCAGAACAACAAGGGAGGGCAGGCACAGTAGGGATTAGTATGGTCATTGACGCAGACTTCGGCTGTCAGAGAGGGATACAGCTTGTTGTTTAGTAGATGGGGAACAGGAGGGCAAGTGAATTAAGACCAGCCCATTAAGAATATAAATATTCTACTCAGATCTCATAATGTTCATAAACTGGGTACGTCCTGCTTTACTTCTGCCTTTCTCCATACCTCTGATTGCTTCACAGGCAGCTCACATACGGTTCTGTGGGTTGCCTGTGAAAAATTTTCTGGCATGTGTGACAGGGTATTACAGCAGTGTGGATGCAGAAATTATCTAGCATGGCACAGACATCCCCTAGGACTCTTAAGGATGAAACTGAGGTCTTGATTTTCACAGAGGAGTATGATGAAGTTTTATGGTGCATGCATGTAATCTTGCATTTGCAAATACCTGAATGTATTTTTCATGCATTATCAAGAGAGCTAACTGCTGGAGCATTTGCATATGAAAAGCCTCCCCCATACACAGATTACCAGGTTCCAAGTTTTTCTAATCTAGGAGAGGTTCTAGCTATTACATCTTTAGCTGAATTCAATTTTATTTAATCCTTTTTAAATTGAGAGAAAAAGTTAAAAAAGCAATCAGTGCACAAAAACCATAAAGCACTGGAAAAGCTACCATATTAGAGGTGTAAATACACTTAATGTACCAATATATCTTAAATATTAATATTTTACATTTTAAATCTGTATTTATCAAAATTTTGCAGTTTTATGGAATGCAGTATCTGCAGAATAATATGGGCGCTTTCACTAGTCTTTGCTTCCACTGGTTCTACTGAAAGCCAAGTATGAAGGTCTGTTCTGATATAGGATGATATTGGGATATAAGTAAATCAAAGGTCTTTTGCCTATACAGTCACTTCTATAGTTCAGTCACTGGCATCCCAGCAATGAAAGGAATCTATCCAAATGTCAAACTAAAATTATATTTATATGTCCCAGAAAGTACACCTTGGCACCAATTTTTAAAGTTAATCTAAGTTAAATACACAGAGTCAGTTTTTTTAATAAAATAATAAAACGTTTTATTCTACTGTTTACTAGGTGTATTTACAGTTACTTACTCAATGAATTATTTCAATGGCTACTATTTTATCCATCAATAGAAACCGTACAAGAAACTGGCAATGTTAAATCCCTGCACTGTGAATGGAGGTAGGAAACTAAAGATCCACACTTCCGCCAAACAGGCAATGGGTTAGACGCAGCACTGCTAACCAGTGAGTGGCATAGCCAAAAGGCTGCATTTTGGAAAAAATTCTTTCAGTTACTAATCTAGGTATTGATTTAAGCACCAGTACTAAAAACCACCACCAACAAAACAGAACCATAGAACCAGCTGTGTTTTGAGAAGATCTCAGCTTTTATTTACTTTCAAAATTCAGTTGTTTCTCCCCCTCTTTCTCTTGCACACATACCTGCAAAAGTCAGCACCCTTCATTTCCTTTTTTATTCCCAAGAACAGGACTCATTGTATGTCAATCACTTCTGAAAAATCAGTCTTTTCTCTTAGGGAGCTACATAAAAGCTGAGCTTTCTTACAGGCAATCCGTATTGTGAAGACTGAACACATGTGACAGGCTGCCCTGGAAACGGCTGCATCTGAGACTGTCATAAGCAAGGTTGTATTGGGCCACAAGCTTTCATATTTATCGTGCCACCTTGAAATAAATGGTGCCTCCTCGATATGCACAGGGCTCCACCTTTCGTACCCCACGCCCATTCTGACATGCAAACACCTGAGCCACAGGGACCTCCGAGCACGCAGGGGCTGCCACCCATCCCCCCGGCCTCGCAGACACCACCGGGGGGTCTGCTGCGTCCAGCAGGACCATCCCACGTCACAGCGGGGGTAACACAGTGGGGAAGTGTCGGCATGTCCACAAAACCAGGAACATTTCACACAGGTTTCTCCAATGCTAATTAAAATACTGACTTATTGACGTTGTCACTGCATGACACGGTTCAGTAGTAAATCCATTCTTTTTCTCACAGATCAACAGCAGCAGTTCCCTTTACTGAAATGGCCATATCTGAGTTACAATCCAAAACCAAGATATGAAGTGGTAAGCTGTTTTAAATTACAGCGTCAGAATTATGTCTCTACAACCAGGCTGTAACTCTGTCAAAACTAAAACCACTTTTGGCAGTGCCACAGTGTCTATTTGCCCGAATGGCTTCACACACTGAGCAATCAAAAACTAAGATCTATAATTTAATTTGTTAAGTTCACACATCTCTAAACTAATTACTCCAAAAGACAAATTGACAAGCCATTAAAAAACAATACCCCCCCCCCAAACAACCAACAAACCATTCTACCTTTTCCTTCACTCTCTCCTTTGTGGCTCCATATGAATTTGGAAAAATAATTGGCAAAAATTTGAATATTGCAAATAAAATTGATTACTGTGCCCATCACTATATGACAGCACAGATATGGTCAACATAGGTTTGTAAGAAATTCAAGGTGGCTTTTGTCCCTGGGGTGCATATGCAGTGAACCTGTGCTGCTGTGTGGGAGCTGGATAATCAAAACCCTGGGTAGGGAAGAAAGCCGACTAGCCAGGAGTGCTGTCTTAGCTCAACTTCCAGTCCACACTGGGAGCGAGAAGGATGTCTGTGGAGCTGCTCCTACTGTCCATTTCTGAACCTCATGGCACTTCTCTTCAGTTCTCTGGGATATGTGAAAGGTGTCATATGGCTTTATTCCTACAACCATGTCCAAGCACTTGACTGTATTAATGTATTTTGCGCTTTTGGATTTAGGTTCTCCCACAGCAAGGGAGAGAGCGCCAGAAACAAGATTTTCTTTCTTTCAGCTCTAACTCCACTGAGAGGAAATGGATTATTGCTGCTACTTGAGTTCTTTTTGGATTATGATTGAACTGAGAATAACTTTCAGAAAAAAAGTCAAATCTGTAAACACTTCAGCAAGAAAATGGCAACTGGGATTAGGAGTTTAATGATTAACAATGAGGAGTCTATCTTTTTACACAATTTCCTTAAATTTCTCATGTACATATAATTTCTTGGAACAGCATTTTGTGAGCTCTGTCATTTTAACTAGAAGCCAAAGGAAGAATTTGTTATCTTTCTGCTGGGAAGGTAGTGAAGAAAAGCTCACTGCACTTAAATGCTGGTCTTTATTTGGATGTCAAAGCTGTTAAAATATGACATATATGAGTCTTCCTGCCATTTTGAAAAAAAATTAGAAACAAGATAATAAACAGAAGGCCTTATAAACAGGATATTAAAAAGGAAAAGTAGGGAACAGCTGGCTTACTCTTTCCCTTCTAGTCATGAGCAGCCTATTGCTGACAGTAATTATTTTCCTCATCTTAACACCACTGGTCTCTAAATACCATCCTGAACATACTTTTACTTTATCTGTAGCCTTAGATAATAATTGTTAGCATGGTGACCAAAGGAAAGGACAGAGTCTTCCTAAATGGCAGACTGAAAATAACAGAAATCCCAAATTATAGGTGTGCATTTGAGAAATCACAGATATTAATACTGTAAAAGCTGAAGGGAAAATCCATTTGGCATAGGAAGCATGGGCAGCAGAGCATGACATTTAGTTATACTAGAAACAGAATTAGTTAAAAAGAAGAGAACTGGTTCTTCATTTGCGCCTAATATCTAAAATGCTTGTACCTGTGAAATTGAAATTTAGCTAAGAGAGTTTTGCTGTTGCTTGGTTTTATCAAGTTTAAGCATTTATTTTTGTGTTAATACTTCTGTTTAAAGAAACAGTAATCAACTGACGGGTGACTATGTGTAGGGTTGTAAAACTGACATAGAATTAATAAAATTGTTACTTTAACTGCCAAGAAACAGGAAAAAATCCCACCATATCAGTAACGTGGTCTAAAAGCTGTAACGGTGGTGGGAAGACACAGAGGCAGGAAAGAAACAGAGGCAGTTCAAGTGCAAACTCATCCACTCTACTGTATGCACAAGATAATGAATATGACAAAAATTATCCCATAAAATTTGCTAAAAAGTCCACATTTAGCTAGTCTTACATGATCTAAGGTATCATCCTTCATGAACAAGAAAATGGCCTTTATGTGCTTTGCATATCTATGGTTTTATCAAGCACTTGAATAAACCAATATGTGAGTACTATGCTAAATCACAAAGTAAAACTAATTATACCTATACACTACAATGATTACCTCTTTCTACCATCTCAGCCGCAGAGGAAAGTGGTGTATCAGGAAGAAAGGAAAGTACAGTGAGTTATCATATATGCTCTAGAAACTCCGTAACAGCAAACAGGAAGAAGCAGTAAACAATTACAGAGGATGAGAAATACCACAAGAACAAAGAAAGGAATAAAATATAAATATTTTTATTATTGACCTATATCCAACTGCTCAAGCATATGAGCTATGAATAGCCAACACAACCTTATGCTGTGATAAACTGCCATTTCCTTTCACCGCCTACAAAAAATCCGCAGCAACACAGATACGAAAAAACATGTTTTGTCAACAAGTGTTAAAGTGTGGATTTTGCAGCTCTGAGCTCAGTGATCAGTAATACAATGTACTTGACCACTGTCAGTTTTTTCTAAATGTCGCCTTTTCACACTTTGACACTGCACCCAATCCCATCAGTCCCACTTACATCACGTTCAGGCTGAGTTCTGGGCATGTTCCTCCTGTCTGCATGGATGCCCCTTGTGCTATGACTTAGCACATTTATTAGCTGATCTCCTTTTAGTATCCTGCAAGATAAAGTCACTGACAGGCAAAAACCAAGCATGACTTAGGTTCTCATAAGAGAAACGTCACAGATTATATATTGCCCTGTAATTTTCTGACAAGAAATGAATAATTACTTACTGTCATCTTGAACTTGTTACTACTGAAGATACTAAGATTTCAAAATAGTTGCATAAATGCATCCAATAAATGCATATTTTACTTTGTACATAACAATTGTAACATTTCATTGATATCTGGACCTGGTTTGTATTTTTTTTTCTGATTTTGCTTGAAAAATCTTTGCATGTTACTTAATTTTCTCATGTTTAGTACCTGTCTTTGTGCTTATTTCCCTAGCTATGGATGTCGCAGATTTATATTCATCTCTGATTCCTATTCAATATAAAGAAAAAGAAAGTTAAGAAGATGTAGGAAAACCATGTCTCTTGTCTCTCTAAAAATAGGGTGAACATCAGGGTGGACACTTACCTTCACCTATCACCAATAAGACCACCAGCAAAGTATGTAAATTCGGAATAAACAAGTGCTCTGACTATTTTTGCAGGCAATGATTATTTCTAAAAGATTTAAGATACAGGTAAGATCACAGAACTTAAGAGGTTTTGAGCAGGAAACAAGGGAAGGCCTGAGCTAATCAGTCTTCAGGGGGATATTTAATGAAAGGGAGGACAACTGATCTTCTATAGAGGACAGAGAATACCCACATACACTTGAGGTACTTTAGACCAGCTGTAACATGGTTGCAATGTTGATACGACCTTGACTGAGAGGATGGTAATTCTTTTGTCTGTTTACCATACAAAGTGATGCTGACTGAGAAGTAGCAAAATGAAACATGAGGGCATAGTACATGCAAATTCACAGACTGTGGCCTTGACAAACCTCCTGTAAAACAGGGAAAGAAGATGTGATCCTGCTTGGTAAAGGGATTATTTTCTTTTTTAAAAAAATGCATATGGGATTAACTGATTTTAGCAATAACAAAAACAGGTGTCTAATTTATACCCCTTGTTTTATGTTAACCAGTTTTTTAATCTCTGTATTGCTGAATTCCTGCCCATAGCTATGGAACTGGGGAATTTTGTATATATTGCCAGAAAAAGTGTCTCTCAGGAAAGAAGGAGCCAACAGACTTGGACTGTCAAGATTGTCCATATAAAAGGCTTTGACTAATGCATTGTCTTCTGTAGTATTTATTGCTTGCATGCTCAAGTCCTCCCCATTAATAGGAGAAAATAATGGCAGAGTACAAATATCAAGTTTAAAGGTTCCAAACTGTCATTTATTGCTACAGCTTTAAAACACAAAACGGCTAGGTACTCTGGTTAATCCAAAACTAGTTACAGCAATGGCAGAAGTGGTAATGTAGGCACAATTCAGCCTCTTAACCATTCTGTTACACAAAGCTCTTGCTGTTGCTACTACAAATTGAGTTGCTTTAGTTTACGAAAGGCAAACATTGAAAGAAAGTTGTTATTAATAATATAAGCTTGTTATGCTTACATATCAAAAATACACAGTGCTTTCAAAACCTGTAAGTCACTTAGAGTATTACTGCTCCAGTACCTTTCTTCAGTACTGCCATTTGCAAAGAACATAAAAAATCAAATATCTGTAATTTATTTCTTGAACTTGTTCTAATACAATTTGAAAACAAGAAAAAAATTAAAGAAGTAGTAAGAATTCATCACAGTTACAAAATCATGATCCTGAGTAAAAGCCAAAACCAATCAACTGTATGAAGTGTTGGCTGGGAGAAATTTGAAACCATGTGAAAATATTCTATTGATGGATTCTGCCCTCAGGAAAACTTGATTTTGTAAAGTCACTGTAACTGAAGAGGATGGCAAACAATTTGCAATATACCAGCGATCTACCCTTTTAGCACAAATAACGTGAAGAAAGCCACATCATAGTTAATTTCTCAGTCAAAACCAGTTATATCTAGTTTCAAATTTCTAGCATGGTAATTAATTAAAAATGTTGCACTTTCATCTCACAACACAAGTTGTTATGCTAAATGAGATATCTGGCTTCTGATCCCAGAAATAACGATTGTATGGTACAGACAGCAAAAAGCTTTTGCATAGTTTGACTCCCATGCAGTTGTCAAATTGTATGACTAATGTAATAACTGTGTTATTTCTAAGCAATTTGGATCTCTGCTGGTAGGATTAAGCAAGCCAGAAGAGCTTCTGAGACCATCAACACAACACTGACTAAAGGCAGAGCTCAGGGGAAAAGGAGAGCTGCGATATGTGGGGTATGGGGGAGCTGCTGTCGACTCCCACTTGTGTACTGAGAACAACACTTCCCCCTCTCCCACCTGAGTTATGAAGTGATGCATAGGTCTTACTTTCTCATCCTTCTCCGTCCTTTTCTGCATCTCTAGTACTTCCCAATAGTGCAATGAGCTTGTCAAAAGAGGAATCAAAAGGTCTTCCAAACTCAAGGACAGATGCATAGCAAATTCCTTGCCTCTGCTGCTACACCATCTCTGATTAAATTCATAGCTGACCCAGAGAACCCATCTGTAAAGACTTGTGAGCTGATAAACACTGATGAACTGGTGAACACGGTACTCCTGAAATGGAGACGCCTTTACCTCAGACTCCTCATGGAAACTGTCAGCATGCCCCAGAAATACTTCTGTCCTCAGAACTTCACTGGAACTCCAGAGAGGGAGAATATTTGTTCAGAAAGAGCATCTGAGCATATCCGCTTGGAGATCTGATAGAGGATTTTGTCTCTTGCATGGGGTGTGTTTATCAGAGGTGGCTATGTTCAAATGGGAAAAATTACATTACCCTGGAAACACATGGCCCATGATAAACACCTTGTACGTGGATTCTGATGATAAATTCTGTCAGCACATATCTGCTACAAAGGGAATATCTTCTTAAGCCCCAGCTAGCAATCAGCTTAGTTCTGATACAGAGGGATTAATATATTCACAGGATTTTGTCCCAGCCAGTGTAACTAGAAATGGCACAAACTGGATAATAAATCAGCCACAAAACATGGACATATATACCTATATATAACTTCATTCATTTAAAGATATATACAACAAAAAGAACATTTCTGATCTTATTTTGTACTAACATAAAGCATGCATTGTGCTTTAAAATTAATCTACAATTTCACACACATTTTTGCAAGTCTGGAACCAAACTTTTTAGTAATCTACAGTGGTTATTCTGAAACTTCATTTCATCTAACCTCTGAGGTGTCAGTTTGTTGAACAGCCTAGCTTGGTGCTAACCAATTTAGCACTAAGCACTGTATACAGATTTGAGGGTACACCTCCAATAAGCTGCAGCGATTTCATACTTAACAATTTTAAAAGATTAAGAATATTACCTAGGACCATTTTTACAAGCAGAGAAGGATTAAGCTGTGTTTACGTGGGTTGTTTATCATCCAGATTAGCCTTTTGCTTTTTGGCTAATGCTGATGGGTTTAGCACGCGAACTTTGGTGACTCTCATGGACCTCACCATGTATACCCAGGGCCTGACAGTTTTAAGATCTGTCACAGAGACTTGCGTTCCTAAATCCAGGGGACTCACAGTCATATTTCAGTGAGAAACTTAATAGAAACACTTATCAGGATCATGGTAAACACCAAAATCACATTTCTTAAAGGAGTTTAAAATTAAACTTTTTGAAGAAACATATTTCTTGTGTGCATGAGCAGAAGTAATATCTGGCAAAGGCTTCATGCATTCAGTTTTGATTAAAACATGCATCAAGCTAATTACTCTATCACACAGGCACATCCCAAGCTTATCAATGTCCTTGTTTAATACTTCCTACTTTCCTGACTAGACTGATTCAACAATCAAAATAATTAACCAGCTTTGTGGCAAATCAAATTTATATAGCTGTGGAAGTGAAACAGGTGTGACCTGCATGTATTCATGGTTGGTCTTTTGTCATGGGACTGCAGTCTTATTTTTTAAGGTCCTTGCCAGTAGTTATACATCAAAAGATAAGGCTGTGATTTGTGTGTCAACGAAAAAAATAATGCTTGCTATGTACCATACCTGAACAATATCGTTGCAGTGATAATGAAAGAAAGGTGCCAGAAGGAGTAACTCGTGTGTTGATGAAATCAGGGAGCATTAATTAGACACACACTATTTAAGACTATGTAGCAGCCTAACATGCCATAAAATTAAGGGCATGATAAATAGCAGGTTGATTGCACATCAGGAAAAAACTGAGGAAGTTATGCTCCATAATTAATGAATCCCTTCAGAGTACAACTTTCTTAGGCCTTATAAATATCCCCTGAATTACTGGAGTAGCTTTAAAATCATTCCACTGGGGAAATTAATTAAAATTGATGAAAGACATATAGGAGATATAGCTATCTTCAGTATTTCTGGGTTCACTGCAACCTGCTGACTTTCCAGCTGTTTGAGCTATATTTCAGATAGAGACTCTCTGGTCTTTGTAGGTAGAGCTGTGAGCTGAAAAGGAACATAGCAGAAGTAATGTAGATTTATAATCTTTCATTTAGTCAGCTTGTGCTGTTCCAATTTTGTGAAATTTATCTGTGATGTAAAGAGAAAAAAAAGAGGACACTCTGCAGATTACCCCCAAATCCTCTCAATGAGGACACTGTCACAGCTGCAAGTGTGTGATCTCCTTCCAAGTTAAAAACAGGAATGCTGTTTCCTTTTCCAAGACTGGATTCAACTCTGTTTTCACAGAGTTGAGGGGAACTGTTACTTCTCCAAAATGCAAGTTTCTGGCCGCAATGGCATAATGGTCTCAGTACAGAATGGAACTGAGCTCCATTTCCTCTCTTCTCCATCATTTTCTCTTTTTCCCTACACCTGACATTGTAAGACATGTAACAAGAAATGCAAATTAATGCATGAAAGATCAAATAGCATTTAATTACACAGAATAGTTTTGAAGAAATAAGTGACAAGTAGTTGCTTTGTTAAAGTAGTATAAATAGAAACAGATTGTTACTAAAAGAGTAAAATAAAAGCATGTTTGAGGTATGTGCCCTATATCTTACTGGAGTTACAGAAAAGTTGTGAATGATGCAATTCAGTGGGAGGGATCTGGGACGAGGCTCCCTCTGGTTCTGAGGCTGACCTTTAATCATCTTGTTCTACCATTACCTTTGATCATTACGAGTTTAGATTCAAGCCCAGAGATCACAACCTCAGACAATATTCTATTTATATAGCCTACAACTGTAAGCCTCTCTGTAGAAGATTTCAATGGACTTTATTATTATTACTGGTGTTATTTTTAACAAGTTAGTAAGGACAGCATGTGAATTTCTCTAATTTCTAGAACTTTCATTCATGATTGGGTAAATCCTTCAATATATTACACTGACTCTGCCATGGCAGCATTAATGGAAAGAAAGATCACTAGTCCCATTTGACTCTAGCACCTCCATCAGAAGACCACTAAATACTCTTTTTAAAAATCTTCACCTTGATAGGATTGTATTAAATGCTTTGAACTTCAATACAGATGTGAACTCTGTCATAAACCATTTTGTTCTTATCTCATATTTTCTAGAGCCCAGAGCACCACATTCTTGCACTGTCACATGAAGTGTTAAATTACATTACTGTCCTAATGTTTCTGAATAATTTATGTTTAGAAAAATTATAACATAACAGTGAGCAGTATGAGTGCATTCCGAAGGGGTTATAGCTTCCCTTAAAAACCCACTTAGTGCAGGGTTTATAAATTGGCTACTTAATTTGCATTTGCTTTGAAGCACAGCCAAATATGTGGTTATTAAAAAAAAAACATTTCTTTTTCCTTTACTAAATGTATTTTAAACTGATTTGGCTGGTGGCTTTTCAGAACTGAGAGAATGAAAATACATACATATGCTTTTCTGCTCCTTTTCAATGCCTGTCTGATAAAGGACATACAAAACTGACTTGCCAAGTTTCTTTTACCTCTATTAGATGAAGAGAGACCAAACTGGGGGAGAGATCTTTGAAGATTCACTTAATGCCCAACAACAACATGTGCCTCTTAAAAAGGATCAATCTTTTGTACAATAAATTCTTAAGGCCTGACTACATAATATCACAAGAAGGATTGCCTAAAATATTGTATCTCTTAATATACTATTTCAGTAGTTCTTTTTTGCAATGAAACAAGTTGTGTGCCAACTATGTAAGCGCAACTTGACTTCTGCTGCTGTCCATGACAAGATACTTATATGGCCTAAATTAAAGGATCCAGGTGTGCTTTTGAGCACAAGATGTAGTTGCTTTCTTGCCAATATCCCAACTCCCCACCAGGGAGAGTTCCAGCAAAAGAGTCCTCGCTTTTGTTCATTCCTAGGCTCTGCTCTCCACAGAGGAAAACCTGAGTATGGAGTTGAATGGGACCATCATGTGGTTACCTAACCTAGATCCTGGGGAGAAATTACTTCAGAAATCAGTTTAAATGCTGGCTTACTGTGCATTTATATCTGCATAAATTAACAATAATAACCTGGAAGGTTGTTTACATACAAAGTAGGTCCTGGACTTCTTAAAAAGTCACAGCTAGGAAAATCAGATTACTTGGAAGGCTAAAGTACATTTTGATGGTGCAACATCTAAGTCTCTAATAACTCCAAAACATTAATGATGAATGGCTGTGTGGTAGTTTGTGTGTAACAACAGTAGCTATTTCTATTAATTTTTCTCAGCAAACTGCTACAGCAAATGGTAGTAAATTGGGCACTTGTATGGCAGTTCCAACAGATGCTCCAACCAAGTGGCTGAAGAAAGAGAATAAACAGGCATTCACTTGTAAGACACCCTTCAAATTTGAGTTAAATCCCAAAGGAAGGGCTCCTGGGGCACGTTACATGCCAGTTTCCTGTGAACGCAGTGTGTAGAACAATGTAATTGTCACTCGTTTCTAAGCAATAAAGCCTTGATTCAACACTATTTCAGTCAATGTGAATTTTGCCATTGATTTCAGTATTGCATGTCCAAAACTTTAGTAATCAATAAAACAAAAAGAACACCTGGAGAAGACGATCAAAGGCACAAAGTGCTGTTAAAAACCTGCTTGCTGGAACTGACTTTCATCAGAGATTAGCTGGCAAACTGTCACTGGATATTTTTCCCTTCTACTCTCTGATGCATGTCATAAATTCTGCAGTTGTGGATAGTATATATCACTAACATGTAACCTAGCTATGCACAGAATATCTTTGTTTTTTAACTGCATTAAATGAGTCAGAAATAAGTTACAATGGGAAATGATATATATCAGCCACTTCCCTGTAATTTTAAATTTTCAACATACCGCACTTGTTCATCATTTTCCTGGGTTATAAACTCCTGGCAGGAAGAAGGTTACAAAAGGGAAATGTAAACCTCTGCAAAAATTGTAAGCCAGTTATATAGATGATTTTTCTTTTTTTTCCCCCTTTATCTGCATTTCTGTTTATATACCTACAACTTCTTTTGAAAGTAAAATTTTTTATAGACAGTTTACATGCTTCAAGTTGCCTATTCAAGCTAACAGGATCTGTGGACAGTAGCTGGCCTATAGTAAAATATAGATAATTCTATAGCAGATGTCTTTTGTTTGAATATGTACAGTACATTTTGTGGAAGTAGGTTTTGAATTCAAATGTAAACATGTTCTCCAACATTATTAATAACACTTTAGCTAATAAAATATTTTGAAAACTGGATTCTACTAAGTGTTCTGAGCTAATGTAAAAATGTGCATATATATTCAGGCAAAGGTAAAAAAAAAGATCTAAGTTTGCATGCTAATATATTTTTATGAAAAGGAAGAAAGAAATCAGATTTTGTGGTAACCACACAAACATTTGAGTGTGGAAATTCATGCAGCATTCATGGGCAGGTCCATCCAATAGAACCTGCATTTCATGAGATATTTTCCTTCCTCATTTTTTAAAAAAGACTGTGGTCAAAGCATAAATCCAACTTATTATAAAAAGCAAATATAAAAGATTTTGTGTTTACTTTCAAAATCTTGCTAGCATTGCTAACACAATCTAATTTGGAAAAAAGATTTTTGATTTAATCACTAAAGGGATTATTCTCACATACAGGAGATGCTTCATAAAAGCACATATATTAATATTCATACCTCTGTAGACTATAAATAATTCATTGTCTGGGCATTTTTTGGTCAAGTATAAGCAAAATGTGAGTAAATAGCAGGAAAATATTTTCTTGTTGACAGAGATCAAAAAGAACCGAAGCAGGTAAATTTTGAACATGAGTGTTTACAACAGCTTGTGTGTGACAATCAAGATTTACTAAAAATGTACTCAAAATACCTGTAATGTATACAATAATAAAATCATAAAGCTTTTCATCCCAGATTTTATAAAAAATTACAAATTATTGCACATGCACGACTACTTCAAACTGTTACAGAAGGCCCTGGTGGCTGTGTGTTATCTACTCATTGCATGACTCTAGCTACTCACTAATGAACCTACTTTAAAAAAAGTTTTCTTTCCTGCTTGTAACATCTGCACATATGATTCTATGATTCTATATATCAAAATATGCATTACTGGGGACTGTGACACTGTAGAATGTTCTTCCTAAAAAGCTAGCTGATCAGAGAGTACCAAAGATGTAAGGAAAATGGCAAAAAGCTGGACAGATTTTCATTATAGAATCATAGAATGGTTTGGGTTGGAAGGGACCTTAAAGATCATCTAGTTCCAGCCCCCCTGCC
>JAVKLA010000027.1:24215163-24229598 GCA_034782735.1 Sagittarius serpentarius | reverse complement strand
TCCCACAATTTATGAGGCCATAAACATGTTGATTCCTTTTTTTTGCATTAGCTATAAGCAATTAAGGATGTCCTGCCCTTGACACTATTCTTTCCCCAAGATATTCCTCCATGCCAAAAAAAAAAAAAATCTCCTTTAAAAGCCAGGGTGGGAAAAAATACCAGGCTCCAAAAGACTACAGGGGACACGATACCTGCACAGGCCTGCGGGGATTTTGGGCGAGGGGTGGGAGCCGGGCCCCCTGCTCATCACTTAACAACAGAGGAGGAGCAGAGTCCATTGCTTGCATATAAATACATAGGTGAGCTCTGTGACAGAGTGCAGGGATACCCTCCCATACTCCAGCAGCCTCCTAGATGTCCTCTGCCTGCAGGAAAGCCTTGGGTTTGGGGTTTGTAAATGCCACCTTCTCCATCTTTGCTGCTTTCTTCTGTCTTGCTATGCTTGATTTTTGTTTTGTTCAATCTATCTTTCACTTTCTCTCAATGCTGTTTTCCTCTCTTCCCACTTTTCTTTTTCCTAACTGGACACTTCCGAGATGCATTTTTTTTAATGGCCTTAGATACTATCTACACTGTTTTCCAATCTCTATCTATTTGCATGCTTACTGTAGGGATACACCTTAATTTTCATGTTCCTATTCTGCTAAATGAGCTTTTTAACTTACTTTTTGCTGCCTATGCTTTCTAATGACTTTCTAATTGCCAAAATTTGTAGAGGAAATTTTGTTTAATAAAGCTGATGTTTGCTTGCTCAACACAATCCACCAGTGCTGTAACCCCATCGTAGAAGGCCACCAAATTTGTCAGGCATGATTTGCCCTTAGTGAAGCCATGTTGGCTGTCACCAGTCACCTCCTTATTTTCCATGTGCCCCAGCATGGTTTCCAGGAGGATCTGCTCCATGATCTTGCTGGGCACAGAGGTGAGACTGACTGGCCTGTAGTTCTCCATGTCTTCCTTTTTTCCCTTTTTAAAAATGTTTCCCCTTTTCCAGTCAGTGGGAACTTCCCTGGACTGCCACAACTTCTCAAATATGATGGATAGTGGCTTGGCCACTTCATCCACCAGTTCCCTCAGGACCTGTGGATGCATCTCATCATGTCTCGTGGACTTGTGCACCTTCAGGTTTCTTAGATGATCTCAAACCTGATCTCTTATGGTGGGCAGTTCTTCCTTCTCCCAGGCCCTGCCTTTGTCTTCTGTGACTTGGGTGGTGAAGACTGAGGCTAAAAAATTGTTGAGTACCTCAGCCTTCTCCACGTCCCAGGTAACCAGGTCTCCTGTTTCCTTCTGGAGAGGGCCCACATTTTCCCTAGTCTTGCTTTTATCACCGATGTACCTATAGAAGCTTTTCTTGTTGCCCTTTACGTCCCTGGCCAGATTTAATTCTATCAGGGCTTTAGCTTTCCTAACCTGATCCCTGGCTGCTTGGAGAATTTCTCTGTATTCCTCCCAGGCTACCTGTCCTTGCTTCCACCCTCTGTCGGCTTCCTTTTTCTGTTTGATTTTTCTGCTGTCCTGAAAGTGATTTGTAGACAAACATACCTTAATGCTTGAAAACTATTTTAATTTTAGGGAATATCAGAGTAAGGAAAAAAGTGCTAGAACTAGATCCATACTGGCATGTGTCCATCTTTATAAGACTTATCCCTGATCAAATATGTTAAATGGAAGACATAAAGTAATACTCAGTGGGAAGGCCAGTCAAATCAATACTTAGTGCATCAGAAATGCCATCATAAGGTATGTTTCTGTTTCTCAGGAGAGGCATCCCATTTTACAAGTGATCAGTACTAAATCACTGAGATTTTCTTTGGCTTTTAGTTCAGCCACTCAGGGAAAGCAGGAAGGCACCTCCCTTACCCTACTATTGTCTCCCTGATTTTATTTTTTATAAATGATAGGCTGTAAGTTTAAAAAAAAATCTTCCCTTCAAAAAAGATAGCTCCTAAAATGGCAAGACCATTTTCAGAATAATAAACACGACTGCTGAGTGTTGAGACTCACTGGCATTAGGTTTCTATTCTGTGCTGATAGCACATGCTGCCCTGCAGTAACACAATAAAAATATAGCAAAAACAAAGTGTTGCAAATAGCTGTGCAAAACCTTCAGTGAGTCCCAAGGAAATAATAGCTGAACACAAGCATTAAAACCAGGGTAGAAGATCACACCTAGACCCAGCTTTATAAAAGACCTGGAGACAAACCAAAATCAGCAATAGAATTGCCTTTGGAAAGTATTAATAAGACAGATACCAGCAATTTGGAGAACAATGGGTGTTCTATTTGAAAAATTACAGTTGGATGATTTTATAAGTCAATTTCTAACTCACCAGGGTCAAAAGAAAACTTATAATGCAGTATGTATTAATTATTTATTTTTTTTATAGTGAAAAGCAGCTCTAGGCAGACTTTATTTTGTGGGAAATTCAAGAAAAAGCAAAGAATAGTTTGTAGAAATCACTGCAGGTTTCTGCAAAGGACAATGAAGAAGAGATGCCACCTTGTTTTAAGCAGGGGCAGAAAAATCTATAACCATAATCCACAGCAGAAACTGACAATGCAGCCTATTTTTTCAGGATGTTGAACACATGAACAACTAAAAAAAAACCAAACCCCAAACAGAAGAAATTAGTTGGAACAGAGGAAAACAGAAATTTAAGCCCAAAAATGTGAGCACTTCAAAACTAAAAATGTGACGCTGAATGCTCCATAGATAGGAGCTGGAGTCTAAATATTGGTCATATGTGCTCACAGTTTCTGGAAATGTTTCTAGGTGTTACTGATGAAGAATGTCAAAGATAAAACTGCTAAAAAAATTCTAGAATTTATGTACCATTTAGGTCTTGGCTGATGTTTCACAACCAGTAAATATCCCTTTAATGGTTTATCAGGTTTTGGATAATAATTTGAGAGACTTGAAAGGTATTTTTTAAAATTTTATTTTTTTTTTTTCCTTGTGAAGGTGTCAGTATGCACATATTGTGCTTGGTCTTATCACTGGTTAAAGCTGAAGGTAAGTCACCGAAATATTTATTAGAAGTCCTCTGCTTTTTTCATTTTGTATGTTTAATTATGTAATAAAGACTCCCCATGTTTTATTGAGAAAAGATTGCACATATGAGAAAGACTGGGATTTCAACCTGTCAGTAGTTTTGATTGTGGAAAGAGGCAGAGACACAAACTTTGTCTGAAGTTAAGACCTGTACTGGAGGTAGGATGGAGGTGTTCTTTCCTGCTCTCTTCCTACAGAGATAGTACATGAAAGGCAACAGAAAAAAATCAGGTCGGTTATGAAAACAAAAGAAAGTGTGCTTAAAATCAGGACTTGCAATGCTTACATATGCAGTCGTGCAAGTCTTTTTTTTTTTTTTTTAAGTTGGTACTTTATATGAAAATAAGCAACAGCAGATTTCCCCTTAATGGAACAGATTCTCTATGTTCTGAACCCCTTGAGGATTTTTCTTCTTTTTCTGAGTAGACAGGTAGATGGCACTGCTACAGCAGCATACAGGAATTTTAACAGAGGAAGGCTGGAGTCCCTTCAAGATTTCCAGAATTTTATAGGTTTTAGAGGTTTTATGACAATACTACTCTTTTCAACTTGTACTTATACTGTAAGGTTTTAATCATACTTTGTAATCAGGTCCATAGCACGTGTTTAAAAGAGACTTTTTAAAATAGATGAGTAATATGGATTCAAAACCTAAGTGATGGAGAGGAGAAATTGCAAGTATTTTTAAAAATTATCTCTGTGACTGATTACAACCAGAAAATATGTATCTTAACTTAGCTTGCAGTCATCTAACTTCAGGTTCTAACCCCTGGAATTCTGTTTGCTCAATTTAAGAGCCAGAATTGTCTTTCTATATAGATTGCTTTAGACTATGATTATCTTCAACCTGTTGATTGTTATTTTAATAGACATCACTTTTTAAAATTATTATTGGTTTTCCCAGATCTCAGGTCATTACTGGAGTGCAGTCCCAGACCTTGGAGTTTTTGATTCCCTGTAGAAGACTAACTAACATACAGTAAGTGCTGTTTCACTAATGAGAAATTATGTTATTGATGAACATAGCAGCATTTGCTGCCAGCCTGAGCAGGGCTGAGAACTGGAATTCTGTGTGTGCATGAAAACCAGTGTTACATTTATATTTCTGATATCTTCTTAGTTTTCAATGACCTTTCAAATACAAACTTTCAATGGTGTGGTACATTCATTTGCTAATTCCCCTAATACACTTCAAATCACATAATCCAAATTACATTATTTGCATATGTTAATCTTTTTTAATAATTCCCTTTGTGTGATCCTTAACAATAGCTGATGTGTTTTTATGAGATCTCGCTAGCTTTCCAACTATTCTTTTTGTTGAATAGCTGTATATTGTCCACTATTCTGCTAACTTACTTATGCAACATAAAGAAACACCTCCCAATGTTAAAACCATAACGTTTTTAATGAAGCCAAAGCTATTGTTAAGGTGTTTTGCTGCCCTAAATTTCTCCTCCATAAAACTGAAATGACTGGCTGGATTTCTTTGTTATGTTCTCCACTTGCATTTCAGGTGTTTTGACTTCTGCTCTCAGACAATTTTTTTGGAAGTCACTTCTGAATCTGTGCTTGCACTGTTTATTCCTTTCTCACCCCTTTTCAAGATAGACTGTAGGTTCTTGATGCCCCAAGCTTTCCTCCTCACTTTTAGATTTCCTCCCATCATTTACTCTACAGGGAGTAGAGGCAGACTCCCACCGAGCAGTGGGGAGCATCATATAAGTTGTGCATGTAGGGTTTGGTCAGACTATTAATCTCTCTAAAGATGCTTTTTGAAACAGTTATCTTCCGATACTTTTGATTCACCTGTACAGTATAGAAGCAGAAAAAACATCTGCTTTAGAAGTCTACACAGACACTTGAAAAAGTGTCAAAGAAAAAATTCTAGCTTATTTACCCTGCATGCTTCACGGAGGGATGTATGTCTTAAGTTTTACTGTTTAGTAACATTGAGAAGTGAATATTTTCAAACAAGCCAATCTCCTCAGGTCACAATGAATTCCCTTCAAAGCTATGACAAAAGCTCTTCTATCCCTGAAGCCCCTGATTTGTTGAGTAGCAATTATATTTTTTTTTGTATAAAGATGTTATCCAAGTGATGTGAATATTCAATGACATTTGTAGTCCTGCAGGTCATGAGTGTCTTCTTGCTCAGCCTTATTACTGATACACTTAATTGCACTGAACTCTACTTCCTCAAAAGGTATGCAGCAATAGGAATATCCTGGGGCTATTCTAAGATAGCTTTACATGAAGAAAGCTGTCTCTATAATGTGCTGAAGAGCCATTCCCTTGTTGTCTGGGTCTCTGATGTTTTAAGGAAAGCAGCAGATTTTTCTTATATGTATCTGGGTCAGTAACTACATTTGTTTTCCCCAATGAGATTTGGTTTTCCAGTCACTTTAACTCCTAGCACACACTGTATTCAAGGCTGCTATTTTCTCTGAGCAGCAGCAGCCTCAGTACTGGGGGCTCTTTATTGCCCTAAGAGGCAAAAGAAGATGGACGTAATCATGGGCTGATCCAACTGTAATATAACAAGACTCAACAGATGCCAAGTCTATTTTTTAAGGCTGAAAGTGATTATGCTATCTGTAAAGATGGACAAAGAAGATGTGAACACCAAATCCATGATGAAAGGATGGCAAGTGGGACCTTATCAATAAAAGAAAATATAGCAGGCAATGCAATAGATCAAAGAATGCTGATAGGACAAAATCAAAATACTCCTTCAAACTGGAATTTCACAGAATTTCTCATCAGATGTTATCAGTATACACAAAATTCTGTCTCCTGCAGGACAAGGATACTTGAAAAACACACATCAGGTGACACCTGTGGACACCACGTCTCTGAACACAGCACTAGTTTAAGCCAAAAATATTATGACCTTCTGCAACAGCCACATGCATTCTACCTTGCAGCCGCTAACTGCATAACTTTTGAAAATTATTTTACTTTGATTTTACAGTCACTTATTCAACCCTTTAATAAATGCACATGTTACTTTCTACAGCACTCTGCATGCAGGGAAACCTAGGACTGGAAAAACAAAATTGGGGACTGAGGGCAAAGACTCATAATCCATTTGACAACTACAGGTAAAGTTCTGACATGTCTTCTATGAGGAAAGAGAAATCACGAAAATAAAAGGAAGTATGATGTCTCCCCTCTCATTAGTATTTAAAAAAACCCCTGAAATATAACTAATCATCTGTTGGTTTTAAAAGAAGCAGGATCTTTACAAGATCTAGATGATACTTTAAAAAAAAATTACTGTTCACAGCATGTCAGCATAAAAAATAGCAATAATTTCAGCTAAGCAAACTGTAATATGCAATGGAAACAAATATTTTACATGGAGCTGGTAGCCAAGCCATGGCAGAATTCATTAACGTATTTGGAGCACAATTTCAAGGCCATTTGATGTTGACAGGATTCTTCATATTGTCATAAACAAGTTTGGGATCGATGCCTTGGAATTAACCCCTTGGAAAGGGACAGGATCTGTAGCTGCACTTATGATAACTGTTGACTTTATCAGTGGTTCCTAATATTCAAAAGTAACTGCTCTTTGCCTCAACTGTCATTATGCTCTGATCGTCATTGCCGACCTGCATAAAAGATCCCATGAAGGACTGAAAACATGAAGCTGAAGAAAGCAGAAGATAAGTCCTTTTTTTTCCCCTTAATTTTTCCATCTTTTCCTTAACTTTCCCAACCCCGATTCAGGTGTCTAGCAGGGAAGTCCCACACCAGCCTCTGCACTCCAGGCATTGCTCTGCCATCTCCTCCCGGGTGCTGCCGCAAACCTTCCTCAAAACACATCTGCCTGCCACACTGGCCATTACTGTCTCTTTCGCCTCTTGCATTTCTTCTGAGTCAAATTTAGAGTGTTAGACTGAAACATCATTAAGGATCATCTTTTCATTCTTTTCATAGACAGCCCTCCGCAAGGTGGGCCTGATTTAAGTTGTGAAGCTACACTAACCATGAATGTGTGTGAAATAATGTGAACAGCTGGTTTATAAGTAAGTCCAGCATTATTGTCTTCAAGGGTAGTAGCCTGCCTTGATTCCCGTAACAGTGAAGTCTACAAGAAAGACCCCAGTGAAAACTGGATGCCTGCTACTCACTTTGTGAGAGGAGGCTTGGAGGCATGGCATCTCCAGAAGATGTGAATGACTGCCTCTCCATGGGGAAGACCCACATGTGCACTGCAGCCTACCGCAAGGCCTCCTCCTCAGCAGCTGCAGCCCCAAAGCAGGTCAGTCTAATTTTCAAACGTTTTATTTCAGAAAAGCTTTACCACACATGCTAACCCGTTCTTCAGTGTTTGTAAGACTGCATTTGTTATGATGGTTTCCCCTCACTCAGTCATTAGCTCCATGCAACGAAGTGAGAATCCAGCCTATCAGCTAGATACCGTCCTGAATTAAGGATAAAGCATTCTATAAATCTGGGTGTGCAGACAAATGTACGCACAGACTGTGTGCGTATGTGTAGGTAGGTACACACAAACACATACAGAAACAGCCTTAATCTGAATTTTTTTTATTTAGTGATGCAAGTTTCACAATCTTCTGTGATATCTAGTTTTAATTTTCATTAGTTACAATCATGTATGGAATAAATAATACATGTTAACTACTTAATATGAGTGTCACTTTGACTAGAATCAAAACCAAAGATACAACGAAAGCGAAACATTGAGATCAGTTTTCAACTTAGAAGACTTATGTGTGATGCTGCAACTGAAAAAATGTATAAGGAACCTTTATCCCATTCATACAGACAGGTAAGTAGATCCATTTTTTTTGCACCTACTCCTCTAGCAACAGTTTTGTACCTGGGACAGAAATTGGAAATGGGGATTCCTTATATTTTATGTTAGAAGGTCATCATGTCTCTATATTTTCTGTCCTCCTCTCTAATCTGATGTGCTTTTAAATTAAGTACAAAATGCCTTTACACTCTTTCTCAAACAATAAAGAAAAAAACGGGTTAGGAAAGCAATGCTTATAATACTGTTCAGAGTGTACCAAATCCAGAAGCAGAACTTCAATGAACAGGAAAAAGCCGCAAAACTCATTTTTGTTTTATGCCACAAGTTTAAGTGTTTTATTGAGAGGTAGTGAGGAGATATAACTCCAAGGTTTACCCTACATATATTGGAAATTATATACTAAATATATTTTATTATTGTTTATTAAGGGCCACCAAAAATGCATTCAAGTTTGAAACAGAACGTGTTAAATGTAATGGACAGAAAATGTAGTACTTGTCTACTGTTTAACACAGCTGCTACCATTATCCCTTATATTTCAGAATAATAATTGCTTAGATGAAATCTATTCTTCAAAAAGCCATTGAGTGATAGGAATAGGAGCAACAGCAAAATTACTCAATTTGTTTTGTTTATCCGTTAAGACTTTTGCACTTGCTAATTAGATAAGAAGTATTAATGAAGCATCCATGTATACAGTACTGGTATTTCATATAGCAGAGACAGTTTTATTGAGATATTTTACTGATTGGGATCTTAAAATTAGAGACAGTTTAAAGAAAAAATAGTGCAACAGCCACCCTCATAATTACAAATTTAATTCTAAGTATGTGTCATTCTTTTTTTTCCTTTTTCTCTTTTTTCTCTTGTCAAATCACAAGTTTTCTTTGGGGTCAACAGGGGTAGAGGGGAAAGGGGAAGAAGGCAGACTGTCTTCACAAAAACATTCCTGAAAGCATCTTGTGCAGTTTTTATGAATGACTATATCCCTACAAAAAATAACCTAGCAACTCAGCTACCCAGTCACAAATTTTCTTATTGTACACCATAAGGAGAGAATGCAAAATGCAGCTGGCTATAGAAAGAGCTCCTGGTTTACATAATAACGTTGAGAGTAATTAGTATGTTAAAATGAGCTAGATTAATTATGATCTGCCTGTATATAAATAATTTTCTTTCACTGATGCTAAGGGAACAAAATTTATGATAATTTATTTTCTTGAATGTGAAGCAGATGATTGATTTCTGTTGCAGAGATTTTAGCAGAGATCTGTCCTGCAAACTTTCGACATGCAGCACAT
Source organism: Sagittarius serpentarius (assembly GCA_034782735.1). Taxonomy (NCBI): domain Eukaryota; kingdom Metazoa; phylum Chordata; class Aves; order Accipitriformes; family Sagittariidae; genus Sagittarius; species Sagittarius serpentarius. Next base: position 24,220,451 of record JAVKLA010000027.1, on the reverse strand, counting down.
CCATTTGTTTTTGGCAAGAAAAACTGAAGGAGACCTGTACAGATTAAGCTCTAAGGACCAGAAACTGAGGTCAGTGATATAGCTGTATATATCCCTTCAACTCTGAACAGTAACAATGCTCCTGTCTAAATAAAGTCCAAACTTGCCTTCTTTTGAATTGATATTCCTCCCCTCCTGCTCTCTCCCTGAAAGCACACAGTCCTACATGGCATTTTTCTATAGAGGAATGTCTTTTTTCTCAGCCTCAGACATGCTCTCCATTTATAACTTGGCCTCTTGCTAGATTTCCTTACAGTAACACATACTTCATGACCTGACCCACAGCACTTCATTTTTATTTGCCTCAGTCACCCTTCTGTAATGTTCTGGAGGAGACAATATTGATATTGGAATTCTCCAGGCTGATGCCATAGCAATTTAAAAAGTCAAACAGGTGCTTGACTGGAAACTCATGCATTTAGAAGTCAGTGAATTTTCAGGGCTGGAGTGTCTTAAATACACAACAGAGACACAGGCATCCTTCCCTCCCCGCCCAGTTTCTGTTTCTGTGGTTTAAGCAAACTAGTTAATTCTTCTGAAAGTTGTGGTGAAGGAAAACAAAATTACTGCTCTTAAAGTTCTGGTATTGCTGGTTCCCTAAAGCAAACCACATAAAAAAGTCTACCAAGTGAAAGCGTGTCAACCCTGTCAAGTCAAAGGCTACAGCTAGTCAGTCATTAAGCCCTGAATAAAGGATGCTGTTCTGAACTAAACTTACATTTGTTTTCTATTTCTTTGTTGATATTATAAAGCAATCACTTACTGAGGGTTTCCATAGTAACAAGTGAGCTAATTTTTTATTTTAAAGCTCTTTCATGCACTTAACATACAGATACAGTGGGATAATTGGCAGGGAATACTGTTCCTGCTTTCCTGATATTATTTAACCAAAGCAGGGTAAAGTAAAGCATGGTTTTCAATGAAACTGGAGATTTATTTTCCCTCCTCTGTAAGATCAAAAAAACTTTACAATTTACTTACATCTTTGGTTTCTGCGTTTGCTCTTGTACATAGTCATTCTGAAGAAATTCCACTTTCTAAGAAGTAATTGCCTTGAACACAGACAAAAGAGATGAGATCGTGCTTCTGCTTTGCAGTGAGACAGTTGCTCACTGACAGAGGGTAACCAGCAATCTCTCAGAGAAAGGCAGGGTAATACCATTCTCCTAAAATCCAGGGGAGCTGCTACTGGCTCTAACTATTTTCTCTGTTACAAAGCTCAGAGGCAAAATATGTTTATTTTCATATTTTTTCAAGTGTGTTTGATGCCAGCTAGTAAAATCCAGAAAGCACATAGAATCATGTAATCAGACAAAGTGGGGTAATGTGCTATTCGATAGTCTGACATCAAGATTCCTCGAAAAAGCTCTGATATAACCAAAATTGGATAAATGACTTCATAAACTAATAAAAAGTAACTTTTCACTGAGAGGTCTTAGAATTATGCAACTGAGGATATTAAAATATTTTGGGCTAAATTTTCAAGCAAAATTACTGTTTAAAAAAAATCAACACGTGAATCAATGAAATCCTTACTGCAGGTCTGAGCTCATGAATAGGTTATTCCAGAAATAACATATAAAATGCAATTTTTTTTTCATGCCTATGTTTACTTCTGCATTACCTTTCAATGATTTATTTGGGGAAGGTTATTTAAGCAATATTCTGCTGATTGCTCATTTTTGTAACTATTTTATTGCTCACTGGTCTGTTGAATCAGAAGGTCATGGGCAAAAAAATGGCAGCATTGTATGATCTTACACATACACCTGTCACTATTTAAGAGAATCCAGACATCCTCCTAAAGGGAGCAGGGGAAAGGGGAAGAAATTCTTGCCATGTTGGGGAGATGAGAGCTAGAAGACATTCAAGAAAGAAGATGCCCATGGCAGCTATGAAGCTGGAAAGAGGTGGAAATTCCAGTTCATTCAGCAATAAATCTGCCTTCAGTAAAATTTTGTGAAAATATTTCATAATGTTTTAAGAAATTCATGTTTTGAGGTGCCCTTCATGTTTTGAGATCTTGATCCCAGATACCACAAGTACAGAAGTGTCAAAGGATTAGAGACAGAGGGTGCGGTGATGTAAAAATAATGAACATAGTGACTGAAATGTCTTGAAATCTAATAATAATAGTCGTCTTGTTGTTTAAAATGCATAGACTGACAACAGCTCTCTAAACTACTCAAAGAGATATAAAACTAGTACATTTGGCTTACATAAAAAAAATTAACACCTGGTGCCTATGGATCATTCATGTTTCAGGAAGTAAAAAACTCCTTTTCAAAGACAGGAACAATTTGCAGCATCCATCTAAAAACATTGACCTACAGTTAATTCCTTAATGGAAAAAAAAAATTTAAAAGGAATCTCTCTCTCAAACTGCCTACCCTAAAATTATGCTTTTTTCCCATCTTTTTTTCCCTCTCAGATTTTTTTTTAATCTCTCCAGTATAACCATTTTTAGCTTTGTACATAATTTAATTTTCATTTCAGTTGTTCAGTATTCACATACCCTCACATTGGCACACCTCTAGCTACTGAAGTGGTCTTGACTTTATATTGGCTCTATTCATCTATTTTTCCTCCCTCTGTCAAAACCTGACCACATATCTTTTCATTTGCTTTGGATTTGTATCAGCATAGCAGAGGACAAAGTGTAGCCTGAAGAAAGTGAAAGCAATGGATGCATTTTTTAGATTTATTTAGTATTTCAACTACAGTCGTCTCAAAATGCCACAGTTGAAATAACACCATCTCTATTGTGGAGGTCAGCAGAAAGGTGGGAATTTGCAAAGCACATCAATAGTGACAGGAAGGAAAAAACCGGCTAAGTCATTGCTAAACACAGAGGCAGACAAAATGTCTGTACCATATAGAAAGACCTTGCATGCCATATACTCAAACAGCATTTCACAGTTTATATCCATTGAAGTCAGTAATTTTGCAGCAATTTATATGCACTGAGGATAATTCTGCAGTTTGCCTGCTTTATTTTTTCCTCTGAGTTAATTTCCAGCTGAATCAAGTCTGTGATCTGACTCAGACTACAGAGATCTGTGGTCTCCCTTTAGATTTGCTGTTTTGTGTAGCAATCTTTTTTTCTTTTTTTTGCTCCTTTCCTACTTCTACCTGAAGGCTCTCATCCATATTACTGAGTTCAAATCTTCCTTCTTTCATTGACTTGGTAAGATGTCCTCAATCTTTTTCTCAGCCCACATTAGATCTTAACTATAGAACTAATTCCTTTTCCTTATCATTAATGGATAATTTTTTGTTAATTTTTATCATGTTTAACCTAGACATACATTACTAGCTTTCCATATTATATTATAAATAGCACACGCAACAACATGTATATTTTTCCATTGTTCTTTTGTGCATTATTCTATCACAACCATGTATTTGTATGCAAATACCTTGGTAATAGTATAATATAAAAACACAAACTAAATGGAAATTTCATGGGATAGGAATTAATTTATTTTAAATCAATGATCCCTGAAAACACAGTCTTTATTGGTTTTTCTTTGTGTTAATTGCAACTCTGATTACTCCGTCAGTACAGTGAAATGCATTTGCTAAAAATAATGTAAATAAACTCTGGTGAATCATTCTATGTCTGTTCATAAAAAAATATTGCAAAAAAAGTACTTGAATGTGCTGGCTAGCTTTGAGTGGGCAAAGCAGCCTCCTGTTTCTCTGTGTTACAGTTCTCTGCTAGGAGAGTTTAAAATTCCCTTTCACACTATTACAGCTTTAAAAAAAGTCAGAATCTTGCATATGGCTGGTTAAATGCAGCAAGCTTAGTGAGGTGGGAAAAAATGAACGGAACCTCTCAGCAACAGAAATCACCTAGTAACATTAAGCTTATTACTTTTCTACAAGGATACATCTTCTTAAATGATTACAGAAGTGTAAAATATTCTTAAAACAGCCTGTTGGAATGAATTTTATCAGTTAATTGTTGCTGGTGGTAAGATAACTAATAGTGTCCACATGTGCACATCCCATATCACCTCTCACCTTTCTCTCCTCCCCACCCTACAGGTCCCAATAAGGAGTTTTTCTCTGAATACTGCAATAAATTTCTCAAACTGTTTCCTAAGCAGAGGAAAAGAAAAAAATCTAGTTTTTTTACAAATATAACTGCTAACTTGAATGTCACATATTACTCATCAATAAACACTTTGCCTGGGCTGTATCCTCAATTTTATTTTTAATGAGCAGATCTTAGACAAAAAAGGAAGGTGGAGGAGGCTTAAAGTATGTTCTGTCTCTCAGTGTTTAATTCAATGCACCCAAAGAGTCTTCTTAGATAATACCCTTTTATAGCTTCCACTATGGTTATTTTTATGATGTCAACTAAGAAAATATTACATCTATGAATAAGAATTAATTTTTTGTTTAAATAAATTATATGTGTAGGGATCAACATTTAACCTCTTCCAAGTAATAAACACTCCTTGATACTATTACTGATCTATTAAAATAATGCACTTGACATGTGTGCACCTTTTACTGGTAAAAATTTGGACAATTATCTGCCAATAATGCTTTTTATCATGGTATAATATTGGATAAATAAAATTCACTTTACCAAGAAATGTCATTTAGCTATTAAGGCAGGTTTATGATAACATAGTCTCTTTATGATCTAATGAGAACAGAGCTTAAAATATTGACCAAACCATACTCCTGACTAACACTGGTACAATACTGAACAAGCTGTGGCAAGCAGAAGAAGAAAGAGCAAAATTTTTACTCCTCATGCTTACAACTATAAGTTAGAATCAAGGAGTTCCACAAATGCTTTTCAAGAGACAACAAAGCTGGCTAGCATTCCTGAAGTAGACCAGAAATGAAGACCCAAGAGAGTGCTAAAGAAGGAACATTTTATTAAAAGGTTACCTGTAGAATAAAAGGGTCAATTCAGCTGCCTAAACATTCATGTCTAGCACTACTTTGATGATTTATGGCATCCAAGACATCCACACAGTCCCAGAAAATATGGCACAGGACCTGTGGGAAACCTACAACCTTCTGGAGCCAAGGCCATCTTAAATGTCTCTAGGCAAATATTTAGGCAACTGAACACAGCCCAAAGAGTTTATATTCTAGCCTCTCTCTGATAAATGACATTATTCTCTGGCTTTTTTATACTTAGTGTCATGGTTTAACCCCAGCCAGCAACACAGCACCATGCAGCCGCTCACTCGCTCCCCCCCCACCCAGTGGGATGGGGGAGA
>JAVKLA010000027.1:24112264-24215063 GCA_034782735.1 Sagittarius serpentarius | reverse complement strand
TCATACCACACTGAAAACACAGCACTGTACCAGCCACTAGGAAGACAATTAACTCTATCCCAGCCGAAACCAGGACACTTAGGGTCATTGTTTCAAAGTAGTCCCAACTTGAACTCTCAGGCCTTGACCCTGCAAGAGTTGATGGATCCACATGGAGGAGAACCCTTACACAGATCCACTGAAATCCAGGTGGGGAACAGGAAAAAACCTGCCAGTTGCAGGCCTGTGATTGATTGCGGTCGGAATTAACGGAAAGCGAAAATGACAAGATGTGTGACTGAGAATTTTTAAATATCCTCAGAGGCCACTATTTGTTAATACACAACCCACAGCTGAGATAATGTAGCATAATACTTTCAAATCAACAGTACTTCTTTTTACTAATGCCAAAAAGCCTGTCAAAATCTTTTAACAGTCTTCCTTTACTTCAGCCAGTTTTTACCCTGGCCAAGTGTTCATATCCAGAATACATAGTTTGCAAGATTTCATGAAAACCTGAAGTATTCATGAGAACCTGCATTAGAATGAAATTTGTTACATTCACAGCATTCCTATCATCTACTAATTTAGAAAAAAGATCAGAAGAAATGATATTTTTCTGGAGCTGTTCAATTTTTAGAAAACTATCTGGCTGTTTCTTGTTTCTATTATCTTCCACATTTCTGCTGACCTGTTTTACTTTTCTTCAGGACTATCAGACAGTAATGACACTTCACCATAAAAGATTCTTTTTTATATAGCAGGAGAAAGCCCCCAAGGTACTGGTCCTACTTTCACCATAGGCAATTTTCTCTTTTCAGTGAAGCTTCTTCACTAGAATATCATTTGTCTCATTGTTATACTAGCATTTATCTTTAATCTTTAAGGAATTCACTGTCAAGCTTCCCTCATTAGACTGAGCTCTTTTTATCAGATGTCTCTATTACCATTTAGCAATATGAACACAGAGGTATGAAACAAAGCCTGCCACCTTCTCTCTCAAGTACGAGCCCATACTGGCTCTTCCTCCTGTCCCTTGCCCTGTTCACAGCATGTTCTCATTCCTCCAACCGAGAGCATTACAAATGCATTTGGATATTTTTCTGTAACTAACAATTCCCAAAGTTTACAGCATCACTTCCTACAAATGTAAGGTTGAAATTGACATCTGCACGTCTGAAAGTAAAATCTTTATGTATTAGTAAAGACAGGAATTTCAAAGAATGACAAACGATTAGGAAAAAAATAACCAACTAAGTAGAGGTACTCCATAACAGTCCTTAAATACATGAAAGACTGACAGACAAAAAAAAAACAAAACAAAAAACAAAGAAGAAAAGGGATGAGTTAGTGAATACGCCATTTTCTGTGTCTCTGGAGGTTAGAACAGTCATGGACATACACTGTAGAAACAGAGATTTAAATTAGTTGATTGGAAATTAACTTTGTTATTGGTAAGGGTACCTATACATTGCCTAAGAGTGCTAAAGGATTTTAGAATAGGTTAGGTATCTCAGAGGAGCCTGCCTAAGAGACGGATAAGATGACATCTTGTACTTTCTTCCAAGCCTTACTTGTGATCCCATATGCCCAGATAAAATAGCAATCATCGTAAGATTCAGCACTAGCCAAGATTCGGTCTATGTTAGTCCTCCAGCCTACCTAATACTAATGGAGCATTTCAGACAGGAGGACACTAGCATGGCATGGGGAGACTTGACACCAACAAGTGTGAAGCACTCGTCCTGTACCTACTGTTAGGGAATCCTGGAAGACCAACCTCTGCTCTTGATACTGGAGCAGCTTCTCCAACTGGGAATGAATGAGATCACCTGAGGCTGAACTCTGCTCTGAATCTTTCCAACTACAGACACTGGTCTGCTAACTCAGAACACATTGTGAATACCCTTCTGAATTGCACTGTGTCTCAGTTACATTTGTGTAACTTCCACAAGATTCAGAGGAGCTACAGTACATGAATATGCTGGAAGCCTGAACCTTCCACTTCGCAATTCAGAATGATGGTTTTACACAAAAGAGCTGTTCTGCAGCTTCCTCCCCAGTCCCAAAGACTGACAGGGGCCCTAGAGAGGTTTGATACTTTCCCAGTTTTAACTCCCTCCTCATCATTCACAGAGTCTTATATAATCCTTGATTGAAACTTGGCCAATTCTTCCAAATAATGCAGTTATGAATGCCCGATAGCTCTTCCTTTTTTCAAAAGTACACAGTAAGTACAGGTGCCTTTAGACTGGTAGTGATAACATAAAGCTTTCTGTTCCTCCATCTGAGGAACATTTAGCTATTATTTTAAACCAGGTATAATAAGATACTCCTCCCTGAAATGTCTGAAAAAACCTGTTAAACTTTAGGCTCAGAGTTAGATATTCTATATGATAGATTCCACAGTGGAAAAACACATCTTCCCTTCTGCTTTGTCAAGTGGAAAAATGGTAAATCAATCTCAGATGAATGCCGTTCTGACTCCTTTCATTTCCTTTACACACCCTGTAAGATCCAAGTTTGTTTCTCCTATCTTGGATCAGTTTCTTTCCTATTCCATCTCTGTTCTTGACAAGTTTGTTCTTGGCTAGTTTCCTTTTGGGTTTGAGCAATTTTAATGTTTTTCTTTGTTTTGTTTTGTTTTTTTTCCTAAATCCTGGCTTCTTTTCATCTCATCTTTAATTTGATTTTAGCCAGGTTTTCTCTAACCCTGACAGGTTTTCATTTGTTCTGCTACATGCTTTGGTTGCTAGTTTGTCTGGGACTTTTAATCTTCTTTTATTTCATCTTGATGAGGTTGCCACCATCCAGCAACAATACTTCTTAGTTACTTTCACGCTATTTCTAGACATCTGTTTAACAACTGAGACAGTTTTAAGAGATGCTTTGCTCTAAACTGCTCAGATTATGGGACTAAAACACACTTCCCTTCCATTAAAAAGAGTTAGAAGGTTTGTGTCCCAAATTGTTTTCCAAATATAACCCAAGATTCCACTCAAAAAAATGTTTTCTTCAGTATTTACATTAATATAATCCTGAATGCAAATGATGTATAAAGAGATGGTCTGCATTTTTGTGATCATTAAACTATTTCTTAGTAATTCAATTAATGAGCCATATTACTAGAAAAGCTGCCCTATACTTCACCTTACAGTAATCCTTTCAGTGATCACGATCTTTAATGTTTTGCACAACACACTAAAGTTAGAGTTCACAGATTTTCCTAAATACAGCACAAACACAATCCTGTACTTGGAAACATATTCATTTAATACAAAACTGTACAAAAATGGCTATCAGGTTTACTGTAACAATTTTCATCTGTGCTAGTCAGTAGCACACTAAGAATTTTGTTAGCCTAGGTCATTGAGACAATCCTAATGTGTCTAGAATTAGCATTTCAAAATGTAATAGTTTTAATCCAGTTGGTAAATTTTTAATCTTAGTAGAAAACTGTCAGAAAGTCATTAAGTAAGAGAAATTTTTTCTTCCTTGTTGTTGTTAAATCTGAAGTAAGTCATGATCCCTGTAGCACGTACCAGTTTCCACCATCTCAGAGCTGGTAGATCTTACAGGATACTGCAAATATAAAAGGGTGGACAAATACCAGATGTGGAGCAAAAGCAGCTGTGCTCAATTAAAAAAATATTTAGGCTTTTAATAGACTAGCAACTGCTCAATTGTGGATTTAATACAAATGTTCATAGATATCATTTCTAGAGAAACAAAGTGCTGAATATTGGTGAGTTTTCATGCGAGATTTAAGACAGCTTTTTCTATCAATCTATCTTGATTCTGCTTAAGTAACAAAATCATTCCACTTCAATATAGAGAGTTGTTTTTAATGGGAATTACACCCACTGTGTCATATTCTGCAAACAGATGATATCCATTTCAATTTGATTAGAGTGACATGCAATTCAATGCTGCCCTGTTTTCCTTTTCACATTTCTTTTAATTATCAGACTGATGAGACATTTCAGCATGCTAAATTTAATGGGACAAATCTTCAGAACAGAATTCATTCTTGCGTAACCCAAGAACGTTGCAAAAATACACCTCAAATTCATGTATCTTGATTCTGCCTAAGGGCTCAGAAGTACTTGAACACCTCAAACAGGATTTTCAGACATACCCATTTGAAGAAACCATTTGCTGTCATCACCATTGCACTATGAGATCCTATTTTAAAGTCTTTATATATTTATTGGAACAGCTTTAACACACGTTCAAAATGCATTTTCAGTTCTTCACTCTAGTGAATTTTGTCTCACTTTGTCTACAAAACAGAACAGGGAAAGCTTGAGAAAGAACCTCTTGTGAACAAATGAGGTACTTAAAATGTCAATTTAGGGCTCACAGCAATGCAAACTGATGATGTTTTATGGCACAGCCAATGAACAGCTGCTGCTTCAGCCTTTCAATTCAGACTAATGCTTTACAACAACAATCAAGAGAAAGCTGAAAATGTTCCCTTTTCTCATTGTATGGGATCTTTCTTTCTCAGTGTGTAGGACTCAAGACAATTTTAGTCATAATCAATCAGTGTAATGGCTGGCTTGAGAGAGAGAGTAAGGCCTTCAACAGAGACAAAAAGTAGAAGATTGATTCTTGGAGTGATGGAAAAAGCTGTATTATGTCAATTCACCACCAAACCACACTAAAGAATGTAACACTATCAGCACACATACAACAGCATCCTCTGAATTACAGGGCTCCGCTCACTCTGTGCAACCTACAGGTGTGACTCCAACTTCACAGCTGCTTCTGCTTTTTGGGGGGTGTGTAATGTGTGTTGGGTGGGCACGTGTGCATGTGCATGTGCCTTTGTTGGGGTGGCAGGGTGGGGAAAGTGCTAACAAGAAATTATTACAATAAAATTATTAATGCATCTGATTTAATATATTACTTAGATTGGTGGATGGCTGAGGAGGAAGCACCTTTTCCTAGTCTAAATGAGGCTGCATGCCGATGGTGGGATTACGTACATTTTGAGTCAGCTGATTTTATAGGTTCAGTTTTTAGAATATGCCAGCTATATGGCAACTTCTTTAAATGTTACAACTAAATCAAAGACAACTTCTGAGGCAATGGTATCCTACATAGAAACAGGATATTTTCTCTATGATTATAGCAAGCCAAATTCTTTCGTTTTGTTTTAAGCTCAAATAAGTTTTTAATCAAGGCCAGTATTATAGCACAATAGTGCGATGTAACATTTAACACCCAAAGCTCTACTTTTTCACTAAAAAGCTTTAAATATGTTGTTTACCCATTTGAGAAAAAGATATCAAACATTTGAAACACATTTTGCATTTTAAAAATTCTGGCTAATAGCTAGAAATCCAACATTTTAAGGAAATAAAAGAATTATTGTCAGTAATAAAAGGCATCAGAATATGCTTTTGCATGATAAAGTACTTCCAAATCAAACACATTCTCTAGTTAGGGATGTTTCAAAACCACAAGAAGTAAGAGGAACTTGGAAAGACTAGTACTTCTCACCTTGAGGTTTTACAACTAAATAGCAGATTATACTGTGAATTAACCACTAAAAATGCACATAGCAACTCTTTTCAATGGGATACTGAAACCCAGAAAACAGAAGTGTGTTCTCAGTGACCTGAAAACAAACTGAAAAGAGATGTTAGTGCAGAAGAGATAAAGAACATCTTTATCCCCTTGTGGATTTACCAGGAAAAATGCTTACTTATCAAGGTAAATAGTTAAAGAGACTATGTGCAAAAGCGAAACAAAGGTATGCAAGATGCTTTAACTTAGAGTTTAATAAACTCTAGCCTAAAATCATAGGCATTGAAGAATTTAGGTGCCAAGTTTTCTATTCCCTGTTCTGTGGCACTTTGCAAGGGTAAAACCATTTCAGGCGGCGTGAGGATAGCAGCTTCTGGAGATAGTCTGTTCAGAGAAGATACCAAAACCATAGGGGTATCCAAAGTAATTTTTGAAAAATCTGTCCCCAGATCACTTCTGTTCTTGAAAATTTATGTTCTTGGTTCAGCTACACCAAAGCATGGCTTTACAGATAAGAAAAACCCTCTGTGATGCTGCAGCAAAATAAGAAAGGGAACAATTTAAGAAAGGTAGTGTTACTACTCACTGTTTATCTCTAGACTGAAATTCTTGCTCATGTCTTAGAATATAGAAGGCGTAGCAAATTATGTTGAAGCTAATATTCATAGGATCCAGTTGAACTAATGCTGCACTGAACAAACACGTAGCTCCCTCCTGCCATTACTGAAAGAGTAAGGTAGGTTCAGAAGCTTGCACAAGACTGTTCATAAGTGTGGACTACATTGACTTCTAAAAGATGAAGATAGGAAAAGTTACAAGTCCTCTCAAAAAGGGTTTCTTTCCTCCCTCAGAGCAATGATTTACAGACAGAATTATAATTAGAACATACTGAAATGAACACCTTTGCTCTGAAGTATGACAGGAACATTAAACTTTGTCAGAGGCTAATTAAAATCAGACAAAACCTTAATCGGCAGATTTTTTTACACACAATAAAAAATGCTATGAATGGTCCAAATTTTACACTGAGTCAAAATCTATTACTTAAGGTCACCTACACAGTATCACTTGGAACGTAGACACAAGCCAGTCTGGATTCAGTTTACTTTTTGCCAAATGAAAACCAGTACCATGCAGTTTTGCTATCTTACAAATCCAAAACCTGGAGTGGTCCACTCACAAAACGAAGTGGTGAGCCCTGAACATTATTTATTCTGGAGGGATTCAGTCCTTATGATCCAGATATTTAAGAAAATGAGGTTTGGAGAATAAAGGTCCTGCTGAACTTGGAATCAAATGTTAGAAAAAAAAGAGCATGAGAAGATTTTGGGGTTTTGTTTTGCTTTTCTGATTGGCATAGAGCCTAATCTCTGTCACCTTTCCTGGTAGTTTGACACTTTCACTGTGGTTTTAAGGGCCTAATCTGAGTGATGGACTTGGCAGAGTTAGGTTTATGATTGGACTATATGATCTTAAAGGTTTTTTCCAACCTAAATGATTCTATGATTCTATGCTCCTATGACTAAATGAAAAAACAATTATGCTGTCAGATTTTCCCAGGGAGCGAGCAGACTGATTTTACCTTGCAAACATTCCTGGGTACTTGGAAAAGGCAAAGCAGAAGAAATGCAAGATCATGTCAAACGTGATGAAATCAAATTGGTCCAACTTTAATCTAAAACACACACTATGAAAACTATGATTGACATTTTCAGCGACTTCAAGTAAATGCAAAAATAAATCCACGTGAAAAATGAGGTAGGGTTAGCTGATAGAAAAATTATTGCAGAAAACATTACACTTTCTCCAAGCTGTATTGTGGACTAGAAAAAAAAATACACTGAAGCATCTATTTTCAGAGTTTCATATGGCTTTTGTCAACACTCTACAGCTGAATATTTGGAACAGCAGTCAAAATATAGCAGATCTGACCAAATGGGAAGAGGAGGTGTTGGAAATCAATACACTGGATGGAAGGGTCCGGTGTAGAAATATAGCCCTTTCAAGTGGATTTTTGATAAATTTTCTCACAGTTACATCCCCCCCTGCAGAACAGTGCCACAAACTCCACACTGTTCTGACAGCAGCAGAACATGTGACAATTATTTTTTAAAGAGATTAACATTTTTAAAGAGGCTAGCAAGACACAGGTCTATTGAGCAGCCCTCATTCAGACTAATAAATGTTAGTGAAATTATTTCTCATATGTTAACAGAGGAATTGCTTCTGAATAACATCAAATTAATAACCTTTAAAATACTTGACTTCGAGGAAGGGAAAATAGGATTATGTTTCTTATAAGTTATCATACAGGAAACATACAGTGGGGTTCAAGAATGCAGTATTTTTTATTAATGGGTTCAAGATGAAGAAAATAGTCAAATTTTCAGCTCTTGTAAATTAGAGGTTGTTATATGACTTAGTTGCCTGCATTCATGGATGATTGAGTTTTATGATGTGGGAGGTTCTACGTTATGCAGCATAAATCCAGGAAAATCATCAAAATTCTTTTAATTTAAATTAACTGAACATTTGGCTCACAATTCTTAATTTTCCAATTCAGTGAACTTAATAGCCTAATCTTTCAAAGAGAGGGATAAATTTGATCTGTAAATGGTATCTCTGGCTAAACATATGACTAATCATGCCATTTCACTGCCCAGTCTTTTCTCTTTTGGTGAAAGCATCTTATTGGCAGTAGTCTTGAAATTTTCAATGGAGTCAATATTTCCAAGGATAACTGCACTGGAATATACTAATGTGCAGCCTCTCAGAAAACTGCTGAAAAATAGGTGTCTATATTTAAACAAAGAAGATTTTAGGACTTCCCTTAGTAATTGCACCTATAAAGTGATGTACCCTTTTAAACCATGATCTAGGATCTGTCTTGAGATACTATCAAATACGGAGCATTACATGTTAAGCAAAATAAAACATTGCAAAGGAACGTAGAATTAAATTGTCATAATGACAAATACAGCTTTAAAAGTTCCTTTCATAACGCAGGCGTATTTTCTTGTTTCACAAAATTACAGAAAATTAAAAAAAGTTTTTTAGTATTTTGAAAGAAATGACATCTACTGAAACATTATCATCACAGCTTATTATACATTGAGATCACTCCATTCCACCTAAACAAAAATGTCATTGCATTTTAATGTCTCACCTCACTAGAAGTCTTGGCAGCATTTCATAATAAACCAATTTAAAAATATAGCAATTTAAAACAAATATATGAAATTGTCTAGAACGGCACCATTAAAAACCAGAAAAATCCCAACTACGTCAACAGGTAAAGTATTCAATCTCTCCCAGTAAATGTTAAGTAATTTAAATAAATGGGTACTTCACTAAGAATTATCTTTATTTTTATACGCAATGTTACTTTTATCAGACAAGTGTCAGAACCAGATGCTATATAAAAAAATATGCTTCTTCCAAGTTCCAAGCACCCTTCCAAACTTGATTCTACACGTCAGTTGGACCTAATCTGTAAAGAACTGGAAGTCACAGAGAGGTAGCCTATGATAAATTTGGACCATCCTATCCTTTGTGTGAGTCATCTGTATCATAACTCGCACAAAGAAACTAACAGGACATAGGTGGAATAGGCCCATCTAACTTTTTATTTTGAAGTGATCAGTGTGGATGACTAAACTAACACCTTTATTCAAATAGATGTAAGATTCAAAGATGATTCACCATTTACATGAAAAATGGGAATGTATTTGAAATGAAGACATGAATTGCAAATTTAAGATACTCTAAATCAAAACCCAGTCATGACCAAGATGATAACATTCTTTCCTTAAATTTTAAGTTCTTTACATTGACAGATTGCAGACCATTATAGAGACTTATTAACAAGGTATTAATAATTTCCTACCCAGATTAGCAATTAATTGCACTCCAGGGAGCCTCATGTTAATAAGAACCTAAGGCAAATCAACCAAAAAGAAAGTAACGGTGAAGGGTGTTCTCCCTCCAAATTATATGCAATTGTCCATTGGCTGTTTTGTTCGGACTTGATTTATGATATCTTTTTTAAGCTGTGACTCATGGCCTGTTGTACAAAATCACCTAGGTGTTTTCAACACTCAGTACTCTGCAGCAGACTGTTTTGCATGATATCTGGCCTCCCTTTCCTAGAGATGATATATTGTGTTCATTCTTCTGCAAGTTGAGGCTGCTCTTCAAGCTTAGCACCCAAAAAATGTCTTGCTTCTTTACATTAGATGTCATTTCTATCTGTTACACCAATTTGCCAGAATGGGTGAGATAGAAGGGACCATTTGTGGTCAGTAAGTGAGCTTGGTTTTTTCCCAGTTTTGACACTGAACTGTCATTCATATTCATGCATATTCTTTCAGTGATTAGATTTCACTTATTTCCCAGATCAGTTTCAAAATTCTCTTTTTCTGCTCACTTATTTCTATTATCAAAATAAAAATTGATACAAAATACTATTTTGTCAGTTTGTTTATCACAGAAAATTCTTCTTATGTAGCTTTAAGTATTTGTCTGGCAGTGCACAGTCACCAGCAGACTTGGCCTTTTTTTGCTTTTCCTTTTTTCTCTCACTAATATTTTGCAAATCTGTTGCTTTTCTTATACGTCATGTAAGTTGCCATAAGAAATTCCTAGTCTCTATCTTTCACGTACTCTTATTCTGTTACTGTTCACTAGATACATTTTACTCCTTTCTTGTGTAAGAATTTTGACTAGGAAAGATTTTTTTGTAGCCAAATATGTAAAAATTTAATATCTTGTAATATTTTTCCTCAATTTTCTATAGACCATTACAAACATGAAAAAAACCCAAACCCAAAACAAACCCAAACCATAAGTTTGCTCCAAACTGGGAAATATGTATGGAATGGGATTCCCACATGCATATTTAATATCAATAAAGAATCAAATAAAACAGCATGCTTGAGAAAACTCTACATAACAGTAGTCTCAAGTACCAGATGTTAGAATTTAAGCATGAGACCCTGTGGAGAACCAGAGAAACTATGAGAGTGCAAGGGGAAACTGTTGAACATGATGAGCCAGATAGAAAGGGAGGAACACTGATAACATTCAGGAGAAGATGGAATGAAGCAGAACATCTGTTATAGTTATCAAAGTTTTAGTTAAATTTCACCATAATGGCCTCACCCAAGGCATTTAGTCTTCAGCAGTTCAGATCAACAGAGTAGTGCTTTGAGAAAGCCTATTTCAGTTAATTATAATTCACTGCTGCTTGTATAACTACTCAAATAAAGGTGGTGTCTTCCTTGGGGTGTCTTCCTACATTTTAGTTTCTTTTGCTTATCCTCTGAGCCCCTGAAGATGCAAGGACTCCCAGCTTCTGTGTGAGACTCAAATGGCGCAGACAACCTAGACATACATGAAGTGCAGGCTAAGACTTGAGCTTGATCGTGCTCAAAAAAACAACAAATGCTCAGGATCTCAGGTAGGTATCTCCAAGAAAATCAACCTGGCTTTCAGCTGGTTATGCAGTTTTCCCAGCCAGACTCTCTAAATCTCTCCCTCTGACACTTGCATGGCTTTGTTAAACAAGTCAGTCTCTCCAGCAATATTTCTTCCTGATTTCCCTTCCTTCCTCCTCATCAAACACCTTTTTTTTTTTTTGAAGAATATGTCTTTATTTCCCAAACAGCACACTTCAACAGCTCAAAATGTGACAAAACAAAGTTTGCTTTTGCAACCTGCCTGAATTTAACTTATGGAAATGAGATCATGAAATTGCATCAGTGACACTTAGGTGAGTGATGGGACAAACCCAGTATCACAAGCATTTATAATACAAGGCAGAGGGAGTGACCTTCAGCTATGACACTTTGCTCTAAGGAAAATTTAAAAGGAATAAAATTTTTAAGCTTAAATCTCCAGGCTCTTGCTCTGAGGACCACTTCAGTCTCACAGCTATGTCTCCAGTGCCATCTGCTGACACGAGCTTCCATTGCAACTCCCAAAGTAAAAAGTTCCTCCAGAAGAGAGTGCCTCTGAGCTTGTGCCTGTGGTAGTTGATGTAATCAGAAATTTCTTGTCGGAATTATAGCTGTGATTAACCCCGCTTGCTTTTAAAAATTTTATGTCATTGTTTGCGGGCATGTGGGGGTTTTCAGCAAAGCTTTTTGTTTGTAATGCCACCATATATTACAAATTAAGACATTTAGAGGATTCTGATTCTTCTCAGTGCATTTAAATGAGAAAAGAAAAAGCTGCTATATGAATATCTTGGAATTATATTATAAACTAAAGTAGGCACTTACTATATAATAGGGAAAAAGTAATTCTCCATAGTAGCCAGCTGCAAATTCAGTATGACCAGGTTGCTTAAATTTGAATGAATATGCCCAAATTATGCCCTGGGGTTGTAATTTGACATTACAGTTGTTTCCTCTGATCTGCTATTTTTCAGTTGAGGTACTTCTTGCCCATATGAAAACCCTTTACAACCAAGGAAGATCTTGGCTTTTAATCACACTACTGTTGAAGAGACCTGTCATCTTAAGGTGGCATCTCAAAGTGGGAAGGCATAAAATGCAAACATTGTGGTTTTCCAGTATGAAAAAACTGGACAACACATACTGGAAAAAAGAGATGCAGAGAGCAGTTGCCTGACAAGCAGTAGGACAAAAACAGCAAAGACTGGGTTTTTTTTGTTCAAACTCTGAGGCAGCTCACCAGAATTTTGACACAGATCTGGTGAAGTCAGATTTCTGTGCAGTTATTTCAGAGGAATAGAGAATTTCAGACAACTGCGAGCCCGGTAATAGCAGTGGGAGACACTTAATTTTGCTCAGATTTACAGCTTATATGAGACATTTAGCATGATGTGTTGGAAACATATTGATTCTGATGATAATGGTAGCTTCCTATGCTAATAATGGGAAGAACACCTACACTGGTATCCCAGAGCATTCCCTGCTTTGGGGGACAAAAAGCATTTGGGGAGTTATAAAACTTCAGTATTCTGGTGATGGTAAAATGAATAGGCAACTGAGTTATATTTTGAACGGAAAATGTAAGCATGTCCACAGAGAGACTTGAATGAGACTGAAATATCACAGCAGCTACACTGACAAGTAGACTTTCCTGAAATGGAAGACAGTATCTGTCATGAAACAAACAGAAAAGGCAAAGAAAGTTGGTGACAAGTGCAGGTCTTTTAAACTATGTTTTCACCACAAAGTGAAATCCTTGCTGCCTTTAAAGGGCAGTTCTGCGTCTCAAGATGGTAGGATATGCTCCTGATCTGCAGTTACCTGGTTATGCACAAGAAATGCCCAAGGGATGTCTTTTCAATGGGGCGTTCCAGGCATTTTTGTGAGAGTGACTATGGCAGAAGTGGAGGAAATTAAAAAACGTTCACAGGCTGAAACAGTGGGAGAGAGACCAGTATAGAAGTTGCCTCCTAAGGAATCAGAAAAACAGGTCAGTCAGGGCTGAAGACCAGATTTTAGACTCCATCCTTAAAACATTTGCTCCTCTGTCCCCCCATGTCACATGTTGATTTCAATGGAAACTGTACACAAATGATTGAAATCAGAGCCCATTAGTCTGAATTCAACTAATCTTACAGCAGGTGATTTGTAGAATAATCATAGTAGATCAGAAAAAAATGTCTCATTTGAGCAAGAGTTCTTTCTCAAGGATACAGGATTATTAGCAATAGGCAAATGTATTATTAAATTAAAAGCCTGGAAGAAGAGAACAGCTTTACGTGCTAAGCTCCAGATGCATATCCCACTGAAGTGAGAGTTCTTGAATAAGCTTCAATGAGCTTTGCATCGAGCTATTTATCAGGGAGTTCAAGGTAAATATCTCCTTGATAAGAGCTTGTTTACTAAAAGTTTTCTTTAAAATGCTGAAGAAATCAGGTTTTTACAGGGATTGTATCTGAACCTTTGACATTTTTTAATAGCATCAGTTCTGAAAGCCAGTTTATAACTTAACACTTTCTAATTTACATTAGGTACACAATGTAACAGAATTGAGACACAACAGATACCTGGAACATGATGCAAGAGGTGTGCAGAAAAAAAGGAGGGAAGTTATTTTCCTGCTACAATGTAGTTTTATCATTTTCATATTTTCACTTTTTCTGCTATGCTCCCATCACCTCCCAGGCTTTTTATTGCAATGCCAGAGGGTTTTTTAGATTAATGTTCCTCCTGCATGATAGGACTGTGCACTGGGTTTGCTGGATTAAAAGGAATCTTCTCCACCTCTCTAAATGCATTAATGAGATCAGTGAACACCTGCGCTAACGCAGTGTTTAGAGCCTGCAGTAGTGAGTGGGGATCTGAGTCTGCGAAGAGGAAGGCAGGGAACAAAACTGCCTGGCCTCTAGTGGCAGCAGGGCTGTCTGCTCGTAGGCTTGATTACTGAACAGAATTTCAGTATACCTTCCTCTGGCTATGGATTTTTGAAAGAAAAATAGCTAATCAATGGGTAGTATAGACAACATATGAGAGCGTAAATTTAAAAATGAAGAAATAAATTTGAGTGAAGTGCAAAAGAAACTGTGTGACACAGCAAGAGAATATTTAAGATAAACTCTTTAGTGAGTGCTACCTACAGAGAATTTGAGAGACATTCTGTCAGTTCCTAGTCAAACTGAAAATCTTATAGAAAAATATATTTTGGAAATGATTCAAATGTTTCTCAATGGTCTCATCATGAAAGGATCTCAAAATAATTTAAAAAGTTTTTTAAATTAATATAATTCTTCATGATTTTCTTTTGTAGAAAAGAATATGCTAGATTCAAAAGTTATATACTTTAATATTAATAAAAAATAGATATGTAACAGGAAAAAATAAGGCTAGAGGAGTTGTCACTCCCCCCCCCGCCCCATCTAAGGTAAAGATAATTAAAAAAAATTTTTGCAAAATCCCAGAGCAACAAAGCCTCCATCCTTCTCTCATCAATTTTGCATTCAATAGATTATGTGTTTCTGTGCAAATCAAAGCAACTCTGTTGGCTGAAATGCAATGTATTTCAGGCAGATTCTTACATATATGTAGCGCCAAAGGATCTGTTATTGGCTTAGCATTTCTATTCTAACATTGCTTACACATGAGACTGGAAATCCAGACGTAAGAAGAGGAATGAGAGTCCTTATGTGTATTTCCTCCTTTGACCCTGTTAACACCTTGTTGCATCCCTTCCCTTTTCCTAGAACAGGCTTCTCATTCCAGAAAAGTGAAGAAACCTTGCCATCTTGTGGTCAACGGTAGTTATTATGCTACCAAACAAAAACAGGGAACAGGCTGCAAATACTGTAGTGGTCACCATGTGGGGAGCTGCAACTTCAGTGAATTTAAGGAAAAAAAACAGAACAGAACGAAATTTGTAAGTATAAAGACAATGATGTCATACACTTTTACCAGCATGCAGAGATAATGAATAGAAATGGCTCAGGGCAAGAAAGAATGAGATAGGGTGGGCTGTATGTTTTTTTTGGATTCAGCTGACAAACTGTTAACCGCTGGAGAGGCAGGGAATATTTTCTTTTAGCAAATACCTTACATTTGCTAAGAAATTCTCCCATCAAATTCACAAGCTGTGATAAAAAATTTAGACTTAGGTGAGCTGGGAAAACCTCTTAAGGCTGTTACGGATCTGCAAAGTAGCTAGTTTTCATATTGCCTGACATGCTAAATGTGAAATGTTCAAGAGTTACAACTCCCACAATGAACACAGAAGATAAAGGCACTGCTAGGTGCTTCCCACAAGATGTGGACAAGCTGGACCCAAACTCTCAGTTCAAGGCATGTGCTGTAACAAGACCATAACCACAGGCAAGCCTAGGTCATCAAGTTTTCATCTGAAAAAAATCTGTTTGTAGGACAGAAATGAGTCCTGACACATTCCATCAAGTTTGCTGATTTGGTTGATTATGATCACCATGGAATTACAGGCAAAGCTTGGAGCTTGCCTAGGCGATCGTCCAAATACAGACTCACAGGCTATCTTGAGGATGTCTTGTGATTACATACCCATACACAATTGCTCTTGTCAAGAAAGTAAGCAAAACTCTCTGTTTCCTCTAGTCCCAACAGATTTTAAGAAACTTTTATTCAAAGACCAGTTTCAGTAACTAAAAAACTATGCTACCACATGAATAACTTACAGTTCTTTAAACTGAATCATTATGTCTGCCTTTTAGGCTAGGAAAAGTTTTGCTTGCTGCTAAGAAAGCAAGCCTCCTAAAAGAAACGCATTTTATGAAAGCTCAGGAAGTTTTCCTGAATATTACATACGACATGGTTGTTTGAGCACAGGGAAAGTAAAAGCTGAATTCAAATTGACTAGAAATTACAATATGTGTTGATTACTATTAAGCATATGTAGCAAAATTATTTACCACTTGTTATGTAGTATATACTGCAGAATGCTAGCAGGATCTTAAAAAGTCTTTGCAGCCCACTATATTGGAGTAGTACATGAAATCTGAGCAAACCATGACTGAAAAAAAACTTGTTTTGATAAAGCTTATATATGTTCTTGCTATAAATCATAGAATCATAGAATGGCTTGGGTTGGAGGGGACCATCAAAGGTCATCAAGTCCAACCCCCTGAGGTGAGCAGGGACACCTTCAACTAGATCAGGTTGCTCAGAGCCCCATCCAGCCTGGCCTGGAAGGTTCCCAGGGATGGGGCTTCTACCACCGCTCTGGGCAACCTGTGCCAGTGTTTCACCACCCTCATTGTAAAAAATTTTTTCCTTATATCTAGTCTAAATCTGCCCTCTTTTAGTCTAATGCCATTTCCCCTAGTCCTGTCGCTACAGGTCCTGCTAAAAAGCTTTTCTCCATCTTTCTTATAGGCCCCCTTTAAAGTAAACATGTAATGCAATTAAGACATTTGATCACTGAGAAGAAATCAATTGGGTAACATACAGTGAAGCAATCTAAAACAGAATTGCCAGAATGAACAAGTAGTTCATTCCTCATTCACTTGTTTCTTCATGGCAATCTTAACTATTTTGCTTTTGTGCATATCTATGTACGCTTCAGGATTCTTCTGTACCTAGATCTCCAAAATGCTCATCAAGTCCCTTGCTGCAGGGCTGAAGGATGAATGTCTCCTATAGTGATTTAACATTTTGTATGGTAGTGAACAAAGGTAGACCAAACACACAGAACAGCAAGCTTCTGTACAAAATAACTACATTTGTGGCTGACAGGAGAGTAAAACTGCGTGACTGAAAGAGATTCAGCTGTCAGAAAGCCGAGAAGTAGGACTATTGAAATACTTTTAGGATCTTCATATTTCCATCCATTCCATTCTCTGTAAACCAATAGCTCCGCCTCTGCAAAAGTAACCACACAGCCAACAAAAAAAGCAGAAAGATTTCAGTTCTAAGGCACCATGAATGAGGTACTTGCCTCTTTATGGCAGTTGAACTACAATGCTGAGGTGCTTCCCAATGAAATGTCCTTTGCTGTGATGCCTCTGCTCCTCTGAAAGAGGTAAAACTTCAGAACAAAGGGGAAAGCCTGCTTGTTTTATCATGTTTTGAAGGATGGAGTCAAGGGATTACATGTGGGCAGACAATGTTAAAGTTATAAATTCTGCTGAGCTAATGGAAATTGTCATCTGTTCTTCTTTGTAGGAGATACCGTACATACATTTTACAGATCATTGTTAAAGAATTTGAGAAAAGAATGCAAAGGAGCCTTAGTATAGCTATTGGGTGTCACTGTGCCTCAGCAAACCTGTCACACCCAGAGCAATGGGGGAAAAGACAATCCCAAATAAACAAGGACTAGAGAGGGTTGTCAGCAGTGCATAAAAGCACTCCAACGGGGGGGGGGAGGGGGGCGGGCGGGGAAGTACTTTTTCTCTTCTCCTGGCTTTGTAAATATCACAATTAAGACCTCACACATGCCATGACTGGAGTTTGCTACCAAATTCACCCTGTTACAGAAAATCGCTCCGGAACATCAACTCTATTTTTGAAAAGAAGTCTGGCTCATCTAACTGCAAAGGGCTAACTAATAATACTCAGTTGACTTTTCAGAGAGCTTGAAACAATGGCTCTGATAGGGGCTAATTGCCTCGATCACCACACTCAGGGCTCTCTGAACCTGCTGCTCTACAAGTTAATTATTTTTCAGCGTAAGAAAAACACAGAATTCAGTGTGGAGAGAGTTCATTCTACCATGGCGAGATGCCAAACATCTGTTTCGCTGCTCTGTTTCATCCTGTCATTTTCTCAGTTCCTTTTTTTCACAAAAAGTACTGCCTGAATTTTATTCCCTCTTTTACTTTTCACCATTATAACCAAAAAAAGGGTTCAAAAAAGAGCAGGGACAAATATCCATTTTGTAAGCAGGGCGTAAGCAGAACCAGAAGTTCAGACTTGGCCACTACACAGCTCAGGGGATAGAGGAGCTGCTAGAATGGAGCTGGCTGAGATGCTGAGCCACTGAAGATCAATATAAACTCTCTGCTTCCATGTCACATACAGCGTAAGGAAAGGACATGTCACTAAGGGTAAAGCAGTCTGGCCTATAATAGTAAGACTGAGTTGATGTTTTAAAGTTATAAAGAAAACTGTTTGCATTTGGAATTTAAAAAGCAAAGTCTGTTGTGGAATAAATGACTTTTCCTTGGGTATTATACTTCAGTGCTGCAGACTTAACTCAGAGTATGACTGTTCCTACCATGGAACACCTTTGATGTCCAATATACCTGAAAAACAGATCAATTCGTTGCATAACTAGAAAATAATTCAAGAGCTTACTTTTAACCCTGATTTTTAAAGATCACAGATTCTATTAAAAGGTGTGACTTGAAGAGGTGATGGAGTACCTGAAACATGTCCCTGAAGATTTAACACAAATTATGTAAATAGTCTCAACCACTGCAATAAAGTCCCTGGTGCAATTTGGCCCAGGAATGCCTCATTCTGTCCTGATAGCTTCTGCAGGAGAAGTCTTGTCTGAAGGTTGTCCCAGGCTTGCCTGGCATTTGGTGATGCTTGAAAGGAGAAGGCATATTTTTTGAAGCTGCTCAGCCAAGGAGGGAACTGATCCCATGTCTCACCTTCTGGGAAATTTCTAACTTCCTCCAACAATTTATTTCAGAGAAAACGTGAGGTGGTTGCTTGTGCACAAAGACAAACCACAATCCAGAATCTGTTGCACGATCTGAAGCCCAGGCTCTGAGTGGCTTCTAAGATGGAAATTGGGATCCTCCCTCCAGTGTCTTTTCTTGGTAGCCTCCATACTCCCCATCTGGCTAATGAGGTGTGTGACTCCCTTTCTGACAAATCAGGCTATTCATTGTAAAGGGATCTAACGTGGGAATTATGTTATCATGAATTTAATTTTTGAATCTCACTTTTAGATACATTTGTAATAATGGATCAGCTGTAGATTCCTTCACAGATCTGGGCTTGCTTAACCCCTGAGTTCTCAATACTAGGTAATCTATGAGCACATGTAGTTGAAGATTATATCAGATGGTGGCAGCAAAGGACCTTCCAATGTTTGGACTTCAGCAGTGTGCATCCAGCATACTTACTGCTCATCCTGTGTTTTGTTTTCAAGTGCCACCTATGATAAGGAGTAAACATTACACTGCATTTGTTTCAGGAAGAGGAAAAATAGCAAGCACATGGTTTATTGCTTGTTTCTCAGAAAAAAACAAACGTTGAAATTGGATGTAACTCTCATAAAGCACTCAAATAAAACAGAAGAAAAAAACAAATGGGTAAGTAAAACAAAACACACAAGTAAATAAAAGAATAAAGAAATCACTCTGTAATCCCCCAGACAGCAAGAAATTCCTTGGATATTTCTGTCTAGGTGTTAGAAGAAATTCTAACATAGACTGACATAGTAAGTATTATTTTCATAACTGACACTGTTCTCAGTATCATTGACATAAAAACAATTACACTGATAAAAGAGGCAGGTTTCTTTTTGTGCACTTGTTAGGTCTCAGCTGCAAGCAAAGAAGCAATTCTGAATCTAGAACCTGTAGGGCATAGAAGATTTTCATTATTTGTAGATGAGATTTCATAATTTAAGAGGCTGAAGATGGATGGCCTTGTTCAGTACTATTGCTCTGCATTATGCTACAGCTCCATTAGCACAACTGTGGGCATATAATTAACAGCAAGGTCAGGTATTGCCTAGAAGAGACTTGAAAATGGATGCAGGAGAAGAGAAAAGCAAAAGAAAAGTAGCATTAAACTAGAGTTGAAAAATTAAGAGAGAGAGAAAAAAAAAAAAAGAGAAGAAAAACAGCACTGAAAGCTGCTACTAGCCTGAAAACTGAATACAGTTCATACACTGCACTAACTTGCACCAAACTAGTTTTGAGCATTCCTTTCCAGTCACTAGCCAGATCACTGGCTTACAATTAGCTGAGTTTGGCTGAATCTCTCTGTTGGGTGTGAGAGTGAAGTTTAAATTTAAACTTCAGAAAAAGCTCTGATTCTGCAAACGGCTTTCCTGTGGCTGGATGTATGTGCTATCACAGAGCTTTAAGGACTTCAGGGGCAATGTGTGAGATCCCCACTGGTCATGCAGAAGAAGCTGGATGACGATGACTGAGACAGACAGTATATCCTAATCAATCAAGCAATTGTGTACATCCTTTCCCAACTACACCATCTGTTTACCTGCACTCAGCAAATTCCACTCCTTTATTGATAAAGAGTCAAAAGACATTGTCATCTCCATAGGCTGAAATCACGGGATCCATCAGGGGTTGCCTGCATCCCTCTGTCCACTAATTTTTCATCCGAAGCACACACACTACCTCCTACCTGCCTCTCATCCTCTGGTTTTTAAGGATGCACTGACACCTTCCACACACGCTATTGATGAAGCTGTCTCATTCCCAAGACCTCTGCTGCTCTAATACTTCCAGTACCCATTCTAGGACCACCATTTGCCTCACTTCCCTTTCTCTACCTCATGCATATTTCTGCTGGTCCATGCCTTACATAATATTGTCCCTATCTCCTCCACCATACTGTATCTCAGTCCATGGCATGATTTTAGTGGGTTTCTGCAATTCCTACTTTTTTTTTTAATGGAAAATGTCTTATAAGGTATCAGCACAGACAGCTGTTCTGAGAGCACTGAGATGATGCAAAGTGCTAATTATCTTCATCTTGGACATGCAGAACTGCCATCAGTTCATTCCTTGGTCTGTGGGCTATGACACCAAAACAGCTAATTGCAGTAGTTGCTGGGTCTGGTAAGCCAATTCAGCACAAAAAAATGATTCTTTGTGGTCTTCTCTTCTGTATTTCAGCCTTTTCTCCAGACCAGCAAGGTCCTTCCCACTGTATCTCAGGTCACCCCTGTACGCCTTGGAGTTGGTGAGGAATACCGTTATTCATAAATGGCATCCAGAGCGATGAATTCAAATTGTCAAAAACTGACTTTGACTGTCTAGTGATGCAACTGTCCTGTGTTTGAAAGTCTGCTAGAGGTTTCTGCATAGATCCATTCCACCAAATAGAACCAAGTGTTATCCCTCTGTAGCTTCTAGGTAGGCAACTTTAAACTGCTGCCATTCAGTCCCCTCCAAGAAAAGTGCTACCTTGAGTTATGATTCAGACACTGTGTATTCTTTGAGCTCTAAGTCTATCCAAACCTTCCCTTTAAGCTGGTGCAGCTTTAATAACCTCTGCACCGTGACTTCAAATACCCAATATGTTGAGAGGAAATATCCCCATCCTCTATCTCTGTTTCCCCACTGCTTCTCCATCCGCAGAGAGCAGCCACACTCCCTGCGCAGCCACCTTTGATATGCTGGGGCATCTGGGGTAACTTCCACCTAAACTTAGTATAAGGCAGCTCTGCTGAAAGTCAATAAACTAGTGAGAGAAACAAGTTACTCCGAACACAAATAGCAAATTTGAAACCACAGAAATGAAATGTGCCAATCTTTCTTTCATTATCAACATGCCTGACTGCAAAACAAGCATTTGAAAATTAAGCAAAAAGCATTCTCTTCTACCCTCCTGATTTACCAAAGACCTAAATGTAGGCTATGCATATGTAGTTCATACCATGAAAAAAACAAGATTAAAATAAACTGTAAAGGAGCTATGAGGAAATGATAATAGCACTAAAAATAAAATATGCATGTATTTTTAAATATCATGAACAGAAAACAATACTAAAGTATAATACAGAAAGCAGAAATGGAAGTTAGAAGCACACTGAGTCAGCACCTGGAACAACTTAGACAGAAAAGAACCAAAGTGGTTTAGCTAGCTACAGTTAAAAAGATACCATGGAGAAATCCCAGAACACAGCCACAACTAATGGAGCCCAATGATGCAATTTTACATGGTTCAAAAAAGTGTCATATTTGGGGATCTCTGAAGTCTTGCACCTGGATGATGCAGTGTAACCCATTACTCAATTGGCGGTTTCATGTACCGGGGGGGGTGGGGGGTGGGGGGCAGAGAAAGTTTAAAACCTGACAGATACCTAAAAATAGAACTAATCTAGAGTCCCTAAAGTAGGCCATATGGCTTTAGAAATAATTAGGTTATATAGTGTCATAAAACACCATACAAAACACACAAGTCTGCATGTCACTAAGCATTATCAACAGAAACTGGCAAAGATTTGCAAGGTAGTAATTAAATTCCAACCCGAGAATGACCTGAGAGTCATTAAACGCTCTACAGCAACAGGTACTGCTGAGAGCCTTTGCAGATAGTGACTAATAGGCATAAAAAATCTTTGCAAGAATCTAGGATGATTTCAAGCTGCCCTCAACATGAAAGAAAGTCAGGAAGGAAGAGAACAGTATCTTTTTTTTCTTTTTGAAAGCTGCTGTGCTCTCAGTAAACATGGCTTTTTTTTTTTTCTTGGTGCTGCATGTTCCATCTTTCTCTATCTTAGCATCATTGCAGAGACAATGAAAGAATGGAAAGCATTTTCTACACAAGAAAGTAAAGCTTTGTTTTTTGTGGCCAAAGGCAGACAACTCACTGGTGTGGCATAATTATAAGTATTCTATTTTTGAAGTTTTGAAGGAAATTTCAAATTTTTCTTATTTAAGGAGCAGAATCTGCAATAGGACTGTGACAAATTTCCCATAGCAGAAAAATATGCATATATCTGAAGCATGACAGACCAAATCTTGTGCATGATTTCAAGGTCATATGTTGAAAGGAGACATTTCCTTGTGTTTGACACAATATGTATGTGTATGTAGATGTATATACATACAAAGTAAGGGAAGTCTAAGCTGCAGTACCTCAGTGGCAAATTTATATAAAACATTTTTGATCAATAAACTTTAAAATTGTTAAAGGAGGGATTATTAAAATTGTTAGAGCAGTGAGAAACTTACATGGCGCTTCTGCCAAGACATTGAAATATTCACTACTTCTTTCAATCTTTGCCATTAGACCTTACCAGAAATAAGTCACCTCAAGACCTTATTTTATTAACAAAATCTTAACACTGGTAACTTGAAGTTTGAATGGCAAGATTATTTATCTATTTAATTATCTATTTTTTAAACCTCAGCTTCAGGACTGCTTTGGCTATAGGCAAGGTAAACTTAAAAAAGATACTAAAGGAGGTTTGGCAGTGGAAATCCTAAAGACCCTGAAACATGTGTTGTGAAGAAACAGAACACAAGACTGTTTGTTGTTTTCAAACCAAAGCAGCAACTTATGACTCACAGAGCTGTATTAACAATATTTATTCCTCTGAGACTGGAGGGCTTTTTACTTCTCTGCCTGCTCCCTAAAAGACTACCAAGTACTGACTTGTCAGCCATGAGTAGGACATACATGAGGCATTACTGTCAGCAATAAGTGTAAATAATACTGCATCTAATAGCAGCCTTCCATGCTTTACATAAAGTCATTTTCTGTCATCTACAAGATACACAGTTAAGTCTATTATAGCTTTATAAATCCAGAAAGGTTTCAGCTGAGGTGTTCATGATTTTAAACTTGATTCAGTTCTACACAGAGAAATAATGAGAATAGTCACCAGAATAGCAAATAGCCCAGAGTGGCACTGAAAATGAGTGTCCCCTATATAGTGTGGATACTGCTACCTTGATCTTGTAGATAAAGTGTGAAGAAAGGACATTCCTTCCTCCAACAATGCTCTAAGAAAGTCACTGACCTTTATCTAGTTCAGAGAGAAACAACCAGGGTACAGAAGGATAGAGTTCTTGCTGGAGGAAATGCCTTTGGTAACTGAGTTAAGGACCAAATCTGCTGGGAAGGGCAGATTTAAGATCCATGCCTCTCCTTGGTATTAACAGTGGGTTAACTTAGATATTCCCCAGCACAGGATGCCAGCTGCTATAAATCTCTTTGCAATGCACTTAAATTTATCTCCAAGTTGTAGAGGAATGGTAGGTGCCCAAGTCAGCATTACAGAGTCCCCATGGGAGTCAGCTGAAATACAGGTATTATGAACTTTCCTTGTTGTCCCCACTCTTTCTGTGAATCTGGCTCCTATGCTATCTATGCCTGATTCATCCATTTTTGAAGGTAGCTGCATTCCCGTTTCCTCAAATAAGAAACTAAATGCACTAAAGTTTGCAGAATACTTGAATGCCTGAGCAATACAGGGTCATATAAGTGCTTTGGCTAGAAAGCAGGAAAAGGCAGGGAAAAGTTCCTAATGCAAACAGTACCCATCAAATGTGTTACAAGATATGTAGTGCTTTATGCTAAACAATTCAGCAGGAGAAAGTGTGGGGCAAGAAACCATGGGGATAGTCTACTAATTAGTGAGTAATTAATTCAGAGTGTAATCTGCTCCCACTGAGAACAATGTACTTGTCTCAGTAGGACTTTTAGAAAAATAGGAAATAATAGACTCTCATAATTGCAATAGGTAGGTATCCACCTTGGTGCTCAAATGCTTAATTACTTTCCTGCTTTCCTGGTATTAAATGTATACCTAGGCAGCTCAGAAACTTCTTCCAGTCTGCAGCCATCACAGCTACTGTCAGTACTCAATAGGCAGTTCTGAAGCGGGGTCTCTGCACACCTGAGGTTTGCCTTGCGCCATGAAGGGGGCCATGCCTTGAGCCAAAATTTCAGTTTTAATGGGAAGAAAGCAGCTTGGAAAAGTTTCTGTCTTTGAGAGGGAGAAAGAATAGCCAGCAGCAGCAGTAGGAATTGGTGCTGCTCTGCCTACCTGTTCTTTCAGAAAGAAGTAGAGATCGTAGGAAATGACTGTTCACAGCTGGATTGAAAACGAACAGTGTCTGGGAAATATACATACATACTCTGGGCATCTTTGGCAAAAAAAAGTTTGGAAACACAGGAGTTTACTAGCAAGACAACTCTAACAAGTGGACTCACACACAAACACACTGAAATCATATTATCACTAAGTCTCAGCCAATTAATCTGCAGATATCTAATGCCATCATATCAGTATATATGTAGGTCCCAGTCTTGCAAGTTTGTTTCCTTCCAGAACTTAAACATTCCCAGGAAGCTCTGACATCTCCTCCAAGTTTGGAGGGATGACGGTACAGCTATGAACTGTAATATGAAAAATATCACTTTTTTCCTGTAAAAATTGTGTGATAATTTACATTGATAGAAAACGATGAAACCATACATTTGGAAGTCATGTATTATATGATATGACAAAACTACACATCAGCCACCTGTGAGCTTTCCCACTTTGCATTTCATTTCTCACCATGAATATACTGCAGTAGTGGCACTGCAATATTTTTATAATAACACAAATTCCAACTGGAATTATTACACATCTGTTAAAAATATTTGAACCTATATTTAATAGGGTCATGGAGTGGCCTTCCCACTACATGGGAAGGTTTGCCTATAGCTCCTATATTGAGGCTCTCAGAATAGCAATGTGAAGAAAAAAATCTCCTTAGAAACACAAGTGTACACACACAATGCTAAGCAAAACAGATTATCTGATACTAAGGATATGAACAACTGGGAAAGGCTATGGCTTTTGGTGGGGGGGAGAGATGTGTGGTTAAATGGTAGCTTAGTTTACTGGTTCTTCTGAAGGAGTCTACAATTTCTCCAATTGTGTCCAAGTGCCTCACGTTGCTGCTTCAGAATCATTTAACCGGACTCCTGCTTAGTCACAGCTTTGAAATTCCCTAAATGCAAAAGCTCTTCACGCATCACAAAAACCACCTTCATAAGAAAGGAGGTCAGGCTGAGACAACCTGGTAAAGGGTTTCATCAGACTCAGCTGAAATATGCTACTGAACATTTAACAGGTTGTGTTTTATTTCTGCCCTTCTGGTTTAGGTTAAGTGTAAACGCTTCTCTGATAAAGTCAGTAAAGGTCATCTTGGAGCTATCACCCTTGTGGAAAAAGTACAAGCAGCGACAATGTGTCTGAGCTTTCTAAATCTAAAGTATCACCATAATACTTTTGGTGAATCTTGGTACTTGGGCCCACCCAGTATTTCTGAGTACTAATCCATAGGTATCTTGTTGGAAACCATTTTAGACCACTGAGAACGGATTTTTTCTTGTTATTGTGGTACTTGTCAGAGTTAAACTCATTTTAAAAATATCATTCCATGCAGCTGGTTGAGTTGCAGCCTGTGGCATAAACAAAGTTCTTTGACAATTATTTCTTAAGGATAGCATTGCAAAAGACTAGCTGTTGTAAGGAACTGATATTTTCTTTTGTAAATGACTCATATTGCACTAATAGCACTGATCATGTGGGATTTGCACATGAGAAGGTAAATTCTAGGCAATAATAATAAGTTTGAGGGGTTGAGAAACACATTTTTTAAAATTTCTAACTGCATTCAATATTGTTTCTTTAAATTCCACATATGAAGACAAAGTTTTTGAGCAAGTTTGTACATATTATTTCTTTGTAGTAGTCAGCAGTCTGGCATCCACTAGGATAGTGTCCACTTTTGGGATACTGTAAGAAAACAACACAAGGAAGAATATGAAAATGATCCAAAGTTTAGAAAACAGGATGTACTGAGAAATACTGAAAAATCTAGTGTGTTTAGTTTAGAAAAAGAAAGAGAAAGAAGGGGACATTAAAAACTCCAAATATTAAAATGAAAATGTTATTTAAGTCTGCATAGAATATAAAAAGAAGTAATCATTTTAATGTACATAAAGAGATTTTTTTATTACATATTGTTCTGGTTTCATCTGGGATAGAGTTAATTGTCTTCCTAGTAGCTGGTACGGTGCTATGTTTTGGGTTTAGTATGAGAAGCATGTTGATAACACACTGGTGGTTTCAGCTGTTGCTCAGTTGTGTTTAGATTAAGTCAAGGACTTTTCAGCTTCTCTGGCCCAGCCAGCAAGAAGGCTGGAGGGGCACAAGAAAGGTTGGAGGGGAGACAGCCGGGACAGCTGACCCAAACTGGCCAGAGGGGTGTCCCATACCATGGGACGTCATGTCCAGCTGGGTGTTGGGTGGGGGAGGAGCGCGACTCAGGCGTTGGTTGGCAAGTGATGAGCAACTGCACTGTGCATCACTTGTCTTGTGTATTCCAATCCTTTTATTATTATTGTCATTTTATTGTTGTTATTATTGTCATTGTTACGTTTCTTCCTTTCTGTTCTATTAAACTGTTCTTATCTCAACCCACGATCTTTACTTCGTTTTCCGATTCTCTCCCCCATCCCACTGGGTGGGGGGGAAGTGAGCGAGCGGCTGCGTGGTGCTTAGTTGCTGGTTGGGGTTAAACCACGACACATATTTAGGCTTTCTTATTGTTAAATGGACTTCCTAGGGAGATGATGGAATTCCCCTTATCGGAAGTTCAAGACATGAACTGGACGGCTGCCAGGGACGAACCAAAAGTACTGATCCAGCCTCAAAGTAGGAAAATGGACATCCTGAGAATCTTTCCAGGTCCAGATTCGTGATTGTAGTAGTTAGGAGAAACCATTAGACTGGGACACTTCTCTTCCTTCTTTTCCAGTGATCTGGGATTCTCTCTGGGACCTACCCAGCTGTAACACATTACTGCTCTGGTCTTCTTCAGCCTTTTTCTTGGGAAAGAGCTATCTTCTGCAGGTATTAATAGAAAAAAGAAGGGTGCACAGCCTGTCTCCATCCCATCAGTCTCCCACCTGCTAGAGAAACTGGACAGAAACATGGTGGAATAAGACTGCATTGTGATCTTTGTAAAACAAGGCACCACATAAGAATATGTGATATTACTGTAATTGGGCAGTGTATCACTTCTCAGCCAAATTACCCATGTGGCATTTCACCCTGCCTATCTTTGAATACTGTTTTGCATTTAATGAATATACCAGGCCTAATCTGACAACGTTTGAATTTAAAGTGAAGTGATATATGTTATGTAGCAGCACTGAAAACCAAAGAGGTAACTGGGATAGGCTCTGTCTTTTGGAGGCAAGGACGTTCATTTTCACGTTAAAGGTATTGAATGACTTGGAACTGGAGCAGCTGAATGATTATAACACCAGCATAAGGACTTGGAGTTTTAGACCAAATTTTGGTTTTGGACACTTAAAATCTTCACTATAAATGGAAGATTCATTTGTGTAAAATACAAGTTTCTCAAAGAGCACTCTTTTTCCATTGAAAAATTCCATAAGAACTCAGGATAACAAAAAATTTCATAGATTTCCAGCCCAAATACAAACAGGTCTTGTTTTCAGTAATAGCGAAGTATGGCAGTATGTTTATAAAGAAACTACCAGCTCTCAAAGCATGGTACCCTGCTTGCACATTCCATTTTCCTTTACGAAGGTGAGATTAGAAAGAGGGGACCACATGGAACAGAAATTAGCCACAGTACTTACTGCTGTACTGGAAGGTGCCTTAACAATACAGTGATGTGCTATTAAATGTAAGCACTAAAATTGATTTATTCACAGTGAGCCCAAACTTTGAAGTGACAGGTACTCATGATTTAATTGTTATTGATTTCAGCTGGAATTACTGGACTAACCACCTACTAGAAAAGGTTGACTTTTGTGAAGCAGGAAAGCATAGATTAAAATAAGATCCCCATTTTAAAAGAAATTACCTTTTCTATTAAGAACTACAACCTCATAGCCAAATCAATGAGGAAATAATGACATCCTTGGTACACTGTACACTGAAACGTACAAGAACTTAGGGAAAAATATAATGAAAGGTTGTGAGGTCTCTTTCACATGCTCGTTAACACAGCCTCATCATCCGGTTGTTATTGCCTTAAGCACACAAGAACTGAATTTGCCTGCTTTTGACCCTGAAAGTAAATGTGATGGTCTTGTTATTACCGTATCCTTCAACTCATTGTGGAGTTGTAAGTGAACATTATTTCAATTACTTTGTTCTTCACAAACAGGCTTTTTTTCCCTCTGAAATAATTTAGAGTTTTTTCAAACACAGGGAGACTGATAAAATTTTCACC
The DNA here is from genome assembly GCA_034782735.1 of Sagittarius serpentarius. NCBI lineage: Eukaryota > Metazoa > Chordata > Aves > Accipitriformes > Sagittariidae > Sagittarius > Sagittarius serpentarius. Next base: position 24,186,145 of record JAVKLA010000027.1, on the reverse strand, counting down.
ATCTCTCTCCCACTGCTATGTATGTTAACATATAGGAACCAGATGTCATAATGATTATTGTTCAGTCTTCCAGCTCTAAGTGTTGTCTACTTGTAAACACCCAGATTAATAAAAAAGTGTGCATGTAAGGTCATGTTACTAACAAAAACATTTAATCCTATTTGGAAAGCTAGTTTTAATGATTTGCTTCTGCGTGAATGAAATACATTGGTTACAGTCTGCAGTTTTGGATCTGGAATCAAATAGACTGGAAACTTGCATAAAAAGGGTTATACGAGCAACTAATAAAGCCAGGAGGCTAATTCGTCAGTGTGACCTGGAAGCCCTATCGGTGCCACATTCTCTTGATTAAATTGGTATCTGTGACAGGCCTGGAGATGTGTGGTTTTGGTCACAGTGTTTTTATTGTCTTCACTTTCAAACTCTATTCCATTTCGCCGGTTGATTTCTGCTAACGTACATTGTCATACGATAAACAGGCATAAAAAAATAGATCTTGAAGGCACTAAGTAATTCAATATTAAATAAAAATTACTGCTCTGAAAAGCCAAGGTTTCATATACAGATTAAGTTTAACACAAAGCTTCAGCAATTTGGCTATGGTTTGGCTAAAATGTCTATCAGTCTGTTGACTACATACAAATCCATATGCTCATCATGCAATCCCGTATTTATGAAGTACATAATAGATTATTACATGATGCATTTGTTTTGGATAACCTTGGACAGATGTATACCGAAGGCAATATAATTGCAGATTTAAGAACTACAACAGAGAAAGAAAGGTTATTTAAGGTTACACATTTTTTCTTAATGACAATGCAAGCAGGTTTAAGTATTCATTACATTGTAATATTACATTGCTATAGCTGAGCTCTTTGTTATTTTTTAAAAGGACAAAAAAAGAGTTTCCTATTTTACAACCAACAGTTCTTAGCCAGTCATGGTCAAACTGCTGAAATTAAATGGTCCTCTGTCTTTTTTCTCTTTTTTTCTTCTTTTTTCCTTTTGAACAAAACATCTTTTGAGATGTACTGACCAATTCAGCAGAGAGCATTACAGGCTTAAATAACATACAGAATTTGTGCAAGCAGTATTAAAAAGTCACAACCATTCTTAAGTGAGAAGGCTTCAGATCTTATTCCAAATTCCCAGCTCTTGATAACACTGAAACTCTTCTGCCTCTCCAGATTTGTTGGCATTTACAGATTTATGTTTCATGCCTAGAAGCATTTCTGTATGCGCTTGGAAAAACCTGTCCCATTAAAAGGTCCCTTGCTACACTGCGTGGTGGCATCGTTTAATCCCTTTTCTAAACTAATCAAACTCCTATTCAGAAACTTATTGGGTGACTGTGGAAATACAAAGATTAAGTACTGAAGGTCAGTGTAAGTGATGACTGATCATAAAAACATGGGATGAGTCCTGGATAAAGAAACCTCAATACTGAATCTTATGTTTGAATTGAGAGTAACAGATTTATAAAATGGCATCCTCTGGCAACTTAAGTTTGAGTGTTTTTTTTTTTAAATTTCAGTTTAAGTTTCATACTCTTCTTTTCCCAGGACAAGCCACACAGGAAATCCTATATGGATGCTCTGCAAGTAAAAAATTACTTCAAGGCCAGGGCAAATTTCTTTTTTTTCTTTTGCAGACGGGATGCATTATTGTATACCTGGCCTTCTTACCAGGTTCAAGTCAACCAAGAAAGTGTTCTGCTTTTAATCCTCAAGAGCAGTAGTGCAAATCCACTTTTTAGCACTAGGGAGCTATGCCACTTTTTTGTGATCTTTTGTTTAATAAGGACAATTAATCACAAACACCAATTTTGTTTCTATAATGAAAAAGCAAACAAGTGAAGTTTTTTTATCTCATGGGATAGCGACTCTTCTTAGTTCATCCTTGCACAAACTTCCATATCAGAAAACACATGCTACTTTAAAATAAACTCTATAGTGTAGCTATTCACTAACTATAGTCTTTTATATGTCTTTATTCTCTCATGCAGCATTCAAACAATAACCACACTGTTTAATGAAGACTCTGAACCACAAAAACCTCTAAAGTATACCAGGTAAAACTGTATTTGGGACTACAAAAACGAGAAGTGAGTGTTTCTGCACATACTCTGAACTGAATATTGCTGAGCTTTGCAGTTGAAAAAGAAATACTGTAGATACATTGCAATATCTTATATTTTGAAAGTAACAGATCAGCAAAGCATCAGTATACTAATGAATGTTTCACAGCTGCAGTATTATAACTGAAGAGGCAAGAAATACATTAGAAAGACACACAGCTGAATAAGGATGTCTCTGTAAGGAGACATTTAGCTATATGAGGAACCAGTTCTCTGATACCTAATATATACAGTTGTTGAGGAAGTTGTGACAGAAATTAGGAGATTTACTTTTAGTCTAAGTATCTTTTAAATGCATACATGGACAAATGTCTAAGAAAAATATTTACCCCAAATTTAAAGGCAAATCTGTAATAGTGGTCAGATAACAGCTGTTTATTTGATACGAATATCTTTTAATTTCCTCTCTCCTGAAAGTTCTTTCTTTTTTGCAGGTCAGGGTCTAAAATGTCGGAAGACTTGAAACCATATTGAATGACAGTGACGATGTTTGGAGTGGGAGGAGAAAGAGGAAAAAGGAGAGTGATGGCACTGTTACGATGTAACATAATGAATAATAAATGCTATGAGAGTTCTGACGTGCTATGGACAACAAACAAGGTCCCACCTGAAGATAAGAATATGTGAGGTTTACCAGGTTGTCCAAGACCCAGATTATGTCTGGCCCAGGTGCTTAGGCCCACGTTCTTACTTAGCTGCATTCTTACTCTGGGTCAAAGTTGGATCAATGCACATACATATGGAAGACTTTATATCTCATAACATTTTTAGAAGTAGCTCACTTTCTCAGTTTAGTGGGCAAGCAATATAGTGCATAGTCATTTGCTATAGAGTTGTGTTAGATAGTTTACAAAAACACCTAGGTAAGAGGCTTCTACCTTTCTGTTTTTAACCTTTGTCTGCTTTTCTGCTGCCACATTATTAGGGATGAAAAATAAATGGTCTGTCCTGGGTAATTTAGAGAAATTCACATAAGCTGATTCCAAGTTGCTTAATATTTTCAACCTTTTCTTGCTTTTCCAGTGCCATTTTATTAAGAATAAAAAAATTAATGACCTGACCTTTTCTCAAAGTCATGAATGTAGAAAGGCATGTGTACAACTGAAGAGCAGAAGTTTCCAAATCAGAGAGAAATGTATAATATTAATAATAATCTATAGCTTTTGGAGCCAAAGCTTTTATGCTGCATGCCCTCTTCATTTCTCCATGTGATTAGATTCTCTCATTAGAATGAAAACCATTTATCATCCTCAATGTACAGATAATATGATGATTGATGGCTTTGCAACCAGCTGTACAATATGCAAATATGTGACTTTTTAATATTTTACGAAACATAGCATGCATCCACAGTTGTTTTAATTCCTTTAACACTCACATTATAAGCATGCTGTGTAACATTATCACAGTAGGGCCACTGGACCCTCTCTTACCAAAACAGACATGATTTCAATAACAATCCAGCATAAAGCTTTTTTTTTTTCTATTGGCATTTTCGTAGTACACTTGCGTAGCAGTTCTATAAATGTAATTTTTTTGTCTCCAGCACAGATGCAAAACATCATCTTTACTATGAGTAGGTTCACTAAAATATTCCATGTTATTAAAAGTCTACATATTTACATTTAGCAAAGACTAGAAAAATGCCACCACCTAGGGTAGATGTTACATATCCTTCTCACATTACTTTTGCTGCTGGTTTTTATCACCTATAGCATGACCACATGCAAGGACTGTATGGAGCCAGTGAAGTGAAATCTGCAGCTCATGGGAGCCAGCTGCTGCCCTCAGCCCAGGGAAGGGCTATAGATAATGTATGCTTCACTCTGAAGAAGGGAAGGAAGAGGAGGATGACTTTACAGAGCCCAGCACTTAGGAACTCAGTGATTTTCATTTGGATCAAAAACTGGTGAGACAACAAGAACGTAGAAAAGCTGGACAGCTCTCTCTCACATTTGGCACATCTCTGAGGTCCAATGGAGGAGTCACAGAGACAAATGATCTAGTCACAAGGAAATGTCTCTTATGACAGACAAAAATGTGTCATAGCCTAGCAGACCTTCAGCTTTGGAGAAAGAAGTCAGGATATTCATCCTGGTTTCCTCCCATTTTACCTAGCATGGTGCATTCAAGATGTTTCAAGACAAAATGAAGAAAAAACAAATTAGCACCGTAGACTAGATGTAAACATGGCTGCTGATTAATTACTCTCTTCCCCTCCCTCTATTTTTTTTTTAATTCAAACTCAGCAGCACCTGACAAGCACAGTCAAAGTGATTTTGTTTTGTGGAAATAACAAGAGTTGTACAAATTGATTTTACTGAGGTTTACTGCAGACCGGCCTCTGAGCCTTCAAGATTCTCTATGTATTTTTAAGGTTTTTAGACTCCCCTTTTCTCCAAGGACTTCGTCATGACTTCTAGCTTTCTGTCGAAGAGGGAAAGATTAGTCTCTCTTACAAGATGAACACTGCTTTTTAAACAGTTGGACATTTTGCCATTGACTGGTACCATAAACTTCACAGTGACATTTTCTAGAGTATCCATTTCTTGTGATGGATATGGACTTGCAGTTGCAAGGGAGCAGGGGATTGGTGGGGCTCCCTTGTGACAGAGCACTTTCAAAGCCTCGTTCCCTCACTGCAGCAAGATCTACTTGAAATGATATTTTGACACAAACATATCCCCAAATGTATATCTTGTACAAGAACACCTTAAAATTCATTCAATTTAGTATGAATATGACTTTCAAAAGTGTCAGTTATGTCCTCAAAAAAATATCTGCCTCACATCCTCTTTTGCTCCTGTCAGAGAACACACTGGGGAGACAGGAAAATAGTATGCTTAAGACCATTTTATCCCTCAAGGTGGTGACTCAACCACCCTGTTTTTCTGTCCAGTGGCAACACAGCTACATTCAACCAAATATTTGAAAAGTTATTGCCCAGAGTCCTCCAGATGGGGTCTGGCTGGACCCTTCCCTTAAAAGAAGAGTAAGCAGGGAGCTGCCTCTCACCAGAGGCTGGGTTGAGATGGCTCTTGCCACCTCCAGGCACTGAGAAATTCTTAGTCCCCATACGTGTGTGATGAATAGCTAGCTTTGATATCAAAGAATTATTCATTGGCACTGCATACTTTGTGAAGATTGTCATGGTTGGTTAGCTTGTCTGTAAAATGATCAGCTGGCTCTGCATTTTGAAGCTCAGCTGAGGGTCAGCACACCTGGGCCTGTGACTTTGGACATTTAGCCCTATGTCCGAACCCTTCTTACCTCTCACCAACACTGTCTTAATCTGCTACTTTCTGGAGAAGATGAAAAAAGTGAAGAGGAAAGAAATGAGGAATGTGAGAATCTACTGTTTTCATATTTTTCCAAGTAAATTGTCTATATATCACTATCAGGACAGTGACATTGCAAGGCTGTCCATCTTTCCCTATGCTTTTTCTGCAATTAGTGTGTTCATGCTTCAGCTTTTCTACAGTGGTTTGCAGGGTCCCTTGCTGAAGGGGAATGTGTGGTTTGCTCTCCAGATAGAAAAGACCTAATGTTTAACCCTATGTCTTTTTCTTAGAAGGCTAACTTGGCCTTCATGGAGAAAAAAAAAGGAAAGAAGAAAAAAAAAAAGACTCATGAACACAGAAAGTAACTTGAGGTTGAACGTTTTAACTAATAATTTCTTCTTCTGGAAGATATTCAGCAATTCTGATTTGTCTGTGTTGCAAGGAAAGGCTGCTCTACACATGCTCTTCACCTTCAAAATTGGCATGTATTCTATATACTACACTTCTTACAGTCTGGGAATTACATCAACCAAACCCTCCTTCTTCTACACTGATTTTGTACTAGATCATGTCATTCCAAAAACAAGAACAGCAACGTGACATCTTTATACATTTTTTTGTTCTTCTCATTGGCTTTGTGATAGTGGTAGTAATTTTGTATAATTTTGCAATATTTTATATTTTCCTTAGCACTACCGCCTATAGTCTTAGCAGGTCATCAGAATTTAATTTTTTATTCTTCCTTTTCCTTATGAGAACACATGACTGGATATATGCTTATTAAAAAAACCAACCAATCAATGAAATATAAATGGGAAAAAACCAAACAACAGATCACCAACCCTCTCATGTTTTTTTATTTTCACTGGAACATCTGTGAATAAGCATGCTACTGTACCCTTATATTTTAGAGGGTACAGAAGAGGCCCATCCTTTGAATCAAGGCTTAAGAGGTGAAACACCTGTATAACAACTCAGCAAGTGCTGCCTAAAGAATGGTACACTGAAGTAACACTGATGAGACTGTGCCCTACTAAGCAGACTGACTTACTGGAGAGTAACAGACAAATGGCCATGTATTTTCTCTCTTTTTCAGTATAAAACAGAGATGCAGCTTTTGTTGTAAAATACACTGCACCGTAAGACAAAGTATTGTATAAAAACTCTTTTCTTATAGAGGCATCACTACCAATTAATCTGATTTCAGGATGTCATTTTCTTAGTAAAGACTTTTTACTAGAATTATGAATCAAAATCACAAACAGTATTTACTCCCATTGCATCCGTTTTCTGCTCACTGGAAGAGCAAAATTTCTTCCCTTCTGCAAGAAATATGTTCATAACACATGTATCTAAGATGATGTTTTCCTAGAATAAAATTTTTAGAATACTGAGCATTAATTGGTATACCTTTTTTTAACTGCCAGCTCTAAACTTATAAAAATAATTACAGTGAGGGTGGTAGCACAATGCAAGGTATGAATTACTGAGATGAAATTAAATTGCAGAATCCTCCATGAATACAGCAAAGTCCTGAGGACAGTGAGGAAAGGCTGGACTCCAAACTCAACAGCCTTGCAGCTGGGGCACATCTGTTTTCTTTGGTCCCTGTGCACAGGAGAGGGAAGTTGGCAGCAGCACCAAGGTACTGAAAGCAAGGCTAGGAGTTGAAAGAGGGAGACAGTTTTAAGGGAAGTAAGACTGGGCAGAGGACAGCACTAGCTCATGTTCTGCAAGTGCCATAACCTATTTGGAAGTCTTACCAAGATCAAAAACGCTCATATAGAAGATGTCTAAAAATTTTTGTTACCAACATTGATTTAAAAAAATCAAACTCAAACCGTATAATGACTTAAAGTATTATTGATTGATACAGGTAAATGCACAATTTATCTTCTTTATAGCCCAAATTAAATATATCATTTATTAACGATATACTAACAGCATATTTGCAATAACATAATCTTTTAAAGCCTGCTAAAAGATCTAAATCTTAGAGAAGGATGAGTCTGCCCTTCTAAGTCATTAACATGACAGAATCCTGTCACCCTCCTCTTGTATCTTCCCAACATACTCCATCTTCTTGATTTTCATCATCATAAAAGTAACTACTACCCTGACCAAACTAAAAAGAGAAGGTAAAATATGCAGAAATGTGTGTAAAATTGGATTTTTAGAGATCATTTTATTCTGTGAACTTTAGGTCATGACACTGAAAAATACTTAAATATTATGGCTGAAACAAACATTTTATTTACTAATACTAGTGTCTTAAAAGGGACTTTCCTACTTGACCTGAGATAAGTGATACTTACAATAAATGCATTTCACCTTTGACTATGGTTTGAAACCATTAATTTATACACATTGTGCACTCTCAGCTGAGTATTGTATATAACATTTAAATTTCCTTCGGAATTCTGTTATTTAATAACTACTAATGCAAGTTTTTTATGTCCTGTTTGAACCTCAGAATATTCAGTTTCATAATTCAGTATTATTTCTAATTGGAGCTGTTCAGTTAGTAACTAATGAGCTTTCTTAAATTTTCCCACTTCTTCATATGGGTAGCGTGCTGGGACGTCCTTCCTTTTTCCATCAGATTACAATGTAAAATATTGGCTGTTAAAAGAACTTGGGGCAGATTCAGAAACATACTTAATTTTAGGTTAAACTAAAATCCTGAACTCAGAATATGCAACGCTTACTTTCTAAGAAGCTCCTACTCTTCCTCTCCTTCCCAGAGTGGATAAATTCACTTTCAGCACCAATTGTCCTGATCAAAATATCTGCATGTAGAATAGGGAGGGACCTTCAGGAAGCACGTTCAGCATAGTGGCGTTTGCAGCTCATCAAATACACATTTAAAATTCTTACCTTTACTTTTAAATATATATTATTCTATCAGATCTGACGCTGTATATACTTGTATTAGTCCGTCACTCTCCATTAATGGTGAGAAATCAGTATAATAATACGAAAACTGGCCTGTTCAGATTGGATTAGGCTACCTGTAATATACAAATTAGGTACAAGCCAATAATTCAGACCATTTCTATCTTTAGTTAGATAATAATGGAAGAATTAAAAACAAAGTTAAATTTCTAAAAAAACCCATCTTTCTTACAAAATCTAATTAAGAGGTAAACCTGTGCCTTCTTAGAAAATTAATTTTAAATTCCAACTGTAAATGCACTCTGGGGGAATGATAACCAGTGGAATTCCTCACTCTTATCTAAAAGTTCAATAGTGAGACACGTATTAGGTATTCACAGGTGAACTATTTCTGTTCTCCATCCCGGAAACGTGACTATCAATTTGAAATTCTTCAAGTTGTGTCTTATCTCTAATTGTAGGATTATACCATCTTTTCAAGGTTTGACACTACCATCTCCTACTCCTGCTTAAAGACACTGAAGTTCATGGGATTATTATAATGAGTAAGGTTTATTCTTTTAAGGACCAAATCTCTAAATTATTAATCATACAGGTATTAATTTCTTTTTCTAATTTTTACTCCTGTTTTTATTCTGATGTTTAGTATGAACACTTTCAACTTAAAGAACAGCTCAATAATTTATACAAACATGTTTGAAAATAATACTAAACCAACAGCTATAGGAGTGTGGATAAAAATTAAACCTGAAAACAAAATAAGAAAGAAAGAGTATTTGTGTTCCAGTTACTAGAGTTCTTGATATTAGCACTGACGCTTCTGCTTAAAGCTTCTGAGAACCAGCCCAACAACTTACATTACAACCATAAACCACCTCTGTTAAGCATTAAAATCTCTTAAAGCATCTATACATACTTTTAATGCCAAGATGCATATGCCTATGTATTTATAACACCTGAGGGAAGTCATTCCCCTGATGTGTTTGTGTTTCTATTGAAATGAAGAGAAAAAGAGATTACCATTTCAGGGTTGATCATGTCAATTAAAAATATCTGTGATGCCATTATCCTTCTCTAGGTAATAAGGAGAAAGTATCCAGAGATTTACCTCACTCAGTTCTCCATCCCAAATACACACCAAATATAAGCAGTAGGAAAGCAAAGGGCTTGTCCCAGGTCAAATTCCTAGGTACCTGCAGTTCAGTGATGAGCTTTTGTAAAGTGTGTGCTCTTCACTGAAAAGCAATCTGCTGGGCAAATCTTCTCTCCTTTTCCCTAAACATACTCTGTACTAAAGAAAATAACTACTGAAACTCTAAACTTTGATTTTGTCTAACAATATTTGCACCTTAGACTGAGGATGTTTGCTGCTATTACAGTGTTGATCTGCTTTTATACATGTATGTTTTAACTGTAAACATCCTCAAGGAAGTAAAAGCTGTCCTTTGCTGCACTGGAAATAACGCAAAGTTCTGAAAACTGGATTTTTTTTTTTCTTTAGAGACTAATGAAACAAAGGAAATTTCTCTTACCTTTTAAAGAATTTTTCCCGTTCTTCTAATTAACACTTCATTTTTTTTGTCACCACTTTTGATGTTTACATAGACTCTTAAAACAATTAAGGCTAAAAGGAACTTCTTGATATTATCTAGTCCTATCCCCTACTCAAAGAAAGGACAACTAGTTTAGATTACTTGGGGCTTTGTTCAGTCAAGTTTTGAATATCTCCAGAGAAGGAAAACTCACAGGTCTCTGGACAACCTATTCCATGGTTTAATCACTTTCATGATGATAATTTTTTTCCTTATATCTGGTCACAATTTCTGATGTGGAAACTTGTGTCCACTGCCTCTCCTCTATGTGCACCTCTGGGAAAAGTATAACTCTGTCTTCTCTATGCCCTCCTATTAGATAGCTGAATAAGATCTCCCTGAACCTTCTCTTTAGGCTGAACAAACACAGCTTTCTCAGTCCGTCTTTGTATGCTACATGCTGTCATGTATGCTACGTGCCCACGACCTTCCTGGTGGCCCTTCACTAGGCACTCTCTAGCATGTCAGTATCTTTCTTGTACCAGGGCCCCAAACTGGACCCAAATGGTACTCCAGATGCCATCTCATAAATGCCAGATAGAAAGGAAAAAACACTTCCCTCTGCCTGCTGCGATTTAGTCATGAGGACCTCCAGATCATTTCTCAGGAAGGTCCCCTCTAACCAGTTGGCCTGTACTGTTGTGTGGATATATACAGGTACAGGGTACTGGATTTCATTTTCCCTTTTGCTGAACTTCATGAGATTCCTACCAGGCCATTTCTCTATGCTGTCCCAGTCCATCAGAATAGCAGCCCTGGCCTCCAGTGTACCAGCCACCCCAGATCACCAGTTTGGTGCCATCTGCAGGCTTGCTGCGCTGGGTCATCTGGGTCAAAAATAAAAGCGTGAACACTATTGATTCCTGAGATACATCACTAGTAACCAAGCACCAGTTGGACTTGTACCGCTGTTCAGAAACCTTTGAGCCTGGCAGTTTAGGCAATTTCCCACCCACTTTATACTTCATTTATGCAGATGTCACCAATCGGGATGTGTAAGTATACTGTGGGAGATAGTGCTGTAAGACTTGTGAATATATTACATCCCTTGTGCGTTTTCCTGCATGCTACTATAAAATGTGACCTGCTCATGCAGTCAGTTTTCTTCTGACAATGAACTGCTGTTAAAATCACCTTTCCTTAACTTAAAAAGGCTGAAAAAACTTCAGTAGGAGAGAACCAGCTGTATAGGTCCATTGTGTAGTAAGTCCGAAAGTTCTTAACACTTTTAATAACATTCAACAACGTTAATAATAGTAGTTAATTTAATGGCTGATTTTAAAAGCAGAACTGATTAAAGCTAGTATAAAAGTTTTTAAAAATAACCCTTTGCAGCACTACCACCATCTTTCATCACTCTCCTGTCATTCTGCATTCCAGACTTCACTTTATCTGCCAGGCTCTTACAGAGCTGCCACAAAGAGTCTGACATTTAGCCTTTTCTGCTTAGCTTTTGTCAGTCAACCCTATTCCTTGTCTGAACTCCCCGAATGCACTTTAGAAATAGTTGGGTAGTGTCAGGCAGACTACAATTGTGAGATTGACTGTTTCTTTCCCTCCAGAAAGCCTGCAATTGTGCCAAGTGTAACTGTTTGCTTACTTGTCTTATAGCCTATCTATCACTGCCTTGGTACGGGACGACCTGCAAACTGTCAGATAATAGCTGAGCCAGGGCATTTGTATCACCCCTGGGAAAACACCTGTCAGCTGTTATGTACAGCCCAAAGTTCAGTAAGCAAATCAACAAGGAAGGCAATAGAATCAAAAGAAAGCTAGTGACTCTCAGAAAGCAGGTTGGGCAGAAATTGTTGCTAGCTGTGCCCATCAGTGTCTTAATTGGCAGTTGTTTAGTGTTTGGGCTGTTCAGAAGAATCTTGCTGGTAGACTGCGGTATGTTCTGTGAGTTGAGCGACTTCATTCTCATTTTTGCTGCTGTCATTTGTAGGAACACGGTTTCCAGGAATGAATGGGTGAGAAATGACAAAGCATTACTGGGCAGTTTGAAAATCCTAATGAGCAGGTGGGTATTTTACTACCTGTATAACTGAGCACTCCATCTGATTTATTTAAAAAAGGAGAAAAGGCTTTAAATGAGAACAAAAGGAAGGCTAAATTATAGTAAATAGATATAAGAAGGGATACATATGCACAGAATTAAGAAAATTAGGATACTGTTTTCCTGGGATGAAACAAAATCTTCAAAATTTAAACAATGCTTTTATCTTTTTTGCATTAAAAAGATAAACCTAAATCAATAATGTGGAATTGATATCCAGAAGTTGTGGAAAAGTTTTTTTCTGGAATTAAACTTTGGGCATGGTCTTAATTCTACAGAAGATTTTCTACAGGAGAAAGTTATTTGCTAACTGCGGCATGCATGAAGAACACATGCTGATGAATAAAACCTTTCCAGTTCATTACAAGATCATCTAAGGCACTACAAAACCACTTATGCAGAGACAATAGTTCAGAAAGGGACAACTACATCGCTAAGTAATTCTTACAAAAATTAATTTTCATCTGAGGTTGACTACCCACTTAGCTAGACTACAGGAACAAATAAAATGATAGTCCTTACTCGGAGTAGTTCAGGGACTATTAAGGGCATACAAAAGGTAGAAGAGAGACAGCCGCTTCCCCAGAATCACCCTGCTGATAAGAGGCAGGAGGAGGATTATAAGCATGACTTAAACACCCTTTTCAAGCCGCTAAAACTACTTCCCAGAACAGCCACAATCTGGAGCACAACACTTAGCCAGATGTTGTGGAAGCATGGATAATGACTGTAAAAATGGGCTGCTAATAAGCTGAGCATGAGCTTTTCTGACAAATGAGCTGTTAGGAAGCTGTAAGCTTGCAGCAGGTGAAGCTTTTTTGAACTGAATGTTGAGGTAGCCTAAGTGCTCCGCTCCAGTACGAGATGCTGCTGGGGGAGCTTCAGACAGCATCACCCCCCTCTTCCCTATCACCTATTCAAAGAAAAATGTTCAAGTGACCAAACATTAGGATGGTGAAAACAAACATTTGTTTCTGCTATAAAATTTAGGCCTTTTTATCTTATCTTCTACAATGCAGAGCATTTCTGGCTGCAGCTACATTCAGTACAGTGATATGGTTTCCGAGTGGAACCCCTGATTGTCCCCCACCTACCGTGTGCTGGCTCAGTTCACAGACTGGCTTTTTGTTAATAATAACCAGGCCTCTTTTGGAGAAAGCTAAAATGGAAGCTCTACTCCAAGCATACACCGAATGTTCTCCTGTACCTAATGAGGAGAGAGACTGCACCAAAAAAGAGGTACTTTAGACGGCTTCAATCATGTGTTGTCAATGCCAAACTAAATCTTGGCTGGAGTAAATCCCTGAATCACATACAAGGAAAATGTAGGAACTACAGTGCCAGCTACTTTGATTACTGGTCCATTTCTGTTTTGCCAAATTGCTTCCTAATATAGATGAAACTTCAATACCCAAAAAAGATCCCTTTTCTAAAGTCTTGTAAATATTGAGCCAGGGGTAAGAGACAGTGGGGTACAGTAGCATGCTGTGGAAAAACTTCTGAAATTTGGGAAATGTTTTTCCTCCTGCCTACGAAAATAAAACCTCCTTACAAATGCCATTAGCAAAATTATATCAGTTGGCATTTCCTTAACTATTACATTAAAGATTCAGAAATACTTAGGTTTTTATGTTTGGCACTTTAAATGTACTAACCGGCCAAGCAGTTGTGCCTGTGAGCAGCTTTCTGTGCATGGCTTTGATTCATTTTAACACTTGCCTAGCAGCGATTATATACAAACTGGCTTGCTCCACAGGGCAAAAAGAATGCAGCTTCCATGCCTAAGGTTATTTTGGGCAGAGTAGCTTCCTGCCTTTGCCAAGGCAGGATGAAAAGTGAGTACGTGATTAAATTCTTATTAGACTCCTTTAGAGCATCAGCATACAGAAAGGTTGCTTACCTTAAGTAACACTTCTTTGAGATTTGTTGCCCATGCACATGCTTATGTTGTGGTTGGTGCACAGTCATGCTCTGAAAGAATTCTGGTTCAGACATGGGCATGTCACTCCCTCCATTCCAATGTAGATTTTGTAAAAGAGCGAATGAAACCCCATCCCTTGAACCTTCAGTTCCAGTGTTTGTCTAGTAGGACTCCACTCTAGACAGTAACATAGTAAAGTGGACTGTAAATTATAACCTCCTTGACAGAGAAAGAGAAGGAAAGGTAGTATTTATGTATATTCACAAATTCTACATGATATGTAATAAAAACTTAAAGCTGAAGGTACTGAGTTTAAAAAGCCTCAGAACTGAGGCTGTCAGGCTTACTCTCTCTGCAGTTGTCTCAAACTGCCTGTACTTCTTTTTTCACCTGGCCTAGCTCTAACATCAGTTTTTATTCCTGATACGTGGCTATTTCTTTTCTTTTTCTTTTGTTTATTTTTGTATGGCACAACTACAGTTTTATAAGTTATACAGTTATAAGTAAGAAATAGTTACTCTGCATAGAATGAGATACCTAGGACTCTAATGTAATGATGCAGCATTGGTAAATACAGGCTTGATATGATAGCACATGCTTTGAGAAGTGGGGGCATAAGAAGCTGTGCAGAGGAGTAATAGGCATGGGACAATAAGAGATGGGGCACAAGATCACCAATGGTCAGATAAAGAAATGCAGATCTGGAGCTGGTCAAATCTGACTTTAGGGGGAATAAAGAGAACAACAAAATAGTGTCTAACATATTTGAAAGGCACCATATGTACTACATTTGGATGTGACATGGAGTTGCAGACCAATGAAGAAATAGCAAAGGTGTAAAAGCATTTTAGCAAACACAAAAATGACCCATGGTGAGAACAAAAAACAGTTCTATGATTAGACCGTTGAGATTTCGGTTAAGTTATACTAATAAAAAATTCTTGGCTTTATAAACAAGATGTATGTGTTTTTTTGCCCATAAACAATGTTGCACAAGCAGTTGCAGAATGGGTACTCTCAAGTAGATCTGTAGATCCCAGGCTCTTTAGTCAAAGACCATTTCCCTCTATGTGCTTCCTCAGAAGTATCAGCATTAGTACTACAGAAGTAGCACTTCAGACTGTGTGCTGTCATCAGCTAAGTTAAAAACCAACATTCCTCCCACCCCTAGTGGGAATATGGCCATAAATGGGAGAATCCTCACAGGCTACTCAGGGCTTTAAATATAGTAGGCTTTGCTGGAATGCCATAGGAAACCAGTCTATCCCAAAAAACAATGAATGTTATGCTGAAGACAAATCAGAAATCTTCGCATCAAATACTGCTACCCCCGCATCTAACAGTGAATAAAGAGCAGCAAATTACACAGTGCCTCAAATGGAGTCATCCTTTTTTTATACCTTGTGTAGCACTGTGAAAACAGTATGAGTATCCTTTCTCTGGAAACCACTTTGGAAGAACAGATTCCACCCAAAAATGCCTATGGACAATTATGCCAAGGAGAGAAACGGGTAGCAGTCATAGCTTTGCCATACTGCACTATACTTCCCTTTAAAATACACCAAATAAACACGCCTTACACAATGCGCTGTAAGAAAATAACTATGAGAAACATTGGCAAGCAAGGAAAGTCAACTGGAAGTGACTGAGGAAATCCACATTATAAACTGGTGGGCAGAGTTTCAAACCCCTGCTCATTAGACAATGCTGGTATTTGCCTTGGGGTACAGCCTTATACCCAAATAGAGCCATCAGAAGTTGCTGAACAACCTTGAAACTGGAAATATTTGAAGATACCCCTGTATTTTCTTCTCCTGCATCATGTATTTCTCTCTCTCTCTCTGGCTGAAAGAGTCAGCATATTTCAGACTGCAGAACTCACTTTCACCTTCCCTCAACCATCAGCTTACACTGGCCTGTCACAAATTTCCCTATTAGGCCCCCTGACTGATTAATGGGAAGGAGCAGATGTCCAAGTCTGTATCTATCACGGCAGACAGCTCTCTCTGTCATTTACCTGTGTGAAAAGCGCGGCTCTTCCTCATGCTGGAGAGCCCAGCACTAGGAGGGAGAGCCTGGTATTGACCGAGCTGTCCGCCTACATCTGCATACTGGAAGTGCACATCCACTGCCGCAGCTGCAAGGAAGTAACTAATTACAGACCAGCGCTAGTGCCCGGAACAGCGCAGAAAAACTGCTGCCGTGATAATGGATGATGGGTTCTTGTGGAAAGAAATGCAGGTTTCCCTTTCTTTTCAGAAATACTATATATCTTGTATAGATATTTACATGTGTTTCAATCTAAATTGATCAGGAAATCCCTTGTACATAGCTTCCACAGACCTTTAAACATTCCAAAACTGAAAATTTACTGTAAATTGGTGAGGGTAGATAAAATTTATGGAGAAAAACAGGCAGTAACAACCATTTACAACCTGGCAAGAGGAACGCAAAAAGGAAAAAATGATATGATGGAAACAAATATGTTGGCTTGTGCTTCCATAAGCTCTAATGATTAACTTGCAATAACTGTTGGCAGAAATCAGGTTTTGTCCTTTGCTTTTCTGGCTACTCAGGGTCAGCAGAGCTCAGGAGATGTTGAAGAAGAGGTATTCATCTAGTTCTAATTGGCACAAGTGGTCTTGTTCAACAGTATCTGGAAAATATTGTTACTTAACAACAAAAAATATCTGGAGAGCTTGTTTTTATTAAGCAAATAAGGGCAACTCCTACTAGTGTAAAAAACAAGTGACCCAAGTAACTGCTGCACTTAAATAAGATAAACACTCCTGTACAAAGTCTTATTTAATCCAAATACGTTTTTGATTAAAAATATTTGTTGTGATTTATTTGAAAGGAGTTTTTAGTCACATGCTCTCAGAGAAAATGCATCTGTAGAGCTGAAAGGTTCAAGGACTGGTCTACAGTTTTCTCTGAGCCTCACTTAGACTGATTAAGGATCAAAACTTAAGAGCCTGCTCTTTGACTGACTCAGCCAAAGTAGAGATTTGAACTAGCATCAGCCAGTATCTTTTATAGCAAAAGTTATAAACTTTTTGTACTGAACAAAAGCATAATTTCAAAACCTGGCATCAGAAATGTAATTGTCTGCTGGTGAATTCTAGTCTGAGGCTTCTTTTAAGGCTGTTGAAGCAATGTTTACACCTATGCTTCCAAATACCTATTTAATTTCAGTAAGTGAATGATAGTTCAATCTATTTTTGCAATATGTTTTTGAATAGATTTAAGACATTTAAGCAACCTCCTAAGTTATGTGCAGAGAACCAGTAAACCTGCATGATGGATACAATACGGTTATCCTTGGGCCCAGACTGGAGAAGACTGGTTGATCTCATCAGCAAGTTGCTAGAGCAACAGTCTTCTGGATACAGCAGCATAACCAGCATGAATGAAGTTTGCAAACTGTTGATTTGTGAACCTTTTGCAGTTAAGGTCTATGCGTGAAAATGAACAGGTTAAGTACATACAATCTTCTTCTAAAGGGCAGATCTAGCCCCTAAGGAAGTGAAGTGGGAGATGGTAGGGAGAATCATTAAAAGAATATCACCATTTTCATACTAGGGAGAATACTGGTTGATTGATAGGCTAGAAGAAAACAGTTTCATACATGAAAAGTGAACTGATGGTCATTGTCAAAGGACAAAGTCTTCCAAAGGTGTTGACTGACCAAAGGAAGCGGAAGCCTATCTCATTACACCTCATAAACTCATAGGAGCCATAAACTCATAGGATGTTGCCTTAAGACATGGTAGTTTTTTTGAGAATCTATTAAATAAAGACTGAATTTTAATCAATAACTGGCTTTTCTTCATGTTCTAGATGTTTTACAGGTGGAAAATGGAAACTGTGCTTTGGGGGAGGGATGATGCATAGGAAAGGTAATTCATACTTAAATCAACACTTGCTGAGAAAACATGACTATATCAGGAAAAAACCCTGTTCATTCTAAAGAGATTAAGAAAAAGATAATACCTGGCATCAAATAGTAAAAGGCTGCTGCAGAGAAAGCTATTTTTTGTTTTTTGTGTCCATGGTAGACAGGAAAAGAAGTCATGAGTTCAAATCACAGACAAGAAGATTCAGAGTCATTACTGGAGATAGCCTTTTAATGGGAAACATAAGAAAATACTGCAATAGATAATTCAGGGAGGTTTTGAAGTCCCTCTGCTGCCCACTCTTAACTCTATCAAATCATTGAAGATGTTTAAAAGTAGCTTAGAATGACCTAAAAGTAAATCTCATGAATAATCCACCATTACAAATCTTGCCTTAGGACTGAAAGGGTAACTAGAAAAGCTCTTGTGATGCTTTCCTACCTTATGATATCCTTAGGCTAGTAAACACTGTCTCTTCAGATTCTCTATTTTGCTAATAACTTAGCAAATAACTATTAGCTAATAACTATTAGCATAATCCAGTGGTGAAGATGTGTCCTGCTATGTGACTTAAGAAACAGTCTGGCATTTGGAAAAACACCTAAAAGTTCACTAATTAAATAGTTTCTCAATTCTGACCCACTATAGGTGAATCTGTTGTGTTACAGAAAAAGTATTTCTAAATGTATGAATCCTTACACAAGTTAAAAGGATGCTGATTTGTTTTTTCTAAATCAGGAAATGCAGAAGACTACTTTACCCTAATCTGTGTTTTAATGTATTTAGGGAGGAGTTTAAGTTAACCAGAGGAGTTGGATGAGGCAAAGATTTAACTTCTCATGCTAACTGTTATACCCTTGGCCCAAAATACAGGCGATGCCAACTTGTGTTGAAGCCCGTGCTATCAGGTGATCAGGTGTAATTTTGAGCCAGAAAGTGTCTTTTGCTCTTTGGAGCATACTTTCCCTATTACTGCACAGTGTTAAGACACGCTATGTTTTGTACTAGATGCTGTACATCTTTGCTATCATGCAGACAGCAGACTGCTGTTAGAAGGTCTTCAAGAGAAGACACTATGTTAGAGTCACTATTTTAGAGTCCAGAAGTTTCCTGGCCACATCAGGAGCAGTGAGACGACCTGAGCAGCAGACCCTTCTCTTGTCAGGATAGGAAAGCACTCATCCAGCTCTAATGCAGGAATATCGTGCATGTAAAATATTTAATGCAACTGTTTAGCAGGATGCCTATGATACATATGTTGTTGATGAGGCCTGAAAGGAGTAACTGAGTTTTTAAAGTGACTTTTCTCAATAAATTGATTTGCTGCTCATTTGGCCATACATCTCATATCTAATTCATTTGGCTTTCAGTCACTTGTTAATGAGCCTACTCTTCTTTAGAAGTTACAGTGTAATTCGGAATTAGTTAATAGGCACAATGATATTACTTCAGTTTGGAAGCATTCTAAAGTAGGTGGCCAGTCATCATTAATTCATGTGGTTTTCACTGTAACATTAATCATGAAAAATTAATTCACTTTACAGTTATGTGTGATATGTAACTTAATTTACAAGAGTTACTCAGTAATTTTGCAATTAAAATATCATTATCTTATAATGCTACCTAGTATCAAATCTCTTTTTTTTTGAAACTTTATTACAATATTTTTTGCATAAATATAAAAAGATCAGCAAAATTCTTAGTCAAAAATGCCATGTAAGCAGAAGCACTTGTGCTAGGGAATGCTAATCAAGTTCTAAGAACAGCAGCCAGGGAAACACTTTCACAAAGGCAACTCAACAGTCGAGCAAGTATAAAAACATTTAAGGAAACTGTTTCACTGATAATTCTCATCCAATGCACCATTAGCATATGTTTTCCACCATACAGTTCTATTCTGGGGTGCAGGAAGAAGTGGGAACAACATACAATTGAAGATGTAGCAAAACATTTATTGCAAAATATTTCAGTTAAGATGAAGTTAAATAGGAAGCTTTCGACTAACCTCGATAGCTGCTGAAGTCCTGTCTGTCATTTTTGTCAACCTAACATTTCATCTTAATAAAAATAAATTACTAACACCACTTAAAACATGACCTAAATTAACATCCTGTGTACTACCAGGGTCTGGCATCTAGCAACAAACAAAACATGGAAAGTAACTTGTCCACTGATGAACTGAGTAAGAGCCCAGCATGAGATAGCCAGTAAGACCTGTATTGCTTAATTTCCCAATAACAGCTATTGCTATTAGTGCGCCAACAGAACTTATTTTTTTCCCTCAGGGCTGCATTTACTTTTCATTAAAAAAGTAAAATGATGGTCTTCATACATGCCTATACACAAATGACAGAAAGAAGTGCTGTCCCTCCTCACGTGCCCAAGGAATACTAACAAATCTTTAGCCTATACTACCCTGATTAGAGACCTTAGTTCAGATCCTCATAAAAAAAAAAAATTCCTCCTCATACAAAAGACTCTTGAATATCTGGTTTGTAAGCAAATCCTACTTAAAATTAGTAATTCACTTTGAACTGTGATTGTTCTATACCAATAGTACTGACTACAACTGTTTATGAATTTTTATTAGGTTAATACCAAAGACTACACATTGGATTAAAAAAAAAGTTCTAGAGTCTCTAATGCTAGAAATCAGGGAAAAAAGA
This sequence comes from Sagittarius serpentarius, assembly GCA_034782735.1. Classification (NCBI taxonomy): domain Eukaryota; kingdom Metazoa; phylum Chordata; class Aves; order Accipitriformes; family Sagittariidae; genus Sagittarius; species Sagittarius serpentarius. Next base: position 24,165,698 of record JAVKLA010000027.1, on the reverse strand, counting down.
TTCAGAAAAGATGAAACAGGTATAAAGATTTTCCCCCAAGGGAACAGGTAAATACAGTCCCTGACTAGAAAAGCAGGTAAGAAGATGGACTCACTGAAGTCAAATGCATGACTAAGTAGCAAAATAATTCTGCTCCAAACCTTTATAATCTAATTTTTAGAGAGCCTAAAGAACACAATATCCTCCAAGTACAAGGCATGAGTATTTAAAAATCTGTATGGGCTCAGGTGACTTTTCCCTCCTTTTCCAGAATTGTGAGTAGAAATTCCAGTGGTCTTGAGGTGTTACTATAATTGTCTATATAGATGTTTTTCACTTTCTCTGATTATGGCAAAATACCTCATCTGCAAGATTCCCTCCTGTCCCACTACTGCAGTTTGTTATAAACCAGTAAAAGATGTTTTTTTTCAGGACTGTGCCTTGGTGCAAAACCAAGTGCTCACAGGTCTCAGTGTCTGTTTGCAAATCAACCCAGAGACATGAAATCCTCAAACATGCAGACATCATCTTGATATAATAGTTCTTCACCAGGTCCTATTGAACTCAACAGAAAAACTAATGACTTGGATCACATACTATTTATTTTTTTATATCCCTCACTTAAAGTAATTTCTCTCACTCAGAAATAATGAATAAGATGTAGAATAAAGCACTGGAGGTACCCAAAGAGGAGTCAGTAGGTGCACTTGAACCAGAGAATGTTTCTATACCAGAGCAGTTGGTTTCTTCACCTTAAAATTTCTGAATGGAGTCTCTCCCATCTTGCCTAGTGATGAGAAAATAATAATATGACAAGAAGGCATTGCAAACAAAAGCATAAGAAGATCCAGCAGCTGGAAGTTGACACTGCACAAAACTCAGGCTTGAGAAACACCACCTGTCTGTAGAGGACATGGTAGAACCTACTGTTTGAAAGGCTAGAGTGTCTAACCTCAAGTTTGTTTTCTTTTTAGTTAAAGATGCATGTTTATTAGAAAAGATGGGCTCTGTGGCTTGTCACAGCTGTCAGGCTTATGGCAGGAATTATTTCTAAGAAGCCTTATAGTCTGTATTATTCAGAGATCTGCCTAAATTATTGTAGTGGACTCTTCTCTCTGCAAAATATATGGAAAGTGGAATTTGTGTCTTGATTCTTAATATGTTCTCAATTTGGATCTGTAATTTGCTGTCCAGAAATATTCCAATTCTGAACAAATAATTTCTTTAGCATCCAGATTTCTATACTTACCAATTAACATAGCAAATACATATTTATAAGAGTGTTCCTCTTTTTGTTTGTTTCAGAGGTCAGACATCTTTAAATGTGAATGTTCTGGCATATTAAGGCATGGGAATAGTGAGGGTCCATCTTTCACTCTTTATTTCAGAACTCTAAGTAACAGAAGTTAAATGCATTTTTTAAAAGTGTCTGTGTTAAGATCAAATATATAAAGTTCAAATGTAGCATAGTTTACTAGAACTGCAGTGAAAGTTAATTCCTTTTTTGCATTCTTTTCCTCCTTTTCAGTTTAACACCTGACTATTTCTATCTATTTCTGATACCCTACATCTTCAAGATGCTGACCCATCTATTGCAAGAAATGGAAGTTCAAAACAGGATAGTATTTTAGTGGTCCTTGATTTAAATGCTGAACTGGAATACGAAACAAACATACAAAAAAGCAAAGCAAAACAAAAAGAACCCTTAAAACCTTCTAATGATTTATATTGAAATGTCATAGCAGAAAAGATAACCAAGTAATTTTGTTCTCTACCTTTCTGTCACATTTGAGGTTGTGGTGTTTTGTTTGGTTTTTTTTCTTGTTTTTTTTTTCTAGTGACTGATAAATAACATGCCATTCCATTTCAATATTGCAAAAAATGTTTGCATTTCAAAATCCATAATGGGAATCAGACAGTTTCTCTAATGAAAAGGAGTGATCCTGACTGAAGAGAAGCTAACAGCCTTGTAATTAGGGCATTCACTTGAAAATTGAGAAAGCCAGATTCAGGTCTCTATTGTATCAGCCTGATCAGGGACTTCAATCCAGGTCAGTGCCCTAAATAGCAGACTCTGTTGCTTTGCAGCAGAAGTCTCTCCTTCTTCCCTGAAACGGGTGTCTCTCCTATTTCAGGAAGAATGGAGTGGGGGGTGTGGTGGTGGCAGCAGAGAACCTGTCTAGATCAAAGATGACCTTTATGGGGAAGGTTTCATTGCAGCTGTTACAATTCTGCAGAAAAACCTCTGCTTTAATGACAGTGGTTTACAATTTAAAAATCCAGAAAAAACATTTCTTGTAGTAACTTTTCCTCTCAGAGGAAGATTTCTGCAGTGTCTTCTGGGTCAACGATTGTGTGGAGGTATAACCTAAAAAAATAGTGTGACATTAGGACTACAAATTTTGGTATAAAGCACACTGAGTCCATGCGTACTACTTTGTTGTTCAAGCATGGTTCGTGCACAGGTAAAAACCACTTCTGTCTAAACATATAGTAATGCAAAAATACATAAAGTAGGTCTCTTGCTCCTTATTCTGTAAATCCATGTTTAAAAACCTAGATTAAAAAGTAATACCCCAGAAAAACACATTTTTACCTGTAAAGTTCTCCCCATTCTACCGCACAAACATGCAAACCAGTTACTACTAAAATATTTGACAATTTCTAAATCAACTGCTGTAGTAAAAACAGCCTGCAAGTAGCTTGATTGGCAATCCTTTTTGCTGCTTCCCAGGAAATAGCTCTTTAGCACCCCTTAAATATGAGCCTTGCAGAGTTACAGCTTTTAGTACAGAAGAAATATGTTGAGCTGTAGTCAATTTTCAGACCAAATGAGATGTAAAGGTCATGAAGAATGAGAAAAGTCTAAAGCTGCTTTTATCTAAACAAAGATCTGAATCGAGTACAATAAATGACACAGTTGGCAGTACAGGTGCATTAAGATATTTCACCAGGGATTACTTTGGCAAATACTCATTTTAACTCTTATGGATGGCCTAATTACACTTACTTTGGACTAATCACATCAGAATACCTCTTGAAAGTTAAATTTCTCTATTTAACTGCAATTGCTTCCTGCAATATTACCTCAACCCAATGGTGACTTCATTTCGCATATGAAAAGAGACAAGGCTGTGCACAGCAGCTGGGCTCCTCGCTCCAGACATTATTCAGGGAAGTTTCAAGAAGTACCGGGTTTTCTTTTGTGCGGCTGTCCTTACTGCTAGCTAAAAGAGGTAGATTGTGTAACTATTCCAAAGCAGAAAAGCCACAAAGGTGTGCAAAAGGGATTATAGCTCTTGTGTGATTAGAAACACTTCTTATTTTTTCATTTGTGGAGTAAAGTGACGCAATACCTGAGAGCATTTGGCGTAAGCAGGTTTGTTCCTAAACTCCCTGAAATCAAATGTGATTTTGCTAAGCAGATCAGCTTAATAATGCTAAAACACATCCACAGATTCTGCAGACATGAAAGGAAAATTGATCCTCATGTGAATGAGTTTTGTAATCCAGAGATGCCTTCTATTACAAAATCTTCTTTAAGCAACCACATGTACTAAAATGTAGAAAATAAACACTGGTAATCACTAGCTCTAGTTGTATTTTAAAAGAGAAAATTAATTATCTAGAACAAGTAGCTGATACTATGTTTTTTCTAGTTGAAATGATTCACCAGTCGAACAACGGTAGAAACCTCTTTGCTTTGATTCCTGTAGTTGGTATTTCAAATAAGAACTGGACTTGATTAATTTTGATAGAAACTTTGAACAATTCTTTACTCAGAGGCAGTGGCTGAGATGTTCAAAATATCCAGAAAACTTATTTCATTTTCTACATTATTTGCCACCATTAAAAGAACAACCAAAGTGATTACACTACCTGTATTACGGTGTAGAGAGAGAACTGATAGGACTTTCTAAATCTCAGGCAGCACTCTTAAACAGGCTACTAAAAAATTTCAAGCACCAGAAAAATCTGTTTGCAACCTGCCCAACACAGTTTTTTTATGATTCTGGAAAAGAAAAAGCCTTGCTTGCTCATAAGAATGGAATAAATCCCACTCATTGTCCCTAAAACACATCTCCTGGATTAAGGAATAGAAATAAGGTGGGTTTTTTTTACAGTAGATTTATAAACATCATTGCATGTAAATAATAAATATCAACAATAAACCAGAACTGTAGCACCTGGCACAAAAGCAAAAATAAGTAAATTAATAAATGAAGACAAATTAAGTTTTGTGTGGTGGGCCTAAGAATAAAAAAATCCAGAACACAATACAGAAATATTTGCTGTGCTCAGTACTTACAATAAAAAAAAAATTATCAAACTTGTCCAATCCTATGCTCATTACATGGGAAATCCTTTCAGCAGAATAAAGTTACATGTGATCAAGACTTACATTCTGTCAGATGTCTGCAAGTTTAAGTGGGCCATATTTACTCCTAGGACAGAGCAGAAGTAATGAGTCTGATGTGCACGGGATGTATTGGCCCACCTTTATTTCTGTTTCACAGATAGTTCCACAACAAAACCAAACAATTTAGTACTTTCACCATTCGAGCAGAGCGTCCCATGCAGGGTGTATGCATAAATCTGAATGTTCGCAGATGTGTTGGACTTTGTGCACACATGCTGTCAAATTTTCTTCTATCACTGTCTTGACAATACTCTGAGCTTTAAGCAGGTAGGGAAACTAATGCAAAAGCAACCTTGACCAGAGCAAGCGCCACTGAGGCAATAATCTGAAGTAAAACAAGCAGGTAACATCTATCGTAAGAATAGAAACCAAAATAGAATATGAGAATATTAGGGCACTTGGCCTGGGCATGATGGTAGTGTACTGTGCAGCTGGTCAAATCTGACAACCCAAGTATATGGCCTTGCCTTACCTTATTTATTTACTTTGCTTAGTAACATCTTTAAGCATTGTCCAACCTTCCCTTTTTCACATAACTCCAAGTTCCTAAAAAGCAGTTATTTTGAAGGCATGCTTGATCAGGGGAGTTGGATGAGATGATGTCAGAACAATTTTGTGATCCTGTGATTCCACGGAATGCTCTGACCCAAGATGCAGTATTTTTATTCTGCTCTGTTGGAGAATCGCTGTCATGCAGATCTCTTCTCCAGCTAGGCTCCTCAGCCAATCTTTGAAACATCCACCTCCTAAACATATGCACATCTCTTGAACCAGTCATCCTCTTGCTTTAGCGAGCTCTAACATTTGCAGGAGGATCCAATTACTTAAAAAAAGAAAATGGTGCTAAAGAAGGCCCTGATGAGGAGAAGGCTTCCTCTCTTTGTGAGGACCATGCACGGAGAGAAGAGCCACGCTGTGATGTGCTCTTCATGAACTCTGAACCAGCTAGAACTTATTTTTGCATGGTGATTTCATTCATAGGTGCAGCGTGTAATCATGCCTGCAGGTCACAGAGGTGTGCATCACTGTCGACAAGTTTAAATCTAACGTGACAGGGTAGAGCACCCTTCCAAGCATAGTGGGCAATAAGTGCTTTTTGGATCCTTGCCTATTTCAGTGTCCAAAAGCAACAGTAACTCTTGAAGCAGCAGAAGTTCAGTAAAATAGCAAGTCTGCCAACTGTCTCTATCATCTAAATGCAGATGTGTTCAGTGAGGAATGAAATCTCAAGGTTATGAATTTTTTAAAGTCTTTCCTTTTTGCCCACATCAACCTGTTAAAAAGTTCATGTTCACTCACTTGCTGATCTTTCATAAGACCCTGAACTGAGGAGAAAGATTATTTAGGGCACTTTGAGAGCAACAGTGAGTGCAGTAACACTGGCCATATACTTCTGGTGCTACTCTCCTTAGCAGTATCACTGGACTTCATAAAGAAAAGAGAAGGAGGACAGGGCCAGCTGTCAAAGCAGAGAGTTTTTGGAAGAAGTTTTCTTGTTTTAATATGGCAGAAAGTGTTTGAATGAGTCTTAGCAACCTTGAGAATCCTTAATATCTCTCTAAGAGCAAAGTATTCCTAGATTGAAAGGGTTTAAGTGTTGCATATCATCATGCAGCTTTATGTCTGTTGTGCTGGATCCCCACAATTGCCTGAAACTCAGCAAGGAAGGGCAGATAACAACACTATTGAGATGTAGTTAGTGCCTGCCAGCTGTTCAACTAGCTTTTCTAAAGCACACTTTTTCCAAATATTTTCCCCCTCATTTTCATCACAGATCTAGTATTTGCTATTTCATGCCCTGTTTTCAGAAATATCCTCCGGTTATTTTTGCAGCTACTCCTCCAGTGATCCATGCAAGCCTAGAGCTTCCTTCAGGACAGCCTTGCTTTTCTCCATTTCCTGTTCCAGAAAGAAACCAAGATTTGAGATCCCTGTGCTTTTGCCCCAGCTGCATTCACATCTCTTTCTCAGTGCCCCAGGCTCCCAGCTTTCCGTAGTTCCTCTTTGCTCCACTCTTCTCCATGCATTACTGCCCATCCTCCCCAACTAATACACCTCATACCCTTGCTACTCACACTTCTCACCTCTTCCTCGCCTCCCAGGCTACCTGAGACTGCTTCGCTACTGGATTCCTTCCTTCTTCTCCCAGAAGCCTCCACAGGAGGGAAAGGACCGATTTTCAGGTATGATCTGCCAGTAGCTCCCCACATTGTACCTGGTCTCTTACTGCTTTCCTTGGAATCCATGTCTGGTTTCTTATGCAAAGCACTAGTCTCAGAGTAGCCTCCAGCAGCCAGCAAGGCTTCCTCTGCTTCTAACTTACAAGACAAACAATAGGCCTCTTCAGCTAGAAACATTTTTTTTTTCGTACTGTATCTCAGTTGGTCAGTCATCTACTTCAACCTCATGGACTGGATGTGATCCAGAAGCCACATACTACACAAGCCAGATTTTAAATAGTTTATAGGGAAAGATGTACTCTACAGAAATCTCCTACACTTAAGTGAAAAAAGTTTCCTGGAGGGGAATCTAAGGGAAATAAAAGATCCATTTATATTGTTGAGATTCAAGGATAGCTATGACTTAAGTTATTTTTCCCACTTAAAATGAGAAGGACCATCGCTGATGCTGGAGTGGACCACACAGAGAAGGAAAGGGGAAGCAGATTCATAATACAGCTCTTAATGAATGCTATTAGTAGCAATACCATGAAACAGTAATTGATGAATCAGAAAAAATGTATTATTTTTTCTGCAAATGAAAATAAGCAATAAATTTTCTGTGAAAGCACAGATTTAGCAAGATCAGTTACTGAGCTGCACAGTATTAATGGAGCTGAATGCTTGGATTTTCGCATATATGTTTCAGGTCTCTTTTTGTGACAGTGTGCAAGGAGTAAAGAGATAAGGAAAAGGCAAAGTATCAAGCTAAGGCAGAAAAATGTTCTTCCCCATCCTCATCAAACTGTCTTGTCTATAGTTTTTAATATATACTTTCACTGCTCCTTAAAAATAACTCCATAACCTGTCCTGGCTGTGCAAGTCATGGCCAAACACTGCCCTGTTCCTGCTGTGCTGCATGAGGATCCGTGGAAGAAATACGCCATCTCTCAGGGAGGGACAGAAGAATGCTTTGAAGGTGCTGATTCAGCCCTAGGGGCGTAAGTACAATACAACAGTGATAGGTAGCAGTTAATAAAAACCTTAGCTAAGCTACTTTTTTTTAAAGCTTGAGTTTATAGTCGCAAGGGGACCCTTGGCAGGCCTACCCTTCTTATGTCAGAACAAACACAAATGGACATAAATATTCAACATATAAAGAGTGTTGCAGGGAAAAAGTAGGTATATTCCCCTTGCAAACTTAAAATCCATAACTACTTTATGTCAAGCACATTTTAAATTTAATGAACAGAACTGAAGAATGAAGTATGGTGCACCTAAAGGGGCCTAGAAATGCCATACAAGTAATGGATGCCATACAGAAGGATTTAAAGTTGTTCTAGAAGCTAAATAAAAAGGAAGGGCAGAAGAAAAACATTAAATATTTCAGTCAGGTCAGTGTGCTGCTCCTTGGTGTATTGACCTTACTCAGTCAAGGGGTGCCCTGGGGAACAAGCCATAGTTTCAGTTCCCTCCTACTCCTTTCTGCAACCATGAGCTTGACCTTTGTACTGACAGTAAAGGAAAAAGGAAAAGCATTGGAAAGCCTCACCTTTCCCACAAACTTCATTGAATAAGTTTGATTGCCAGCTAGAATTTGTAATCTAGTCCAAGAACATTCTGATGAACATGTGACATGAACATCTGTTTCCCCCCAAAGTGCAAAGGGTGGGTGTAGTTTCACATAGACCATAAATAATAAAACAAACAAACAAACAAACAAACAAAGGCAATTCTGTAAAGAGGTTGATGAAAAACAGTCAGGAATTCCTCATCCACCATTCTTCTCCAGCCACCACTTATATTCTGCATTTTGCATATATTCTTTCACCTCCTTGTCACATTTTCATTCCCTACACTTAAGCAAGTGCCATTCAACTTGATCCAATATCTGGATTGTGGTTTGAATGTTTGGATCATTTGAGGCTGACTGAAGTTCTTATTCCCAGGTGTGACTACAGCTGGGTCTGTGGGATGTGGGGAAGGATCAAACTAAAAAGTTAAGATTCTGCTGCCTTTTCTGCGTGTCAGGTCAATGAGCTACTCTCACAACACTTTCAGTCCACAGCATGGTCAAAGTCCACACTTTTGGACCAAATGTGCTAGGAACAGGAGCAAAATAATACCAAAATCAAATAAATATTTGTCAACACCAGCAATGTGCAAGAATTTCTATTCAGTTCACAAAAAGAGATGGGAGAAAAGGAAAGGGGACAAAAACTGAGTTGCACTACATTCCTCTCCCAGTCCTCAGAGAGACAGCAGTATGGCTGCTGAGGCTTTACCCTACCATCCCCAGAACTTCAGACCTTGATAGGCTACAGCAAGAGCAGGGATCTCCTAGAGCTCTCTGCTGACTGGCAAAATTGCTGAGAGGCCTCTTCAGCTATGGAAAAAGAAAAGGGTGTGTTTTCAGCCAGATGTGGGGCTGGGAGATGTGCAAAGCTGTCTGGAGGGTACAAAATGATTGATGTGGGGCTAGGAAGCATATAATTAATTGATGTTGCTATACTAAGAATGCATAATAAATTGCTGTAGGTCTGGAGGGACGCAGATTAATTAATTGGGGCTTAGGGAGAAAATGGTGCTCTTAGTACCACTGGGCAATATTTTATGCAAATATGTGTAATGTTATGCAAATTAAAAATCTACTGGGGTTTTTGTGCCATAAGATACTGGCAGAGATGTGCCTGCATTGTAAAACAAATTCCCTCTGCAGCTACAGCCTGACTAGAATTGGGTGAAGAAGGTAGAAATGATGTATTTTCAAATATTACACTATTTTTAAAATTGCATATTAAAAATAATTTTTACTCAGATGTGTACAAAAGCATTTTGTTTTCCACATACGCTTTTGTAAATGTGTATTGGGCTAAATAACTAACTGAAAATAATACAGTAAGGAAACTTTTCAAATTATTCTAAGACCTCTGTGTGGCTGAGCTCTCATCCAGCAAGATGTGCTGCTTGGGAAGAGAAATTACAGGATGCCCATGAGGGGAACAGCATTGCAGGGTAATGTGAGAGGACTGTAATTGCTACACTCTGATATAAGAGAAAGAGAAAGAATCCTGGCTGCAACTACTAAAATAAGGATCTGAAATATGAGGGCAGTAAAACCCTAATCTTTTCTGACCTGGTGTCTGCCCAGACACACAATAAAGAACCATCAGGGATTAATCATTTGAGGAAGGAATTTGAGAAGAGTTATCGTACTCTCTGCTAAATTTTGCAAGACTTCTCTGAAGAGAAAACATTCAAGAATGTGGTGGATGTGTGATCATCATTTGACGTACTGTGGTAATTTAAAGTAGAACACAGCTACAGAAGAAGAATGAGATCACTAATGGAAGTTTCAAGTAGCAGTGATTCTGGCAAGAACAGTGCACTTTCTCCAAATGAATTTGATTGTAGCCCTTTGTACTGGGGTTAATTTCATCCCAAGAAAAAAACACTTAGGACATTAAGATGGTATTAAGTTAATGGCATTATTATATTGTCTGCCTTTTTTTTCCTAAAGACAGATAACTTTATGTCTACGATGGTCAGAAAGTTGGGTGCAAATATGTCTCTGCTTGTCTGGAATGAAAAAGTAGGTTGCAATAAAATGCAAGTTGTGGGCCTGATGGGGAAATCTCTTGCTTCTGTCGCACAGAAAGCTAGAACAAGATTGATCTTATTCACAATTTTTTAATTTTCTTACAGATATTACCAGTCTTGTTCATATCTACCTAAATGTAAAAAAGACCTTGTAAACACACATACATATACATTCTGTGGTGTATAAAGCTCACTTTTCTAAATCCCATTCACTCCCTCATTTATTTAATTGTAAATGTCACTGGGAAAAAGCTACTTATTTCTGTTAACTAAATTAAGCCAAGCTTGTCCTTAGGTGAATATTGCTAATCTAATTTCCAAAGGTGCTGACACAATAAGAACATTTGTGTAATTTCTATAGATTTGTTATTAATATCAGGCATAAATCAATAGGGACCTTAATAAAATTAAAAGCTTTTCTTTTTTTCTTGATTTGTTGTATTTATCCAAAGAGACTGAAGAATCTCTGTCTTTGGTGGTTTCCACAGCTGGTCCAGACAAAAAATTTCAGTCTCGTTTGGTATAACAGACCACGGAACTTCCTTGAATTAATTCTGGGCTGAGCTAGGACATAGCCTTTAAAATAACATCCCATGCTTACTTTAGAAATTTTGACTGAAACTTTTGGTAAACTGTTCCTAATGGCCCAACTGTTAAATATGTGCTCTATTTTGAGGTTTGCTTTTTCTCACTTCAGCTTCAAGCCTTCACATTTTGTTACACCTTTCTCTCCCATGCTGAAGAGCTGATCATCAACATGTTAGACGTTATACTTAGAGCAGTCACTCTTCTACTCTGTCTCCTATTTTGGTATTTGTTTTCTATTTTGATATCAATGTCCTGTTTTCTTCATCATTCATGAACCTGAGTATCTTTGTGCCATCTACAGAATTTATCAGTGATTTTTCTTGTCTTTCCAACTGGGTAAAAGAATGATTAGAATACTGATTCTACCATGAACTGCACAAAAACCACACACCTGCTGTACGATTACTTCCCATTTACCATTCTTTTGAGACTAGTTTTTAATCCATTTGCTGAGCACTATACCTATGCCATAAGACAGTTTCTTAGTCAAATTTCTACTTGGAATGAATCAAGTGCCTTGGAGAACTGATGTACTGTTACTTCTTGTAACTGATGGTACATCAGTTCAACCTTACTACATGGTGTTAAAATACAAAAAAGGATACATATTTAATTTCTCAAGCCCTATTTTCAGTGAAGTCATGCTGATATTAGTAACATTATCCCCATGTTCATTCTTGATCAGTCAAGCCCCGCACCCTCAATTTCACTGTTTTTTCCTGCAATTTAAAACAATTATGACAGGACCATTGTTATGCAACCTGTCCCTTTTACCATTTTAAATTACTTATATAATGCTCTTTTATTTCTGTTGGGTGTGCTTTATAGGCCCACCCTTGGCAAACAGGCCAGGATAACAGCAGCTGACAAGACAGGAGTGAGTGTAAGGGTATGGGTGAGTGGGTCATCCAAACTGCTTGAGATAGCATTTGCACAAAACTGATCTAGGTAAAGAGGAAAACAACCATTGACCTGATTAAACAGTAACTAGGGAATTATGAGAAGACTTTTGGGAAAAAAAAGTCAGCTAAACTGAAATGCAAGTGAAACGCAGCTCTGTAGTGGGCAGGAGAAGAGAGGAGCAGGGCAGCAGCGGGGTTGGTGTGACCCTGCCAGATGTAGCCGCGTGGCCCGGGAGCTCTGCCTGGGCCTGGCAGCAGGGTCTCCCCATGGGCAGCCCCAGCTGCTGCCTTCAGCTTACCCACAGCCATCATGGGGGCACCCAGGGACCTGCACCCCAAGGGCTCACGATCACCTCCCAAGGGCTGTCACCCACCCACAGGGGATGGGGAGGGAAAGCTGGGGCATGCATCTCCCACTACAGGGATGCGCTCTGTTGGGATTAAATCTAGAGGGGGATTTAGAAATTTTGGAAGCATTTGTTAAAATTTTGCAAGTGCCTAGCATTGAGGTTGATCTCTTGTTATCGATGTGGGTCATGAGTTCCAATTAATTTTGTGTTGTTAATAAATCAATAAACTGCTTCAGTCCTGATTTGGTTTAAACTACATGAACTGAACAATTCCTTCCTGTGAAAATTCTACTCTTCTGAAACTGTTACTCCAGTTCAAGACTTACTGAAGATAACTCTCGAAATGTTAGCAGCTGAGAACCTCCCTGGAGAACATTCCTGCAAGTTCTTTAGACATTCTGGGATGAAAATAAATTTTCAGGATTTAAATATAACTTATTTTATAGCTCTGTAATGAATTCTGGAATGGAAACCATTTCATCATCATTCTGCAATCTGAATGTATCTGGCAATTTCCAAATACAGGAGAAAAAACCCTTACAGATACATCTATATTGAAACTAAAACAACAAACACCCTACGTTTCTTCCCAGCAATGCACTAATACCCTTCTTTCAAATTGTGTTTGTTCTTTATACTTAAAATGCTCATAAATCTAATCTAATTTAATATTTCTACATATTCTTATTTCAGTCACCTATAGCTTTCTCAGACTGTGAATTTTTTATGGTGTGTTTTTAAGCCGACCAGCTTCTTTTCATGATTATTTATCTTTTGGCAACAATTAAAATTTTTTAATCATTCCTGATCATGTTCATATTAGCCATTTTAGCTCTTTCTCCACATTGAGCTTGCTCATGTCTACTTTCAAGGTTTGTAAAAATGGCCTTTATGAGCAGCAAGTATACTAAATAAGAGCAGCTTGTGACCATTCGTACCTAAGCAATCAGTGCATTTTTGTTCCATAATTGGTTCTTCTCTATCTATCAATACTGATTTCTTCTGCAATAGGTTTTGGAATTAGGAAATCATGTTTTGTAATAGATAGACATTTGGCTTGAGTTCAAATTAAGCACAAGAAGTCTCAGTGAAGTATCTATTTTCTGTCTTTTTACACAGATTTGGTACCCTTTTCTCTTTTCCATTACTTTATCTACTTTATTTCTAGATTCTTGAAGGACACTAAGACATTCTCTTCTTACCAAGATGTCAAGAGCATAATGGCATGTAGTCTGAAGGAAGCTTTATGGAAGTGAATAAACTGGGGTCTGAATTACATACTATGGAAATTGCTGTATTTTTTTTCCTTGCTGTTCTCATTCTAGATATATTATGAGGGGTGCTAGGCAATCATTAGTAAGCACTTTTCGTGTCTTCGTATTTCAGAAAATGCTGACTCAGTGAAAGGTTAGGTGACTAGCCTTCATTTCTGTAGACATAAAGAAATCACATGCCAAAATGAGTACGAAGTATGGTAGCCATCATTTCTTTGGGATTTTCATTGTCTCAGCTCATGAATTTTATACCTTCTTATAAATTCTAAGAACAATGTGACATTTTCTGCTAGTATCACAGAGCCAGAGGATCCCTCTGAATACTAATGAACTTTTACTTGCATAAATATATAGTGTACAGTGGTGATGCAGTTCACTGTCAAAGTATCTCACTATAGATATACTGCATACCATCAAAATTTAAAACAGATGGCTTGGAAGACTACTGGTAATTTTACATAATCGCTAGGGGAAAAAAAAAAAAAAAGATTACATTCCCTGTGAGTTACTATCCCTGGACTGCCCTTCCACAGAATTCATGGAGCACATGGACCAGGACTGGCAGAATACTTAACCCTTTCAGGAGCTAAACCTGCTGTCTTGCTCCTGAGACTGGAGTTAATCCATTAGCACCTGTGACACCAGGCCAGGCCCTGAACCCACCTCCCTTTCAGACATTGCTTCCAAGATAGTGTACAATTTCAGAGAGAAGAGACATGAGGGTACAATAAATTATGATGCTTCACCTTTTTACGCTGTGCACTATTCCAGTTAACTGAACATGAATCATGGTGAGATAAACTCCTGTCATTCGGCTTTTTACAAAACATTCCTGTCCAGTAGCTTATGTGCTTTAGTCATATTGTCCGAATACAACTGAACGAATCACATTTTTGCTTTTGTAAAACAATAGCACTTAGGACACTGTTACTGCAAGAAAACTGGATTTAATGTGTCTTTTGTCATGTTTTGGGTAAACAAGTCAATGAGGAACTGCGAATCCTTTTTTCGTCTCTCATCAAAATGTGCCATGGGAACCGGCATCAGAGCTTTTGCCATACCTGGTATGACCACACAGTCCTGCACCTCCATTCTTACCTAACTTCATCCACTGATCCCTCACTGGAAGCTGAAAGTGCACAGAATTGCCAAAGCTCCCTGTTAGAAGCTGAAAGGAACAGCTCTGAGGAACAAGGCAAATAGCAAGGGAGCAAGAGCTGTTGATTAAATAGATACTTACTAGAGTAAGAAAAAGAAGAAAGTAGATTTTTCTGGGAGAGGTAAATAAAAACTGGAAATGGAAGAATTTTATTGAAAGGGTCAAAATATGTTTTTGGACTGAGTGAATGTATGATGATGCACAATGTGATGATATCAGTATAAGGAACAAAGAAATTATTCTTTGTAAGTATGATAAGTGTTAATAAAAATCAATGATGTCAGGGTGAAAAGCAAAGGAAAAAGAAGAAAAAGTGATATAATGGGAACATTCTGTTCAAGAATTAGCTTTGGTGCTATTATTGCATTTCTGTTCTACTGTTGGTAGAAAAAAAAGAGCAGGATTTTGTGGTGAAGCTGCTATTATTATTGTCCACTATGTTATGGTCAGTATGTTCCTTATGGAAATAGTGTCTTCTTTTTTTTGCCTTTTTTTTTTTTTAAAGACATTCTTATACATGAAGACTTTGTCTAGGATCAGAATATTTTTAAATTTCCAGCAGATTAGATTGAAATTGTTACCTCATTTTGCACAACACTAGACCAAAGGAAAAAAATATAACCACTTTGATTATTTACATCTAACACATCCCATTTTTTCTGCCTTTTCTTCCTTCTCCGTCTGTGGATTTAAATACATCAAAACCAAAATTTAAGACTAGGAAACAAATAAAGCAGCAGTAAGTGCCAATTAACAGAAAATAAAGACCTCTAAACTCAGGCTGTAAAAATTCACAACCGCTTTTCCAGCTGCTGCAATGCTAGTGTGAGTGTTGATTTTATCTTCCTGTAATTTGATTGTTTGCATTTAACTTTTCTCTAATAATTTGGAACAAAACCTGGCCAAGAAACAAAATGAACTCTCAGAAAGCAAAAAAACTAAAGCAGCAACCACCCTCTGACCCACAAAACTAGCCTGTCTTCCACAGAAGTGATGGCGCGGAAGTGTTCCCATAAATGCAGTTTTCATGCTCTTTTGAAAACATTATTAAAACTAAATATGAACTGAGGTCAGGATGGCTTAAGCTTCAGCACAGTTCACTTTGGGGTCTTCATACATAGCTGCTCGAAATGTAAAGGTTGGGGCATAATGTTACTATGCACATGGTTTAGATAGGAAAACCACATTCAGTTGCACTGTTAAGGTTCTGTTAATATACTTTTAAAAATAATCATTCTCAGAATAATGGCCTTTTGAGTTTCAAAAAAATTAAAAATAGTAATTTTTTTGCAACTAAAAATACCCCAAACCAAACCAAAGTAACTTCATGCACTCTATAACTTCAATAATTTGCCTAAGACATAGATTGGTTTTATTTACACAGTTGTCAAATTTCATTGCTGTAAGTCAAGACATAACTAGGTACTTTCAAACCTTGGCAATTGGAACTGCTAGAACTGCAGCAAGATCATTTAGCACCAAGCTTCATTTTCGAAGTTGGACAAAGGTAAGCAGTAATTTTCACACTAGATATATCAATTAGGAGTGACTCTTTGTCACTCTGGAATGATAATTTGTTCCATTTGTCACATGCACTAAAGTTCATTAGGTGAAAAACCAAACCAAAACTCCAAGAAACCAACAAGAAACCCAAGCAGAAAAAACAAACCCCAAACCTTTTGCTAGATTTCTGCATTTCTAAAACTGTATACTTGACTTTGACGCAATCTCCCATAGCATCCTTGCAGACAACACTGGGAGGTATAGACTGCATGAGTGGATTATAAAGTGGCTGAAAAACAATCTGGACTGTCACTGCTTTGAGTCAGCCCTGCTTGGAGCAGGAAGTTGGACTAGATGACCTTTAGAGGTCCCTTCCAACCTAAATTATTCTATAATTCAACAATTCTATGACAGTATCAAATCAAGGGATAAAGTTTAGCTAAAGAAATCATAAAAAAGAAGTATTTTTAAGTGTCTCTAAAATTGAAGATGTTGAATTATCACATAGTGCACAGCTAAGAAGTGACTCACATCCTGAAATGGCTTTGGATTTTGCCAAGTACAGGTTTTTCTGTCATTTAGTATCTGTTTGTTATCTGTTTGTTTCACACTTGCTATTTTAATTCAAATATTGTGTTCCTCACCTGAAAGACTAGTTAAACAGACATAGATTTCATGAAGTGAGAACTGACTTTGAGCCCAGAAAACTTAAGGTAGTAGAACTAGAAAACATTATACACTTTCCAAATTTTTTTCAAGACTTGAAAGTTACCACCACACTTCAAACTCATTAAGTTCTCTTCCATTCTCTTTCATATTTGTACGAAGCATCAGGAGCAGACCGAAAGAAAGCACAAGAGACTTAAAATTTGCCATTTAACTGCAAACAGTAACAGAGGTGGGACAGATGTCTACAACAAATTGCTGCAGCAGTCAATTGGAAATGCTCTCTTTTCAATGAGAATTTAACAACGCACAGGAACGACTGTGATCATAACAAAAGTGGATAACATCAAATCAGTGAACACTTACATCAGGGAGAAGACTAGATAAACAAGCAATGGAACTAGACTAAAAGGAAAAGTATTAAAATACTGAGATTGACACAAAGGAAAACAAAGTATTTTAAGTGTTTAAGCACACCATCGCACACCTCAAAAAAGAAGAAAAAGAAAATACGTCTTAGTAATGGTAGCAGAGACATTCAAGCAAATTCTGTCAAGCTTTCATAGATACATAAAATAAAATGTATCTTTTTTTCTTTAGTGTGATAAAAGACATGTCTGTGCTGTGCAACAAAGTGGGGCATAAAGCAAACTAACTGTCATCAAGCTAGTTAAGAAAGAGGAAGTGGGATAGCTTCATTGGTAGCTGGGAGACAAGTTTTAACTAGCTCTAGTGTGGATTAGTTGTGGAAAAGATTGTACTTCTTTCTGGAACAAGCTAGTATGTGTTCTCAGCTTTCTGCTTTCTGGCTGTGATCATCTGGTGGGAAAGTTCAGGACTCGTATATCTAAACTTACATATATGCCAAATTAGAAATTTCAGGATGGGTTTGAACATGAGCAGTGTCTTCTTATAGATACATTATCATTTTGTAAGTAATATGAGGTATTCTGTAAGGTATAGAGGGACTTTATACAACTTAAAATAGACATGAAAATAGCCAGCTTTATACTAAAAACCAGACTAAATTCTTTTTCAGTTGGCCTTCTGAAAATTACAAGTCTTGCCATGAAAAGAAGTCTGATTCAGCTGCCATTAATTTTCTAGAAGAGACTAAAGTCACTTAAACAGTCGTAATGATCAAGAACATGAACAGTGTTCAGTTCTGAGTCATTAAAATACCTAGAAAATGACTTTTACTCAAAACTTCATAAGCCTAGGGTGGAGCTCAGTAATAATAAAATTTCTTCTGGGGGAGGGAGGAGCAGTAGTACAGAATCTGAGTACCTCATTTGTCAAATCTGCCTTTTTTTTTGCCTGTGAATTTCACTTTGCCAGTATGAAGTACTGAAAAATAACTGAGTTGTTAATAAGGTGTTAGTATTATTTTTTTCCCCAACATACATAATTTACGCAGTTTTGCTGATGAAGTTGTCTGTCATTGAAGGAACTGTAGGATTAAGTGCGAAACTGAAGACAGACCCTTGATGAGAAAGAAACAGATCTCCTCCTCTGTGTTTTCCTTAGGTGTGAAATTAAAGTAGGTTTAAGACATGAAATCAAATCTGAGACAGCAAATATGCCTTCACAAGCATTTCTTGTCTCAGTTAAGCTAAACAGAAAAGGAACATTTGCATTTTAACTGACCTTGCTGTTAAGAA
Organism: Sagittarius serpentarius; assembly: GCA_034782735.1. Taxonomy (NCBI): domain Eukaryota; kingdom Metazoa; phylum Chordata; class Aves; order Accipitriformes; family Sagittariidae; genus Sagittarius; species Sagittarius serpentarius. The sequence continues at coordinate 24,147,437 of JAVKLA010000027.1, read as the reverse complement.
GGGAAAGAAAGAGAGGAAGAGTGATTCTAAAAGTTCATCATGCTAAAGAGCTGCCTCCATGAACTGAGACTATGACTGGGTGAACGATTTTTGTCTGCTACATCAGTATTCTGGTAGTAGGAATATTTGCTATACTTTCTCCTCCACACAGCTGACTGATGTCTTGGGAGGGAAAGCTATTTCATGGGTTTAACAGTCATAGTCCAAAAGACAAATAGCAGGGCTGGGATTTGTCTGAATTCTGCAGTATACTAAAACAGCATTTCTTTGTTGTCATCCATTCAGTGCTGAATACCTGCTAACCCTCCCCTCCCCTTCGAATTGCAAGTTAGAAAGATAAATATTGGCAAGTCAGATTTAGATGAGAAAGCATCTGACCTGTGCCCTTTCCATACACCCTGCAGTAGATATGAATTTCTCCATACGCCTTCTGGAACAAGGTCAGCAAGTGAAATGTTTTAACAAAAGAATGAGAAAACATGGAGATATGGCAGGCACACATATAAAACCAGGTGACATGATATTAACGGCACTAACTCCATCAGTACATGATGAAACAGTGAAGAAAGTATTGTCAAATGATCAAGAAGAAAATACCAGACTCAGTCCAGATGAGATTCTGTTTGAAGTGAAAGAAGCCAAATGCATGGAAGATAGTCTATCAGATTGAATCAAGCTACACCAAGCAAAGTGAAGCCGTAGACAACATGAGACCTCCTAGAACAACAAAACTAAAAATTGCAGAGCATCCTAGAGATAATTCTTTTTATACAGTACTTCTCACACAAAACTGAGACAAATGTTATGAAAGAGCCTATGATGACAGTATTTTTATCACTACATGATGTTATGACAGTTCAGAATGAAACATAGAATAGCTATGTAAATTTTAATGAACCCAGCAGTCACTAATCAAAGCAAGTATATTTAAGAAAAGGTACAGGATTTTGTCTGCCACAAATGAAAACAATTTTTGTAACTTCTTATAGAGCTACAACAGAAATAAAACAGAGTTATGTTCAAGTCAAGAAGGAACTACTGGATATTGTTTGCTGAAAAAAAATAATCTCATCAAGATATGCATGGAGTAAAGGCTGAAGTACTGGGAACTTTGAGGTAACATTGTCTAAAGGGTTTGAAAAGCACTTACAAAATTACAGTGGATATATCAGACCCATGAACACATAAATATTTGTTGCAAGCAGATTTGAGGGATATAGCATGTTATGAAACCCAAGGATGAAATGATGAACAAAGTAGCATTTAATGCAGATGAGACCCTGTGCTACATACAAACACGTCAAGCAGCAGAGGACACAGAAAGATCCCATAACAGCACCTTGTCCATGATTTTAAAGATGAGCTGAATCCTAATATGCATCTGATTACAGCCTTGAAGGAAAGTTTTTTTTACAATAACATCTGCTCATGGCAAGCAATCAGATCATTACTCTTGGCATTATGATGGAGGAAATACTTAACATTTGCATGAGCTGACATCAGGGTGTTCAGAGTACAAAACCCTGTGCCAGGCACAACTTTGCAAATTTTAGTTTATCATAGCTTAGGAATATATGAAGAATTTCACAGGAGGAGACCCCAAGCAATCAAAAAGGAAAGCTTTGCTCTCATGAGTTCACCTCATAGCTAAACTATTTTCTTAATATGCACTTGGTACTTTTCTGAACATGAAAATATTTTAGTTCTGCCAGAAAGTCAGATCTAAATTGTAGTTTCAATTTTCATAATGAGTTAGAGTGATCAAGACCCACTAAGAGAGAAATAAAACATTTTGTAAGATATCGGGAGTAAAACTCACTCCTTCTTATTCTAGGTATTCTCAATCTAACTAAATGGCTTATTCCATTAAAATATGGATTTTTGTTATGTGATGAAACATTACCTTGCTCTTCTGGAAGAGGCATACATCAATTGTGCAATGGTGTCCTGCCCTGAACTGCTGATAGAGTGACGATTGTTAAAAATAACCCTTCCTTTATATGAGTTGCTTTATATGCATGGATAGTACCTGAAATGATGCACTTCAACACGACTATAGGATGAGAAAATACTGATTAAAAAAATGTACAACAAACAGAACTATGTAGTGACAACAAGAGTTAATCACCTTTTTGGGTTCAAGAGCATAAGGAAAGACAACTGGGTTATACTGCTATAGTACAGTCTGCTGCTATGGCTGTGGACTATAGCCACAATGAACCTTACTGATGCAACAATAGAAGGTATAAAAGTATTGGGAGACACCAAAAAGTGTAACGGGAATGGACATATGGAAATTACCCAATATCAGAAGACCCCTATGAGCAATGATCAGTGGTTGTACCCAAGGTCCCTACAGTAAGACTCGACACTAGTGTCTGCTGTTACACAGGCTGCACCAAGACCACAAGGGCACAGGTAGGCATCAAGAAGGTGGAGACCTACGAGATAAATTTAGACAAGGTCCTTGTTCCTGCATGCAGGAGTAGGCTGAAACAGGATTACACTGGTTCCCAAATATAGGAACAGATTGAAATAGGATTAAAGAGTCAGTTCTAGTGTGTAGAGTTTAACAACCTCTGAACTAAGCTGTGCAAGGTTAATTAATAATTTTTCAGAAGTTCTGTAATATTCTGCTTGTGCCTGAGGGCTGGGTGATGAGGACATTGACTAAGACGTGATTTAGTGGGAAAGACTTTAATAAAGACAGCACAGGACTAAGCTGATATCCCTAGTTTCACTCTAGGTTCCTGAGACATCAAAGGCATTACTTTCATCATGACTACATATATACGATTCTTGTGGGTTTTGGTTTTTTGTTTGTTTGTTTTAAATTTATTTATCATTACTTTATGTTTTGTTCAACATACAAAATATTGGATCAAATAAGCTTTCTCAAAACCTGGCCCTGATGTTGACAGGTATTTTAGAATAGTAATTGATCTCATTTGGGGAAGTATTCAGCAAATAGTTATATGAGTTCAGCAAATGTAAAAGTCATCCCCACAATAAGCCAACATCTATGACATCTCACAGGTTTTATAGGTTTGTGGATAGGTTTATGGAAAAATCTTTTCTGATGATTCAAGTATTTGCTTATTTAAACATTTTTTTGTTTAAACTTACATGATAATGATAATTCTTTATACAGCATTTCACAAGCGTGCTTTTGCTTTTGCTTAAACACAATTCAGAAAAAAGTGGATTATTATACCAGAAGAATACAATATTCTTTGAGGTACAATGTTTAAGTGTTGAAAACCATAAAATATATAGTTATTACAGCTTATCAAAACTCAAATACCTTGCTGTCTAGGTCTCACTTGGATAGACAATTACGTGCATACTACTGAGTTACGATTGTTAGATTATTTACTCATGCTGCAATGCTGCTAAGTACAAAACATCAGAATGTGCATCTTCAAAATTTATGACAGGACGAAGAATTTTCTATGAAGTGTATTGCCCTTTCTGGTCCAGTAATGTGAACATGCAATATCCAATCTCCTAAGAGTATAAGACTTGAAATATAGTTTGAATATATTATTAATCATTCTATGTATGTAGTATCTTCTGGTTTTAATATCTCATTAAAATACTAAAACATTCCTACTTTTTGATTGCATTAGTACACTCTTTGAGGTTTCTCAAAGTAAGCCATTGTTCTTCCATAGAATGTTTTGACTCACATTAAAACTCTAGACTTCACAGACTTGCCAGAAGGAAAATAAGAAACCTTTCCAGTTGCTCCTCCACTATACAATTTAAAATGAGATAGCATTGCTTTCCCATTATCCTGAACAGGTGTATCCTGCTATTATGATAGCTGAAGGTAGGTGGATAAGAGTAACAAGATTGCTTCAGTAAGTCATGAGTTATGTTCGTACAGATGCATAATTGTTGTACTTGCGTGCTACTGACTGGAAGCTGATGGCAAAGTTAAAACTGAATAATCACTAAATCAGTTTTGAACTTCCTTTCTTAGTGTACCTTTGGTTTAAAGAAAGCTAGGTCACCATGAAAATTTGGATAAATGTGCATTTTTCAAGCCAAAGTGCATTTTTCACAAATGAGTTCACTAAAGCAGCATAAGTATTTATTCCTTTTTAAATACAAACATTCATGACATAATTAATGTTGTCTGGATTTCATACTGAGGTGAAAAATTGATTCACTCTGGATAGTCCTACTTCTGCAAATATGTAGTTAAGTCTCTCAGTGTTGCTAGACATTACAAATACAAAATAAAGATCTGTTTTGAGTAGAGGCAAGGGAAACAAAAGGAAAAACAGTCCTATTGTCACATCAATTCAATTTACAACAAAGGTATATGTTGAGTCTCTCTAAAGGCTCTCTTTATTACCTGCTCTTCTCCTTGGATGTTTTCTACTGGATAGTCATCATTTAGAAAGCCCCTGCAGGGCTTCTGTGCTTCTCAAAAGGATGTGCAATAGAGTATGTCACCCAAAATAATCATCTGCAACCACCGTCTTACCTTAGGCTACATGTCAATATGCACTCACTTGGTACTCAGAGACTGCATCTAATTTAGACCTGAAGGCAGACATACGTGAATAATACTTAGAGCAACAAAACAGGATTGAAGCTACAGTGGAACTAATTTATTAGTTAAAAAGGGCATCAACTGAGGAAGTATAGTGTCTTTCATACTCTTGGTACTATAATCTTTTTCCTTTTTCTCAGCATCCAAGAATCAAATTCTATGGGATCTTATAGAAGAGACCAAAAGTACTAGCCTTGCAGCATTTAACTTGCTTTCTCAAGGTGCCTGTGAGGTGGCTGGCGTCTTATTCCAGCGCAAATCAAAACATATTCTGAGGTTAAAGGAATTATGCTGGTTTAAAAATGGGTGTGAAATAGGAAAAAAATTAGCTCATATAATTATAAAACATAAGGCTATGAACTGTAAACCAAGCAAATCAAAGGGACGTTATGATGTAGAAGTTGCTATGATAGCTATACCAGAATTTTTGACGGATGCTGTTTATTTATTTGCCAAATGCATAAGGTAAACAGGAATATATAATACAAAGTTATGGAACATTAAATGCGTTTTATGTGGCATTTGGCTTCACAGAATTCATATGTGCTAGAATAGATAAAGAAGTTAAATAGCATTGCTGTGACCCTTGTGAAGAACTACAAAGGCAGGAGAAAACATTAGGTGAAGAAATGTATTCTCCATCGTGTACCCAAAAGTTTCATTCTTGCTGCAGCTCGCTCCTCAGCCCACAGCTGCAATGAGGGACTTGCACCATTTGCTTTGGAGCAAGCAGGTCTCTAGTCTTCCTCTTACCACAGAGGGGTGAAACCACCCTTGGCAAAGCTCACATACAGAGTTGGTATTTCCTCAGAATAGTTCCTGTTCACCCTGTCTCTTTGTCTTATGTGGCAAGGAGGCGAATATGGGCAAATGTTCTCTAACTCATAGATGTTTTTAAATGGATGAAAAACTTTTGAGGTGGTACAGCAGAGGCAATTATGTGGTTGTGTTCCCACAACTGGGAACATAACTTGCAGTTTTGTCCTAGACCAACTTGAACATTTTCTTGGCTCCAGCCTGAAGAAATTCACAAAATAATCACTGTGAAGCAGGCTCCTGTGCCCAGTACTGACCTGTCTCTGCCCTGTGGCCAGGAAAACGTGCTATTCCCATGAAGATACAATATTCAAGAAACTACACTGAACTTCACAGTAATACCAATAAATTTCTTAAGCATGTTTTTTGTGTTCCTTTACGATCTCTTCTCCACAGCTTTTCAGAGCATGTTGCACTTCATGGAACAGAAAACTTGGAAATAATCACACAGCTCATGAAATCCACTCCCCTGAAGTTACAATACCCACGGCATAGCCATTACACATCACTGGCCACCAAACACATCAGTAGTTGGTTGAGAGTTGTCTGAGGAGACCAGCAGGCCAATTATAATGACCCACAGGAAGCTGGCAAGACTGAGGGCGCTACCAATGCTTTAGATTTGTACTTCTGAGGAATTTGTTAAACAAAATGTCTTGTTACGTAGCCTAACACTTTGGGACTCCACCTCAGAAGAAACATTTAGACAGGATCTTCAGTGAATTGTGCAGCACTGTATATGGCTATAGGAATTTACAGGTTCAATTTTTAATTTCAGTTACATATGTGTGAACAGTTTCTGACTTACGGGTAAAGATGCTGTAGAGGGCATCATAATTTTGAATGGCAGGACTCCATAGAAGACAGGCACTAACATAAATGGTCAATTTGCCAAACCCATGAAAGAACTGATGTAGATGAATAATGCAATCTAAGTTAAATTATTCCTTCTTTTGTGAGGTACTGAGTGCTAGAGTGTATAGCAGTATCAGGTATATACTATGGGATAACCTTTTTCAAACATTCCTTTGTTCAAACAGCTTTCCACAACTGACTACCATCCAGCCCTCATTATATTACTAATTATATTCTTATTCCATTTAAAAGAAAATTAATCTATGCTAATCAAGTTTATTTGTACATCTGTAAAAGGTTTTTCTTGTCCCCTTTCCATACCTTGACTGTTGATATAAAATCATGTGTTCTGTTTATTTCAGAATGCAAGGCTCTAGGGACAAAGAACAGTCATTTTTCATCAAGTAGTTTCACAGTAATGAGTCTACCTGTTAATTCCTTCCATTCAAATGCACAATTTTCACATAAGTTATTCTTCTGGGTCATAATGCCAAGCAAATTTTATCTATCAACTCCTCATTATTTTGAGGAGACTGTTAATGTCTACTGCTAATAAAAAGACTTCATAGAACAGTTTGTCTAACGAGAAGTACCACTTTTACACAGTCATTTTCTTTGTCAAACAATACCGATGACAACTGTATTTCAGATACAGAAAAAGCAAATGAGGTTTGGAGCAGCTGAAAGAAAATTTCACCTTGCTTATTCTTTATATTCCTTGATACATCAGGAATTGAGGCATGAAATATGCGATCACAAGACTTTGTAGAATAATCAAAGTAGTTGAAACTTAGTACTCAATAAACTTTCTGTTATTATTAAAAGATTTGAACAATTCAAGTAATTATTGGTTCCTTAATGTCTTTTACAACTTCACTTACCTTCTATACAAAGCAAAAAAGTACTCTAAGTAGAGCAAGGGCATCTCCTCGTACAGAGCACTTGGCATATTATAGATGCTACAAGAAATACTAAAAGAGACTAGCAACAGTAGTCATAGTAATAATAGATCTATTGCCTTAGGAAAACACAGTTTAAAAAATCTGGTCAGACCAGTGTGCAAGGAGCTGTAAATAATGTGCTGATGGCATTACATGGCCTATTGCTTGGAGACCACCGCTCCAGGAAACATCTTCTAATAATGCTATCCCAGAGACTGTCTTGCTTTTATCACTTGAGTTCTTTTATTTCACTCATATATATAACTTTTCCTAAAAAAGTTGTAATCTCCCCTAAAATGTAATTGGATTTCTTTAATCTGTTTTTCTTTTGAACCTAAAATACAGTAAAACTTAAAATTACCGTTGAGCAAGTGTGACAAAACTACAACCCATTGAACACAAATGCCTCGATTTCTACAAATAATCGGAAAAATAGATTTCCACAGCCTGAGAAATTGAAAATGAGTAAGCCATATCCATTCTTTATGACTTGTTACAGCCAAAGCACTAGCTACACTTCCCCTTTTCCTAACATATCCATTACACACATGGGTTTGGATCTGGGCAATATAGTTCAGAGGTCTAGAGAAAGATCTCTGGCTCCTACCAAACATCTTGCTGTCCATCCTTACTATATGTATGACAGATGGGGTTAGTACTGTACTCTAGATGATTTTATCATTGACAGCCTCCATATCTAATTGCAAATAGCTTTCAGAGGTAACGCAATAAGAAACAGCCAGATCTTACATAACTGTTCATGACAAAGCACTAGAAAACAAAAATGTTACACTTCTTTTTTAATTTGGAGTTCAGGTGAACAGCGTCCACAACATTATGTGGGCATAACCCCAACCTAAGTTTTTTTATAATAAACTTCTCTAAATGAATAAGAGCATTACAGTTTGATTTGGTACCATTTCAAGGACTAACAATGCTCATTATTTTGCTTCTGTATAAAATCTGACACACCACTGGGCTGGATATTATTTTAGATTCATTAAATGCAAGATAACCACATCTATTAGACAAGTTTTGTTACATTACATTAAATTTACTAACTAGAGTCTAAGAGAAAATACTTATATTTTCCTCACATGAGTGATCATGTTCACTATAATAGGATTACATAGAGAAGTATTAAGCAGTGAGGAGTGATGTATTTAATAAATCAGCAGTTTATATCACTGAACATTTTGTAATATCTAGGTAATATCTAATACTTCGAAAATTCTGCCAGATCCAACATGCTAGAAATATGCTTAGATTGAACAATGGCAAACACACTTACTAGAAAGGAAAGAGAAAAGAGTATTTCAATGAACAAGCCCTTACCTAGTGGCTGCCCTGCGATGATCCTGGCATTCTCTCCTGCCACTGCAGCCCTCGCGTGCCTCTCACTCATGTACTGTACAAATGCATAACCTTTGTGCACTGAGCAGCCAACTATTTTCCCATACTTTGCAAAGATTGCTTCAATGTCGCCTTTTTTGACAATGGCTGTGTTCAGATTACCGATGAAGACTCTGGAGTTGATGGACTTTGGGTCGTTCTTATTGGTGACATTGCTGGTCTGTGTTTTGCCGGTCATGGTTGGATCACTTGGCTTTAACCCTTAAATAAAGAACAAAGATAATTATGTTTCAAAGCATACAGTTACCCCTGACTTTGGATGATTTTTCCAGCAATAATTCGCTTTTCATTTTTCACTTAGGGTTAATCCAGACTCAGAAGAGTTATATATTCTAAAAATTATTATCAATAAAGCCAAGGTAGCACATTTTAAAACACTGTTCATAAGTCAAATTAAAACTTCTTATTTTTAGAGATATAAAATATACCAATACATCTCTTAATACAATGCTGTGATAGTGGAGCTTTACTGTAATCATATGTTGGATTTCTGCTTAGAAATTCAGTATTGACTTTTTAAGTACCTAGCCATCTAGAAACTGCAAAGCAAGAGAATGAAGCATTATCTTATGTCAAAGAAATGAACATTCAAGGCCATGTAGAGAACAAACTCTAAAAATGACAGACAACTCTGCTTTTGTTTGGTAAGTGTCAGCCACAGTACATTTCTCACCAGTTAAATATCATTGACAGTTGTGAGGAGTGCAGGGCAGGTAACATACAGTTCTTTACTGCAATCAATATGTTTCTATCAGAACAATTTTCCCTGTTAATCCAGCACAAAAAAGAAAAGACAGGGGAAGCACAAGTGGCTTATGTTCCTAGAATTAAAAAGTATGAAAACAAACTTCCTTAATTATAAGAAAACAGATCTGCTTGCTGCTTTGCTCTTTCCTCTGAGGTCAGAAGTCTAAATGCATCCTGGCATATGTCAAATGGAAATATCCACATTATTCCTGCGAAAGATTTGGCAGAAGAAAGCAAAACCCAACACTTCCTGTGTTCATCGAGCCTCACACTTCTGGAGTGCACTTGATTTTCTTAATATGTATGCAAATTCCACCTGCCAGCAGGTCCCTCCATTTTCATCAATTTACTTAGATGGAGGTGAAACGAAATAAGTTGTTCAATGTCGCTGCTGGGTTTTCCTTAGCTATATTAGGCAATAGAAATGTCAAAAATATGCATACCTCTAAATAGTGAAAACTTATTTTGCAAGAAGATCATTTAGACAGCAGTCAAATATAGGCCATGTCTTACAGCTAAGAACTATGTTACTATTTTTTAACCTGTTCATACTTTTGATCATATCACAGTAACAGCTCAGGCAAGAAGAGAATCCAGTTAAATACTGCTCACAGTTAAAGATCAGTTCATTTCTCAAGACAAAAAGGAATAACGACCTCTATTCTGGACACCTAAAGCTTGATACTAACTAGCAGAAGTTTCATATTTTAAATCAAAAGCTACCATATATTAAGCTAGACATACGAAAAAAGAAACCATTGTTACTGAACTCCACACAATTCCTGGTGAACAAAACGGCCACAGCCTTCAGCACTCTGACCGTCTCCATCACACAGGATCTAAACCCCACCCTTCAGGTAAGAACGCACAATGGAGACATGTGGGCAGTTCTCCTGAGTCCTAGCAAACAGTCTGCTTTATTAAACGAATGCATGCAGGGCGCTATCAGTCAAATAGCTTTCACTTGCTTAACAACTTAATATGACTGCTTACTTCATATTACAACTTTTATAGAAAACACTGTAGAAAACAAGAGAAAATATGTTTTCTTGTAAATTTATCAATTTTAAATACATTCTGGAAACACAAGATACTTTATATATGAGCAAATTTCGTCAAGGAAAACCAGGAAAATTGCCTTAACCAAAAGCCTCTGAGCTTTATTGTATGACACTCAATACTGTATATTTTTAGATTGCTGTGCAGATCATGCATGTTGAAGTCATGTCTATATATAGTTAACCTGAACATTGTGAACAGTCATAATAGTATGCTTGGTACCATAATAGTTTGAAGACAAACCACCTACAAAACATAAATATAATGCACATTCAGCTCCATGTAGGCATCGACTGCTGGTATTATCTGAGAACTAGCAAGTTTAAACCCATCTTAGATATACTCGTATTTATTTACACAGGAGTCAAAGTGACAATAGCATAGCCATGTTAGTTTAAAGGGCCCTAATGACCCAAACAGAAGAGGTAACAGAAGAGTAGCTCGGCATAAAGATAAAAGTTAATGCAGTCAAGTACCTGGTGAACAGGGAACCACTGATATCCCCCGTGGTGCCAAGATGCACAATGCTTCGGTGTGCAAATACCATTTCTGCTGGGAAAACTTAGATGGAGGACATGGACAGTATTGTGTTCCTCTTTGTGATGATCCAGCAAAAATGTATTTTTTATATAGCTTCTAACACAATGATGTGACCTCAGCTGGTCTGTTTGGGCACAAGTGACACACTAGTAACAAAAATGACATGGGGTCAAAATCTACAGAAAATCTTTTGCCAGACAAGACTTGCATGAAAATTGTACACGACAAAACTCTTTAATTATTAGCATTACAACTGTTTTCAAAACACCAGAGTACCACACTCTGTATTTCCTCAGTTGTTTAGCCATTTAACATGGGATTTAGTGAACTATTCCTTTTTTATTTCATGAAAATCCTCATTTTATTTTTGCCCAGTTTTACTATGCACTAATTTAAATAGACTTTGAATAGGACATTGAATTTTCTCTCTTGTAGTTGTTCTTTGCAATGCAAATTTACAATATTTTTATAACACAAAGAAAAGTAGTTGTCTGGTGGGTTCTCTCATATTCAAATGAGGAGTTAGAAAAACGTGCTGCAGATATTCAAAGGTTGGGAATAATATTAACATGAATAATTGAGATTTGATTGCTTTGCTGGTCGACGTACAATACTATTGTGAATATTTCATAAAAATCAAAGATACATGGGATCTTCATTACAATGAGAAAGAACTTATGGTAAGTTTTACACCTCACTTACAATATGCATCTGTGAATACTGAATTATAACTATCTTCTCCGAGTTATCAGTAAAATCACAAACATTGTAACTCATACAACCACAGAAATAAATGAAACAGTGAGAGAAACATATCTGAAATAATCTCATTTCCTTGCAGCCTTTAATAAGGTATCTTGCTAATTTCATATTATTGCAGTGACCCTTTCTGGTAATAAATATCCTCTATATGCCAAACATATCTTTTAAGAAATGCTTTACAAATAACATCTAGCTGTCAATGCAATTTATCATATTTGTTTATTCAATACACTTCATTATATAAAGCATTGTTTTATGCTGTAGCTGATTTAAGTATTCTACCCAGAACTAACTAGTTTAAGTCTTGGTATACTTGAACCTAAAAGTTTTAAATTAGACCACTTCCATTACTACCTAGATCTCTGATTCAAAGAGTAAAGTTTGCAAACCTATTTTAAACATTAAGTTCTCTATCATGTTGAAAAGGAATGAAAATCCAAATGACTAAAATGAGGTCCCTATTTTCCAGGACACACATGGGACAAGTCGAAATCAGTCAATTGGAAGTGCTAAAGAGGGGGGAAGGTTTTAAGCCCTGGCTTCCTTCAGTTTTTCCAGCATTTTCTGATGAAGTTCAGTTAAGCACCAGCATTACAAAGCATTGCTTTATGGCTGTGAAACTCATCTTCAGTCCGTAAGATGAACATTTAAACCCACATCTCCCATATCATAGATGTTCTTCCTATGGTGCTGTGCCTAACCCCAGAATAATGAAGACAATGATCCCTTTTACATTTGTGCTGTATCCTAGTTCAGGGAAGAGCACAGGGCTTGAAGCAAAGGGAAAAGGTGCAAGTTGTCAAATTCTACATCCCAGTAACTCCCAGGCATTTCTTTGCCAGGGTAGGGGCAAGAAGGGACCGTGGAAGTCTTATTGGACCTCCGCTCCCTATGCTGCTTATGCATTTTACCAATGACTCTTCACAGCAAAAAAAAAAGCAAAATTTGTTTTCGAAGAGAGAGAATTATTAAAATGTTTATAGAAAAACATTTAAGGCCATAATATTTTTTTTTCTCCTTAGCAACAGTGACAACATTAATACTTTTGTAATGTTGCAGACAAATTTAAGATATTTAAACATTGCAAGTGTCCTTCTGTGGGTGAAATGTCCTACAGCATAGATCTATCTTGCATTGGTACTAATATTTTACAGAGAAAATTCAATATTCATGTTAATTCCTTTAATAAGCAGTCATTAAAAACTATTTTATCTCAGTTAAATCAGTCCTTGACAAACCCCTATAAAATTTTACATACCTGTTGGAAGTAAGAATATTGGATATTTCATGGTGGAGGCAAGGGATGGAAGGAGGGAAGAGAGAGAACAGAAAGCTATCAGATAAAATACATTTTGTCTTGGAAAATCCTTTCTTCTTTATATTTTAAATTCATTTTTAATGATTTACTATATCTGGGTCACATAAATAAAAGAAAAATGTGATTCATAAGGTGTTTAGTTAAATCCGTATCAAAATATTCTGGGTTTTTCCAGTTCTCCTTAAAGTCAAAGAAACTACTTCCCCCCTCTTCCCTCAAGATAGCCTGCCTTTTTATTTTTATTTTATTTTTTATGGTTTAGCTTTAAGTTTTCCTTTCAATTATTTTTAAGAAGGGGTCAACACATCATGTCTGTAACACAGACAATGCTCCCTTCAAGCTGGCATTTCTAGAGCCATATAAATGACAAAATGCATCAATGCTTGTTATGCCACATCTTGTAGAAAATGAAGGACTGAAAAATAAAATGATGTAGCAGATCGCACTTCATCTCCTGTTGTCAGTCTTCTCAAAGAGACAAATACTCTCTCTTTGGGGAGGGTGAATAAAATGTATATACTATTTTAGAAAAATAAAATAACTAGATATTAATAATACCATACCAACAAATATCAAAAACGACTTTTAGGAATACATTATTTTGGGTTAGTTTAAACATTTGAAAGAGTAAAAGGGAGATATGCACTCTGTCTCAGGAGCAGCACCACCTCCAAGGAGGAAGAGGAAAGAGGAGAAGGTCTGAGGTCTGTACAGGTGGACAGAAGCTACAGCTTCTTATTGCCCTGCACTAGCTCATGGTGCTGGGACCTTCTCCCACCTAAATGGGTAGAAGAAAATGAAACCTGTCAGCAGAGTTATAGGGATTTTCCCTCCCATTCAAATGTTCTTTGTTCTCAGGATATAGAAAATAACCCCACATAATCACGTGAAGAAATATATTTCCTTAATACAGTTTTTTGATGAGCACTCAGATATGGGTCCCTTTCCCCCATCATATTTAACCCCTGTTAAATACAAGGATTTCTTTATTTATGAAGTGTAAAATCAAACCATAATCCTGTTTGCTAAGATAAAAAAATAATCATAGTGCATACCAGTATAGCTGTCTAAATAATACAGCAGATTCAGGAGAAAAATATTAAAATCAAATCTAAAAAAAGATGAGACTTATTTGGGATTCTAAGTGAAGAGGAGTTTGAAATAGCGTAAAGATGTCACATCACCTAACTAACCCCGTAAAGAGATACGCCCTTCCAGGGAATACCTGGGAGACCTGGACATTGAGGTCACTTAGCAAATACCAGAATGGGACCTTCGGTATTATCCCTCAGGTAGTGCCTCACCTTTCAAAAAGTCTCCAGGAGAGAGACTACAATCAGGATATTTTGACACTAATGCAAGGCAGACAAATAAAAGGTTAACTTTAACACTTTCCTTTAACATGTCTTGGTTGCAATCTACGCGTTGGATATGTCTATCTAGGAAGCTTTTCATCTTGGGATGTGCTGCTTTTATAGGCTTCTGGAGATAGAACCGAACAAAATTTCTTTTTTTTTCTTTTTTTTAAGAAAAAGGCAAACAGAAGTTGGTGACTTTTCCCTTCACTTCCAATATTTTGACCAGATCTATTTGTAGCCAACTATCTCATCTCCTCCAAGTCATCATTTATCATTTATACAGCAAGCTATTTTAATCTTCCCTCATCAGTCATTCCTGCTGGCTTCTTAATAATTTTTAATGCATTTCTGACTTTCGACAGTTTCTGTGGCCTAAATGTGTTTTCAGTCTTCAGTTTGAGGTATAGTGACAGTAAAAGGTGCAGGACTGCTGTCTTTCTCTTCACTTGGTGACTTGGCGATACTATGGATTGCCTAAAACCAATCTTAGCTATATTTGCTGTCATATGACATTTCAAGCTAATCTCATGTTCACTAGGATTGCTTGGTCTCATTTGGCAGTGTTGCTTCCTCTGTGTTTTTGCTTTCTCTTCAGCTTCATATCACTGTGAGGATTAAATGAGCCTTGGCAAGTAAGGCAGTCTCCTACTATCATTTTTATATTCGTAACCTTCCTAATAGACTTCACCACTTTTCTCTGCTCTCAAGGGAGTTTACAGTCCCAAAGTAAAACATCTTCTGAAATTTTAATCAGTGAATTGTTCTGATGCTTCAGAATTTAAAGCCATTATTTAAAACCAGGTCTAATAAGGATACCCACGGCGTGGTTAGATGTTTCCCCTACAACACATTTCTCATTCCAAACCTTCTCTGTTATGTACTAAGCTGTTTTTTGGGACACATGACATAAAACATAGCTAGGCCTATATAAAATAATTTTTCAAATGATTTTTAAGGGAAGAAGATTCTTTTGGCAAATTTTTCATGCTATTTTATAGCACCATCCGATCTTTATTGCTTGAAGAACTGCTATAAGTGACTCATAGATAGACTATTTCAGCCAATTTTATTCTACGTAAATCTCCAAGAAAACTCAGTAACATTATTCTGTCTAGAATTTCACTCCCTTGTGTTTCCTCTATTATTCTCTAAGAGTTTGAAATTGGATTTGAGGAATGTCACGGTCTAGGCTGCCGAATACCAAACAAGAAGTCAAGAGCTTCCAAATTGTAATACTAGCTCTGGTACAGAATTGATAAGAGGCCTTATGCAAGGCCTTAGCATCTCCACCTTGTCCTCTTTCTTGAGAAACTGGCAATAATACTGATGATATTCCAGCTCAGTGGTTTGTTGCATAAATGAAATGAAAGAATGCAAAACACTGCAAAAATGCCGTGGCACTAGGAAGTTTAATAGAAAATATACAGTTTAATTGAAAACATAGGACTTCGTTTTGACGATTAGTGATATCTTTGTTTTTTCTGTCCATACCACTTATACCTGTGTATTTCAAAGTATTTTTCTGTATTTTCTGTTCATGGGTATTTTTTACAATTTATCTCCCATATTAGATTACCAAAATAATTATTTGATCTTTCATAATGGAGACAGGGATTTAAGAGTTCTTGAGTTTCATAATCAGAGGCAATTTAGAATCACATTTACTATTGTATTCACTCCATAATATCCTTCTCAGAAGTCTGTCTTGGGGATTTATGCCAGATGACCATATTTTGCATCTGACTTACAGGAAGAAAAGCTAGTACTGACAACCAAGTAATTCTGATATCTGACTCTAGCTCTGCCAGTAACTTTCCCAAAATGATGCAGTAAATCACTGGCATATTGTGTTTTTGTTTTATCCATCCCATTCTTTTACCGTGGCTAGATTTTTGTATCAATCATGCAAGAACTGCATTTTTAAAACCCAAACACATTTGCAGGCAACATATGGTAGACTGCCACATCCCTGCAGAGCCTTGGTTTTATTCCTTATCCTACACAGCACATCCTGAGTCAGGAACCCAAGGTAATAGGCTATTATTCACCACAAAACACCTGAATGCCTTTCTAGTCTATCTAGAAAGTTTAGTCTATCTTTTCACACACTGAATCTCATGTGCATATATCAAAGTTTAAGATTACGAAGCTAGTCAAGAAACTAGAGATGTTCTCACCACTGAGGATATGCAGCAAGACATCTGAAATACATTTCCTTGGTAAAGCTTAGAGTTCATTGTGTCCACAATGTGGCAATGGAATTTTCCGCATGGGATTATTAAAGTTCACATCATCTATATATATAGTATACAGGCATCTGATGAAGAAAAACTTAGAGAAAATCTGAATATGGATCTAATGATGATGTTGTTAGAGTCTTAAAGTCCGTTTTGTATTTGGATCTGACTTCAGCTCCTTTTTCCACCACAATCATGCAGCAATGAGCAGGGTTCATATAAACTAGATCCATAGACTCTCCTGGGCTTCTACCATCTCATAAACACGAATTCAAAGCTATCTATGGATCTCTTCATCCTCTATCATCTTATCCTGAAGGCATCTTAAGTTTAACTGCACTTCAGTTTCTGACACTGAAGCTTACAAGTAGTCTAATGTTCTGCAGAAATGTCTTTAAAATTTTTCAAGACTGAGCGGCTTGATATATATAGCATGTTTAAATCTGCCCAAATCTGTCATTCCCTGACCTGTCTTGCCTGCAGAGACTATTTCAGTAATTTTCTTCTGTTATGACTATTAAGGACACAAAACCCAGCTGTGGTGCCTTTCCCAATGTTTTAACTGATCGTTCAACATTTAGGACATTTTCTGGGACAACAGAAAGCTTCATTCGATTCCTCTGCTGCTGAAAATTAGAATGTGCATCCTTGGTCTTCTGAGCATGTGCCTTGACTCTCTTGGGAATCACTGTAGCATGGCTGCTTCAGGGTCTTACACCTACATCTCCCTTTCTAGACTATGTTCAAAAGCATTTAACATTTACTTTGTAGTTAAATCTACAGGAATTTTGATGCCAAAGCCTTACTAACCACTTATCTTTTAATGCAAAAATGATTTTAATATCTGTTTGTTTTTCAGTTCTGTGCTGAGACATGGGAATTAAATGAAACTTCACATAGTAACATTTTCATTGTTACCAAGAGATCACAAAGCCTGCAGTTCCTACATTATGCCCCATACCATATAAAAAATCTGCCAGATAGTTTAAGAAACGTGTTAAAAGCAGTGTGTTCAAATACTGTGTATCAAGAACCCCTGAAATGATACTCTAATTTTTCTCTTTAAAATGCATTATATATACACACAAGTCTTATCTGTTCCCTCTTTACCATTTTGTGAAAAGCCAAACAAAAACTGGACAAGAAACTTTTTTCCAATATTTTTCTACCTTTGTAATCTCACCAGTAACATTTTGCTGCAGCAAGTAAATTCAAGTGAGATTTTAATGTAGTCTGGGATACTAGTAAGTCTTAGTGAAGCCATGATTTTACTCTGGCAGGCATCTGATGCCCAAACACAATGATAATACTCCCTACTCAGTTAATTGTTTTGTTTATTTAATGCTCTTTTAGAGACTCGTTTAAGCAAACAAAATGAAATAATAACATGCCAAAGATGTTTTCTTACAACATTATCTGAACGTTAATCAACCAAATTAATACAGACTTTCTGATGCAAACTGTACAAAACCCGTTGTCAATGTATCTTTTCTAGCAGTATGTTATTTGAGCAAATGCTGATTTTCCAGGATAGCACCTAATAATTTAATGTCAGCAGGTAACTTGACCTCTGGAATCCAAATCTGTGTACCTTTGAATGTTACAGAATTTGGTGCTGGCTGCATATTCCTGGTTTTGGTTAACTCTTTGTGAAGAGATAGCTCAGAAAAATCAGTTTATATTCAGATATGAGTCTAAAATGTCATTCTCTTTTCTTGTACTGACTTCTTGTATCATAAATGTCATATTTTCATCACCTGACTCCTATATCACCGTCTCATATTCTCTGCTTCTTCCTGTGTCTACCTTACTCTGCTCAAGTCCCTTCACACTATTTCTTACTTGAGTCCACTTTGTTTCTTCCATTGTGCTGAGTCCTGCCTACAGATTTTCCTCCTCCTCAGCCTTAGAAGAGTGACACTGGTAGGAAGTTTGTCACACTGCTTTTGTTTTCGCTTCCTATGGGCCTGGCCCTTCCAGTGACTGGCTAATTTATTTGTATCAGAAACTTTTTTTATTTGCTATCACTCTATATTGCACCAAAAAGAGCGTGGTCTTGTAAGCACTGGGACCAGCAGCACATGAAGTGAATGTAATCTATCATTCTCTATCAAGAGCTGACTGTATTACTACTCCGAGTGAAACCAAAGTCTGAGTGTTGCCAAAGTCAGTGGCAAAAAAGTAGGATTTTAACTGCAAGTAAACTGAATTTTTGCCTCTTAATGTTCTTCAGAAGGAATCGCACTAGATCTTTCAGCTGCATAGCATTTTTAAAGACTGTAAAAGAATGATTCTAGTAACACTGTGTACGCAATACATTGCTTTTTCTCTTCTCTCTACACTTGTAGATACATATGGGACAGGACAAAAAAAAGGGAAAAAAGAAAACATTTCCACTAAATTTTCAAAATGAAAAGTGGATTATGATTTATTTTTAAGCCAAAAAATAAAAGCCTGAAAAGAAAATTTTTAGAAACGTCAGTAGAAAGCATTAAAATCCAGAATGTTTAACATAATTATCTCCCCTGTATCACAGGAAATTGGACAAACTTGAGTGTAAAGAAACCTCCCTATGAATCTTACATTTAAATAATTTATTCTATTGATTATACTCAATCTCAGACATCATGCTGTAGAGCTGTAAAGTATCTGATAGGAGTGCAGTAAAAACTGGTTAAAGCAAATAATTTACAATGAATTATTTATCCCTCAAATTTTCTACCCTGTAAAGATTTTTCTATAGCTCTTGCTGTCATAATATCTAACCTCTGGTCTAATTGGCGATTTTTTAAGACGGATTCATTATTAAAGTAACTCTGCTTTAAACCACAGTGTAGCTTTCATTGACTTAACTGGGACAGAAAAAGGTATAAATTGAAAGGAGGGGGGGGTTGCTGTTGTTTTTATGTTATTCCCCCAAGTAAATCTGAACAGATGCACTTTTTGTTATTCAACAGCTTGCAATGAGTAAGGAATTTTTCTTATAAATATAGGTCAGTTACAAATACCTCTTTGACAGCACTTGAATTTCAGTATTAAATATTGTAATATTCTTTAGTTTTATCTAGTTTACCTAGATTTAATTTGAGTTAGTATGTCCAATGTTACAGTTTGCTTCCAATTGACTTTTAGTGTGTTTCTTCCACCAAGTTTACTCAGGAAGCTCTCAAACAAGCGTTCAAAAACATTCACAATGATGAAACATGGCTACTCACAGCTGAAATACAGAAAGACCACAGAATAAGGCAAAGTTTTTTACGAGTGTGTATGAAATCCATGGAAGAAAGTAGCTTGTGGTTTTTCACTTGGCTTAAGTGATCAGCTTTGGTAGCTCAAATTGATTATTTTCAGTCCATACTACCTTATCATCCCACCTAATTACAACACGTGTGATTCTGCATGCGCTTAACTTGGTTTTGTCAACAAATATTAATTATTTGACAGAGCTAATTATTTTGAAACTAAAACATACTCAGCAGGGACCACACTAGTCTCAGTTCCCCAGCCACACTGCATACAACACACAGTCCTTAATTTCCATTAGTATTGTTAGTTATTCTCCTAATGTGATTATGTATTCTTATATTCCTCTTGGAAAAAAAAATCCTACTAAAGAGCATCTGATTCCTTTTTAAAAGTGTATAGCTGCTTTGTTAGCAGTACAACACCAATTCCTACATATCTCATTTGTGTAAGTGATAAGAACTGTCATGTAAGGAAAGAACTGCTTGTCAATTCTTGCACATGTTACATAAATCCCTTTGAAGAAAAACATCGCTGGATTTATTTTAAATTCTGACTAAGATGTAGCTGAGTACCATCACTGTTGTCATCATTAAATTGTGCCACTTAAAATAGCCTTTTATTATTTTAATCCATCCTTGCCATGTTTTCTCTAAAACTGATTACATGCTGATTACAGATGTTCCGATAAGTTATTCAACTCCTGATTAATGGGAAAAATTACCAGTTATAGACTAAGAAACCAGAATGGCAAATCAATAGGTACAGTTAATATTTTCAAGAGAAACTGGAATGCACCAACTTCTGTAAATTAAATATGTTAAGCTGGCCTACCTTCAATTTATGTAAGAATTTGCTTTTAAAAATAACCATATCTTTACAGCAAAAAGGTACTGATTTAATGCTTTTTACTGTTTTATATATTTTTTTTTTTTTAGAAAGAGCTAGGAACCTTAAGGAGAAAAGATGTTTGAGGAAATGGTTACTGGTCCCTTATTTCTTTCACTTTAATCTTTATGTGACTTTTACCCCTATCTTTAATATTTACATAAAAGAAAGTTAAGTGCTATCAGCTTCTATAAAAAGAAAAGTACCTTCACAACAAAAATGGTTAGGAGAAGGATCTGGATGAAATTTCACCA
Source organism: Sagittarius serpentarius (assembly GCA_034782735.1). Classification (NCBI taxonomy): domain Eukaryota; kingdom Metazoa; phylum Chordata; class Aves; order Accipitriformes; family Sagittariidae; genus Sagittarius; species Sagittarius serpentarius. The sequence goes on along the minus strand of JAVKLA010000027.1, from coordinate 24,126,442 downwards.
CATACGTATTTCACAAAAGTGATTTCCTTAGATGTTTCCAGCAGTTTTTACTGAGCTTTCTTTTTCTGTTTGTCAGCTCCTCTAAAGGGTATAATAAAAAGGAGTGTAAAGAAACACATTTAAGAAAAAGTGGAAAACTCCAGCCATCTCTGGTTTTTATATATTGGTAATCTAAAAATAACAATTTACTATTTGATGCATTTTCCTGTCTTCTGAATATTGGAAAAAGCTCTGAACAAGACACCCATTCTGAAATGCTGAAGTTCTTCTGGATATTGAGGTCTTTACTATCAGTCCAAGATAAATTAGGAGTTTTGTGTATGCGCACATCTTCAGAACAGCAACAAATTATATAGATCTGCACTAATTCTTGCTTTCCTTGCTGCAGCAGTATATCAGAGACCTGTGAAATGCTGTGACTAATACCAAAGGTAACGTGTAGACTGTAGGATGTAAGGACAGTAAAGACATCCGACAGACTCAAAAACCTTGTTCTCCTTTTGTTTGTTGCTGTCTGACCTATAAATCCTCACGTGTGTAACTTACACATTTGGACTGCTTGACATGAGTATGAAGGGATACATTAATCTACATGGAAGTATGAGTAATACAGGCAGTCTAGTTACAATAGCTAAAGCAGAGATTTGAAATAACCTTGTCCAGAAGAACAATTGTTTTGCAAAGCATAAACATTTAGAAGTGTTTCTGCACAGTTCAGTCTCTGGCTACCAAGACAATCCCTCCAAAAAGCCCACAGAAAAATGGAAAAATATCTAATGTAACTTTGTCAATCTGTTCATATGTAGGATGTATAAAATTACCTCCTGCTCCCAGATCTTGTCTTGGTAAGAGAACCATCACATAAAGTCTTGAGACAAGTCCTATTCTTTACAGGAGGCAGAACTTGGCAGATCTCCCCAGAGAAAATACTATCCTCTCGATCTAAGACTACTCTGTTAAATTATGGTTTAATTTTAAATGTCATGCAAAATAGCTTGAAAAATATAATGTGCTGAACCTCCTATAATTAAATTTATTCCCTGACCACCAGAGCTCTGTGAAAGTGTATCACACTTTCTTTCTTTTTTTATGTCTCTATAACTTTGTCCCCCACCTAAATTTGAATGGACTGAGAACTGAAGATAAACACCTTCAAAACAGTAGAAACTATGTTTTCAGTTGTGTCCTTGGTTTAGGAAGAAAAGCAGTTTGAAGTATTCAGAAACAATACATATTGTAATCTCCTTGATGAGAAATCCTGAAATACTGAAGGATTTGGGACAGCAAAATACAGTGGGATTAAGTAGAAATTACTGTTATTAACAATGGCATTTTGGAAAATGAAGTTTTTCCCTCACTTATTGAAGATTTAGAGGACAACTCATTTCCACATGCCTTTTCCCAGGAAGGTTTTATTTTGGGGAAATATGGTAGGAAGGAGGAATTGAAAATAAGAACAGAGAAACAACCCCTGACAATTTAAAGGGTGACAGCTACAACACAGGGTGGGAATGTAAGGTGTAATCATCTTTCTTATCTGTGTATGTACTGCTCTATCTTTGTAAAATATGCAGAAGTAATTCCTTTTATTTTACTTGCAGGTTTGTTTTTTTATATTTTAATTCTGTAAAGTTTAGGATAAATAGTGTGGGATTATTAGACTTCTCATTTTAAAATGTATTTCTAAATAAGCTTCCATCAATATTTAACGAAGTGATGTTGACATCCTAAAATATCCTATCATGATCTATATTTGAATCACATAAATAGACAGGTACATATTTTTTCCATTGACTCATCCAGGGTGTTACAATTCACCGCTGCAAGTGAAAGACATACTGCTTTTTCAGTTATAGGAACTCTAACTGAAAGGGAAAAGTGGGCCTTTAATTCTGGGGTAGTTAAGGTTTCTAACTCCGTATTTTATATAGAAAAATGTGTTGTAGCTCATAGTCAAGCAGATGTTTGCATCCAAGTTCTGGCACATTCCAGGTTAGAAACTTAACCTAAAATAACAACCTGCAAATGGAAGCATGCCACCCTCCATGCACAAAGCACAAGTCCATGGTTGTTAAAATAGTCTAGACAGACTAAAAAAAGAAAGAATATGATTTAAACAAATGAGATGTCCTTATTACATTTGTGTTTGAAAGAGCTGAATGAACCTGCCAAGATTTTATAACTCACAGAATTCCTAATGCTACTGAGAAGAAAGCTGTAGACATCGTCTATTTGTATAGGTGTCAGTCTTGGACAAAGGACTTCCCTCAGCTTTCTTGGTAAGCCCAGCTGATGTATCTAGCAGCATATGCAATGCAAGACTGAAGTTATTATGAGGAATTCCGGCTCCATTTAACCAAAGTTTATGAATATTTTATAGAATTCAAAGCAATCACTAAGCTATTATATTTTTACTTTGGCCTTGGATTTTCACGAGTAAAAAGAATGTAGGATTCATTTGGACAGATTTTGCACTGACTTCAAATGTGTTCAATGATTTACTCTGATTTTTTGAAACGATACTGTATATCTTCTACTGCTGATAATGTAACTGGCCTACAGTTAAGGTGACTTATGAAATGGTCATTTACATACTTTCATAGAATTACCTATGTCTATATTAAATTGTATTTGATTTCTCAGGAACCAGGGCATTTCTACTAACTTGCCTGCCTAGAGCATCATAGATGCTAGAAAAACATTTACCTCTGCTTCTGTATCCCTGTTCGTAGGAAAAGTTCTGCTTTATAAAACTTACCATAAGTTAAGTTTGGTGATGGAATTTGTTATGAACTATATAGTGAACTTTTTCACAACGCATCATTGACAAAAGCATGCCACATAAACATAAAAATCATCTGATTCTTCATGTTAGTGCTAGCATAAATACTTTCACAGCTTTTGCCTTCATCCTACACTTCAGTAAGTAAAGAATGAAGAAGCAGATCCACATGCAGCCATAATTTTCTGTAATTCAAAGTTTGTCCAAAAATAGAAAAGGAAAGCATATTTCCATGCCACCTATCTGAACAACTATCTACCTACCTTTTCAGAAAGATCTCAAGAACTTTTTTTGCTTTCTCCCTTCTTTATGCTACAAATTCACTACATCTTTAAGGTAAATAGCAGAAAAATTCTGCTGAGAATCTGAAAATATTAACACTCTCTCAGACAACTCAACTGTAAGGATTATAAAGCAACTGCTACAAGCTTGGTTAATGATCCTCTAAATTCAAATGTACATCCTCCTTCCCTCTCTCATTATATAACTTATGAAATCAAATAGATACATATATTTATGTATATTTAGTTTACTATACAAATGTTGAAGAGATGCATAACAAACTTTTTTCCAGCTAGTGAGATCTAAAGAATCTTTAGAAACTAACAATTTGCAAATTGAAGTACATTTTTAATTAGTCTGTAATTATAGCATCAACTAAATGACATAAAGAGTGTCAGAGAATACCTAGTCCACCTGTTCTTAACAGAATCTACTCGAGGAAAAAGCTGTGGACAGTAGACTTTTCAATTGCCTGCTGACTGAAGTGAAAAAAGAAATGTTTCAGGTCAATTTAAAACAAAAGTATTTTCTCCCTCTCAAACCAAAGTGAAAAACAGGGGGAAATATATTGTCTTGGGTAAAACCTAGAAGACAAAACAAGACAGGAAGACAGACATTTTAAAACATCAGCATATGGGAAAATCCAAAGCTATTTTAGGAAGTGTCCATCTAAAATGCTTTTATTTTTATTCTCTCTCCATTTTTCACTCTGAAATAATATGATAAATTTGATATAATGTTAAGTGTAGCTGCTTGAAAATTTTGCAGTTTTTCAGTGATTGTTCCAAATTTTCCAAGTGGTATCACCTCACAAACATGAGCGAATTTGCTTTCACAATGTCTCCTGCTGGGAGGGAGGTTCTCTATCCCAGCATAAGGACAAACTAGCAAAGTTCTAAAATTTAAATAATTTTCTCAAAATATCTTTATAGACATATGGACTCAGCCTTAAGTCCTGATCAAGTACTTATACACAAATGTAATTCCATTTGAAATATAGTCAAAGTGGTTAATAGAAAGACTTAAATGAGAACGGAGAACAATATAATGACATTATTCCATTACATCTCACAAAGCCTCTCATGAATATTTGGGTTTACTCCATTTAAATATCTGTTAGCTAAAGTTGTTACCAAGATTTTTTATTATTATTATTTCTCAATGAGAATGTCCAGAATATTAGGGCAATTTTAAAAAGATGCACACAATTTCACCTGCACTTGGATGAACCTTATTCCATTCTGGCATTGCTGCTTCTGCATGTTTCAACAATTTTTTTTTATAGAAGAGTCTGTTGAATCCTCCCCAACATTTATATAGTTTATGGTTGCACAGTATGTACTGTGGGTATTTCCAGATGCTGTGAGGTTATATAGCATTTCAAAATAAATACTGCAGGCACCATACCAACTGGAGGCTTATAGATGGCTGATTGTGAAATGCCATTAGAAAGTCTGAGTCCATGTGGCAGCAATTTCCGACTGAAATAGTGTACCCACTGCTTATTTCGGTTTTTTTTTCCCCTTCTAACAGCACTCAGTACAGCAAATAGCCTTCCTGTCACAACCTTTCATGACAGACCAGTGCGGAAAAACTACAAAGTAGAAAACATACCTACATGACTTTCCTCATTGTCCAGCCTCTCCCAAGTTCCAAAAGAATTATTTTCCTGACAACTTCTCCACTAATGTTTTCAGAGAATGTTTGTGATCGCATGAGGCTGATATGGCCAAATAGGTCATTTAGGGGATACAAGACAGAGAAAACACTGAAAATGAGTCCACTGGAGCATGTACCTACAGCATGGAAAGAAGTTCTAGCATAATTTCCCTATGGGCTCTCAGCACTGGTGTTTTGGGCTCTCATCCTCTCTTTTCATTTCACTTTCCTGTCCTGACAGAGAAGAACAGAGCAGGAGCTTTCCATAACCCCAAGAGCACAGTGTCAGCCATGGGCACCCAGGGGAAAAATGTTGTTCTTCAAAGTCATGGTGGGGTAGTTTCCTTATACCCAAAGCTCCTATTGATTTCTGTGAGAGTTTAGGATGCTGCCTGTTAAGTATAAAAGAACTAAAGTAACCACAGAGAAACATATTTGAAAAAAAAAAGTGGTTTAACAGGATTTCTGGAAGTGAAGATTAAACGTTTGATCTCTCATTGTCACTTCCTGCCTTCCCTCCTCATGTTTTTACCAGATGCCATAGCTTCTTTCTCTGATTTTCCTTTATGATCTCTGTTCTCCCATTGCAAACAGGCAGTGCAAACAGGCAGCACCTCTTTATGAAAAGATGTTTTCCCCCTCAGTTGACTGCCACCCTGAAACGCAAGGAAATGAGGTAGTTAACAAGCAAGGCGTGAGAGACTGGACAGAGTTAACACCTCAAACACCCGTAGTGACTGACAGGAACAGGGGCCTGGCTTTTGCGGTTGAGGGGAGGAATGGACCTCGCTTGCAGGGCACGGCCTAGCCCACACCATGTGGCAGGGGACGCGCAGTCCCGCGCCCTGATAAACCGAGCAGGACAACTCACCGTATGGTGCCACGCCTCACCCAGAGTTTATTCGGGGAAGGAGCTCACAACCACCCCCCTCCCATAATGGCGCCTGCGCAGAGCTAACATAAGTCCTCAGGGGCGGTGTGCAGAAAACCGCGGGGCATGATTGACGTGAAAAAAGGCGGGAACTGGGCTATAAAAGCCGCAGACGTGAGAAACCCCGCGTGTGCCCTCGGGGTCTGGACGTCTAGGCTGGGTGGACTAACGCTGGACTGGTGAAATCTCTTTTCTCTCCCTCCCACTTTCTCTTTTTCCACAATCCTTACACCTCATCCATTTAGACATAAAAGTGTTGACCAAGTCTGGGACTAGGGAGTGGATCCAGCCACCCCTGGGCTCCTCTCTGAGAGGAGCCTAGAAAGTAATGGGGTCTGCTCTGAACCTCATGACTCAGCGGGAGTGCTCAGCTTTCTGTCGTACATATGGTTACCGCCTGTCAGTATGGTTTACTAACAGTTTTATGTGAACTCTTTTTGTGACAAACCACGCCACCTACTGTTAAGGCTTTTTAAGTTCCGGTTGCTTCTGCTATGAATAAAACGTTTAACTGATCGTTGGGTGTCTCTTCACCTTAATTTAGCCCGAGGGAATTCCGAATTTACCACGACACTTCCCTGGTCTGTCCAGCACGGGTCGGGACACAAGGGAATTTGCTGCGGCCCTGGAACTGTTCTTACTAAATAGTAGAAAGATGTCACTGTGTCATCCACGAGACTATGAAAGCAGCCTGAGACTCGGCAGACCTCATCAGAAACTCCTCTGGTTTCCCTTGTGTAATGTCACTACCAAAAGCTCTGGACTTCAAGCAAGTAACAGCAAAACCACGATACAGTGAATTCAGACTTTGGAACACTAGGGGTCTAACTTTGAAAGGAAACAGAATGCTCAACACAGGGAGTATCAAAATGGTTAAAAAGCACAGTGGGAAAACAAGTTCAGAAAAAAACATTTATAGATGGCGTAAGTTTTCTCTCAGGAGTGTGAAAACAAATGCTTCTCACAAGAAGAGTCTTATGTGCTCTCTCCCTGCCCAAGAAAAAGTTACTGTTATAGATTGAAGAGTTTTACTTTATATCTATGGTGAGAAATATTAATCCATTTGTTAACATTCATTATGTGCAAACAAAATCCTAAGTTAGAAAAGCAGTAAAAATACTAAAACCTCTGCTTCATTTGCATGGAGTGCATTGTATGCATCTGTGGTTGAGTGAATCAGGTTTTATAATAAAAATCATACTTTTTGTGATTCTTTTCTCCTTTGCTAGAGAAAATAACGTAAATGAGACGCTACAGTATGAATGTGGATACTCAGAATAAAAGTAATGCCACTCCAGAAAATCTATTTCTTCCCCCTCTTCCTGTTCCATTATGATGCAAAATGTGGTACTTAAGCCAAATTTCTCTTGCAACATAATCTTGATTTCTCTGCTTCTCATTTCAAATACAGTAAAGTTCAGGGTTGTCCTAATTTACTGGTGAGCTGATGGGTGTTTGTGTTGAAGAGCTTTTACTCCATGTCCAGGTCAAACATTGGCAAAATCAATAGCTCTTAGAACGTACAAAACTCTGGATAATATTATGTACCTTTAAGAATCTAGTCCTAAGTGCCTCAGATTTTGACTCAAAATCAGCAGATGATTCTGATCTCTAATATTTCTGCAACTGTATTTCCGTAGGAAAATAGAACAATGTCTTCCTCCAGCATTATGGCACAAGAACTCAGTTAATATAGAGGCCAGTGCCATAGGAAAGCTCATGAGGAAATGAAAAATTCTATATGCAAAACAGGTTTTGAATGCAAAAGAGCTACTTTTTGAACAAATTAGAAAAGGCTATTGACTACTGATAATTAAGTAAATGCTGTCATCTATCCTGGGAACTCAATGAAGCAGTGATCCTGTGGAAAAAAGACTTTATGTAATAATTCAATCGAAAGTCTGCCTGATGACACATAGCCCAAAGCAGGGCAAATGAGAATTAAAAGAGTGCAGGGAAAAAGCTGTCATTTCCCAACTTCTGAGGCAGACTTTGCATCCTAACAAAGAAAAAACAAGCAAACAAACTTTTATTTGACAAACAAAATTAATGGTTTTGGAGGAAACTGCCTATTCCAACAGGGTTTAAAAGGTATGACAGCTGCAAGAATCCAAGTTTTCTGAGCTGTTCGCTAAAAGTAAATTATTTAAATATGTGTCTTTAAACATTTTGGAATCCCTTGCGTGTGTCTCCTCCTAGAGTTTGAAACTTTACAATTTGCAATTTAAATTTTGGTTGGTTTTGGTGGTTTGTTTTGATTTGTTTTTTTCCATAATATGTAGGAAATTTAGATTAAGGAAAAAAGAATCAAGAAAAAAACCCATATTTTCACAGCATCTTATCATACTGTAAGCTGATGTACAAAGAAAAAGAAGAGTCTTTAAGAACATATTAAACTATTGATAACATTTCTATTTCTTAGCAATAGGAGACAAGCATAGAAAAAGCTACAGTAATTTAATCTTCCAGGTCATGGCTTATGTATGGTCAGGAGGGTCAAAATAAACCTTGTTAGTTTGAAAAAGCTATGTAGTGGACTTTGACCTTTCTCTGGTAATTGATAAAACTAGGTATATTTAGTGTTCATGACAGACGTCAGACAGAAAATCTTCAGACATTATAATACTTTCACAGAGGACAGAAGAGCTGCGCTGTGGCAAGTTGAAGATTTGGGGAATTAAGTTACATAGTAAAGGAATCATTTTTAATCTTCACTTATCTACCTAAACCTCCCTGAGATTCCTTTCAGGAGCTCAGTCTATAACTCCTTCCATGTTCCCACCTCTGCTACCTCTTGTTCCACAGAGAAATAAAGCAAAACATGTCCTAGAAATCTGGCCAGCACTTAGAAAGCAGTGTCCCTGAAATACTTCTAGTTTATATTTTTATTTTTAGTTTATGTCACTGGAAATGAGACTGAGCTGGAAAAATACTCTTAAGCTATTGTATATCAGTGCTTTGGGAAGAAGGATGTGTTCATGAAAACGTCAGAAAAATTTTAACCATAGAGGTAGATGTTTTACAGACACCTGTGATTTTTGAATATAGTTCCCTCAAATCTTGATATTAATTAAAATTCCTTTATTCTGAAAAAAGCATCCTTGATTTGTGCTCTAGACTCCAGCTTCTACCAGTTGCATCATTGAAAGAGCAGCAAACTACTGAAGTAACTGTTTAAAACCATACAAAAAGCATGTCTAGCTCTAGAGTTTATTCTTCTGAGAATGGGCAACAGAAGCAAAGCACAATCAGAAAATAATCTGTAATGTGCCTTTTACATCTGTTGCCTTCAGAAGGCATCAGACAGCTTATCACATGAACAAATTCAAAATACTGAATAAAGTCAAATTCAGAGGAGGACAATCAAGACTAAAATGAGTGATTACATTGAAATGTATATGACAGAATGAAACTGTTGATCTGCACCTCTTTGAAATGAATTCCAGCCTAGCTACTTGGAGCTGGGCAGAGAGAGCCCTGCCAGTCCAAGGAGTTCAGAGGTAACTGCAGTCAGCTAGCAAAGTTTGTGCTCCTAGTCTAGATGACATAGTTTAGGACTGGCAATTGCTTCTTCGCAAACCACACTTTTGTACTGCAGGTTAGAATAATTACATAAACGGCTTAAATTCTCTTTTAGTTTACACTTTCAAATGGCACTTCATGGGAAGTTGAAAACTGTCCACAATTTGACTTCGGGCCCCAGTCAGTCACATTCGTATTCTCAGTCACATAAAATTCATTTGCACAATTATTCTTACTGATTACATAACTTCACTACATTTTTAGTAATAACAGAATTGGGTTCAAAAATTAATACACAGTTTAGATTGCAGGCATGAATATTAATGAATTCATCATTTTTTGTTACTTAAAAAAGTAACAAACAGATTGCTTTTTCAGAATAATCCCTATTATTGGAAACTTAACCTGAAGGTAAAGGAAAGTGGGAACTGGGAAAAAATAAAGTGCATACCTTCTGTAAGGCATTTGTAGGAACTGGCTAGAGCTACTTATCTGTAATTGGAAGAAAATCCACTTATTCTTAATGTGCTTTTGCCTCTGTATCTGAAGTAATGCCAAATTTGCATGTACATATATTGATAAAAATAAGACTGCTTAGGTATTCCCCAAAATCATAGAGGTCATCACAGAAAGTACTTTCTCTGCTCTTCTTCTGTGCTAATTGTATACTCCAAAAAGAAGAGAATGAAATTGTCTTCTCCCAGCTTCATTGTTTATATCAGAAAAATAGGGGAAATAAGAATAATTTGGGGTTTAGGGCATTAAAAACCCCACACATATATGTATGTAGTAAGTGGAATGGTACTTGCAAATCTGTAGAAGAGCTATTAACAATGCTTTTATAAAAAAAAGAATGGAGACAAGTTACAGAGACACAGCTATGCAGTCACAAACAAACAATCTCCTAGACCTGCCAGTAGTGCCTGCTCTGGGGACGTGGCTGCCTATCTTATGATGTGACCACAGGCCAGCTACAGTGAGATGACTGAAACCAGCTGACATGGTATTGCTGCTGCCACCAGCCCTTTGGGCAACAGGGTGCGCATTAAAGCTCTCTTCCAAGAGATGCAGTTTCTAGTCTCCTTTCAGCCTGTGGGCCACAATGCTAGAATAGTTGCACAATGTCCGAATCACTTATCCTGGGTGGTGGCAGTACCATCCTTCCCTACCTTAAACACTGCCTCAGTCTCAGGTTAAGTGTCCCAAATGGATATTACACGTACCAAATTCTACCTGCAAGTAGCAAGGGATAATAATAGCTTCTATAGGCTATCGCTAAATCCAGTGCATCCATAGATAAATTTGCTTTTCCCATAAAAACTAGGAGATCAGTTCTGCTACCTTCAGTCAAGCTGAATCAAAGCTTACTGCACAAGTAATCCCTGTTATTTCAATGAGACCATGGAGTATAACGGTACTTAAACTGGGTATGAGCTGCAGGATCTAGCTAAATTACTCAAGTCTGAGAACTGGGGCTGGGAAGTAGAGAATAAAAGGAAGGTGAAAGAATATTTCTTTTGGTTAAAACATACAAGATCCTATGGCACTATGCAGAGATACGGTAACAGAAAACATGGAACAGCCACAACATAATGACAACCTAGAATTTCACAAAATTTAAAAAATGAAGTTGTTCTTTCATAAAGATGTATTAATATTATCTTGCTTTTCAAAAAATGGATGAAAAACAATTTTGTTTTTGTGATCGTTGTCTACTAAAAAACCCCTCATAAAGATGCATATAAATGTGCACCGATCTGAGGTTCTATACTGGCAGTGTTCAGCACCCTGCTGAGAAATTGCTCTGGGGTCTGGGGGATAGTCAGCAGCAAACACAACATGATGTGACTAGAGTAACCAATTCAAAAAGCAAATAGTCAGTTACAAACAGCAAACTTCAACTTGCAGAGGGAGGATTTCCACAGTAATTCACAAACTGCAATAAATAATTTGGACAGTTCTGCATGATACAGGAACACAGAGATCACAGCAAAAAGCAAAATGATACTTTTGACATTGATAGCTTCTGAAGATAAAGGAAGAGATGAAATCATTATATTTATTCTACTGACATTATTCAACTAATGGTATTGGATCTATAAATATAAAAAATAAAAACTTCAGATCCAAAGCAAATATGTTATTTGTAGCAAAAGGGATAGCTAGTCAGGACATCTAGTTTACACATGGATGTGAAAAGAACTGGCAATTTGGTATAACATTCTGTTCTGCACGGCTTTTATTAGAAGGCTACTTGTGGTAGGAGCCTTCTGTTGCTTACTTTTAAACAGCCGTTTAAATTACATGTAATCATAATTATACAACTAGCAATGCCAGTTATTCTGGATAATGCATTTTAACATATCTTACCACATAAGCAGCTAAGTTCCTTGGTTCCTGGCACTCACAAAGATTGGAGAAATATAGCCCACTTACTCCCATATAGAGCTGAAAAGTCAAAGTGTCTGAGCAGAAGAAAGACTAACTTGTTTCAGACCTAGTGTCAGTTAAATTGCTGTTGGATTCCTGCATTAAAGAAAACTAGAATATGGCTACATATTATCTGAGACAATTTATGAATTATGATCTGCTCCATATGAAAGTAAGATGATACCACACAGCAGGGCATTTGAGTCTCAAGGTTTAGCATTGTACTGGGTACATTTTTTGGTTTTGGGATTTATTTTTTTGTAAACAGTAATGACTGCGAACAGGTTGGCACAGCCGTATAAACAAAAAGATAGGACATACGGTGTGGTCTGCACCATTCCCTTACATTTGCTTTGTTGCTGGCCAAATTCTTAACAGCCAGTATAGAAGATATTTCATGTATTATTCCTGTTACCTGATTTGTTCTGTCAATCACAGCATTATTCTAATGCCTATTGGTAAGCCCTACTCAAACCACTTTGCTTTCAGCTCCATTTTTAGTGCCCAGAGATGCTGTTTTTCTATTCATACCCTTATTCCCAGAAAAACCCACCCACTCTTTATACTGTATGGTAATTCATTATTTTTCTATCATTAAAATACATTAATAAAACTTCTGTTTTAAATACAATTTGGAATAACGCAAGGGAACATTTCTAATGCTAGAGCTACTGACGCAGCTTGCTGCACTGATCTCCAACCTACATTCCAGATTTCATCTTAAAATAAAAATGTTATTGAAAAATCAGCATCCAAAATTTTGTATTCCTTCCAAAACTGCAACCAAGAGTGTATTCCAAAAAAACACAGATAATAATTTTTATTGCTCTGACACTTTCTCTAACACCATACAGTTTATCTTTCCATGCTTCAGTAATCCTGGATTTGTGCACAGTCAAACCAAGGAGCCCATGGGTCATGGCTACAGGCAGTCCTCTCACCGAGATATATTTCTCCTTCCTAATTATGTCATCATTAGAATATAACCAGTAGCATGTCTTCCAGAGGGGTAACCATTCATTAATGCAGACAGATAAGACCGTGGTCCATTGAAAGGAATGAGATGGAAACATCCACATTAGTTCTAAAGCCCTTGAGACTATGCCAGCAATATCTTCTGTAGTCCACAAAGCACTGTCATGCATTTGCTGTTGTAACTGTGCAAGTGAAACAATTACCCACACAATTTGTGGCTCTGGAGTTCGCTGGGTGAGGAGGAAAACTCCAGTGTCTCATCTGCTCTCTTTATACTGCCTAGCCCAATCTTCTTTACCTCTTCTAATAGGCTTTTTTTTTTAAGAATCATGGGGTTTTTTTGTTTGCTATTTGCACTTAATTCACAGTCAAATGAAGACCACCAAGTGGGAAGATGGCCAGACTTCAAATATATGAGAGGTTTCTGCTATTAAAGGAAATGTACTCCCCATATCTGTGATGGAAAGGACAAAAAATGCTACGTTAAATTACAGCAAGGAATGCAGGTAAAAACAGTAGAAAACTGTGTACAGTAAAGACAATGTAAACATACACTAAAGCCCCTGAATATACCTGTCTTGTGAGCTGGGATCTTCATCACTGGAGGTCTTTAAGGTTGGACATATATCAGTATCATTCTTGACATATATTTTAACCTTGTTTCAGAGCAGGGGACAGATTATATGGTCTCAAAATCCCATCTGGATCTATTTTCCATACTTTGGTGATTATTTGCTATGTTATGGCAATATCAGAAAACTCCATTAAAGTTCAGCACCCCAAAGTGCTAATCGCTGTACAAGTGCTATTTTAAGAGACAAATCCTTCCTTGGAGAATTTATGATCTCATTTCAGATAAGACACAAGGAGAGGTTATAACAGTTGAGGGAATGGCGGATGGTACAACACTGACAGACAATAACTTTACAGTTTGTTATTTTCAAAGAGCGATTTGTGCTTTCAATCATGTAAAAGCTCTTAAAAAAAAGATGGTTTCATGAAATAGACGGCCATTGATCTGCCAACCATGTACCTCTGAGTGATGGGTTACTCTGGCAAAATCCATGCAAGTAGCACCTATTCTGACAAACAGACCTGTTAGCTTGAGAAGTGTGGAGCACCAGGAGGGAATAATTTCCAGTCAGTCTCTGCTGTAATATCAAAATGGGCAGAAATGTACCTGCTTTTCCTTCCCACACATCTGCATCTTACGTGTCTTGCTGGTCTTCCTGAGCTCCTTACACAGTCCTGAGGGCAGCTCGGATCAGAAGCTCAATTTTAATGCTCCAAATTGCTCTCTGGAGGGGACTCTCCCCCTCCATAGAGAAGTCAGGGAGACTAAATGGATAAACTAAGAGAATGACAATGAATTTTTCAGTATTTGTTAAAGTTCCACTTCAAGAAGGTTGTTCTTTCGCAGGTTGTAATTAAAGGTATGTGAAATGTGCATTTTGTTAAAAAGTATATTTTTACTTAGTAGAGGTCTGTTCCTTTGCAAAGTGTCATAGAATCATAGAATTATAGAATGGCTTGGGCTGGAAGGGACCATCAAAGGCCATCTAGTCCAACCCCCCTGCGGTGAGCAGGGACACCTTCA
>JAVKLA010000027.1:24062335-24104449 GCA_034782735.1 Sagittarius serpentarius | reverse complement strand
TATTAGTGTCATTGTTAGTTTCTTCCTTTCTGTTCTATTAAACTGTTCTTATCTCAACCCACGAACTTTATTTTTCCGATTCTCTCCCTCATCCCACTGGGGGGGGGGGAGTGAGCGAGCGGCTGCATGGTGCTGAATTGCTGGCTGGGATTAAACCACTACAATTACCTATCTGTGTCTCTGGAGTTCTAATAACCTATGGTAGGACCTATTTGAAAGACTGTTATTGATTGTCTATGTTCATACCTTTTGACAAGTTAGATGCTTTAGAGAAGGGTTAATTAGAATTAAAGGAGGAAAGTCCTGTAAAAAAGAATAAAAATGATACATTTTATTTTAAAAAATACTCATTACCATCATATATGAATCTCTAGGGAAAAGAAAACAGTGAGTTTACATATTTTGCTTTCCATTTTGGTAAAGATGATCCCCCCTAAACAGGTCCCGCTAAGAAGAATTGGGATATAAAGAAATTTGCTCCACTTAGGAAGACTCAGCTGGTTATAAACTTGAATGGAACAAGATGCAACCCAAGTCCCAGGCTGACATTTTGTGCAATGGACCTGTACAGGCAGGAGGATGACGTGTTGCCCAGCCTCAGGGATGGACAAAGTACTAGAGTAGTAGGGCTATCACTGCAACTGGTATGTAGTATTAACCAGGAGGCAACCTTCAAACTCTGCAGAACAAGTTTACTTAAATATGACAGTGGAGGAAAATATTCTGTTTCACTACTAACATAAATACACACATTTGCTACTAATTTAATGTATATTTTAAAATTAACTTCAAATAAATTTGTTTTAACTGGAAGTAATGGTAATTCAAAGAGACTAATCCAGACTTTTAACCATTTCCACCAGAATTCTGTCTCAATATGTTTCAGTTAAAATAGCAAAATCACCACAAAATAGTAAAAATATCAGAAGTCAAACCACAGAAATGATAAATTGTCTTAAAAGTTCCAGGACTATTTTAAAACATATTTTTTTTTAATTTACTTTCTGTATCAGGTCACAAGTTCATGTGCTCAAGGTTTCTTTTCCTGCAGATAGAATGAAAGCAGTTGTGTTTTTATTTTCCTGTTGGGCTTGTTTTAAATGGAAGGTTAAATTCTAGTGAATCTCTAATGCAGTAAGTCATGTGAGCGTGTGTATGCATGTGGTTTTTTGTATATGTATGTATAGATGCATAAAAAAATAAATCAGAAGGTATATTAGAAAATTAGAAAAGCTTGCAATGTTAGCAATATTAACCAAAAATGTCTTTGACTCTGAAAAATTCTGAAATGCTTTTGGTTTATTGTCCAAAGAATTGTATCCAAAAGCAATAAGCAGGGAAAATTCGGCTTGAAATTCTGCATTAAATTAAGACAAAACCATGGAGTTAGAAGATCTATAACTTAAAGCTCTCTTATGGGGAGTGGTGATGTAGGTGAACACCTCTCAAGTACCCGCTATAACTCCACTAGACATAATTAACATTTTATTCCATGTATCTATTTTTATACTGTGTTCATCTTAAAGCCATCAGTTAAATTCCAGACTGGCTTGTTTAAGTTTACATTGTAAACATCACATCATTGTTGGCTTAGAAACTGGCAGTTAATGTGCAGTAATCAATGTCCAGAGTAGAGCCTCACTACGAATAACGTTGTGCCTACATTTTTCAGATACTTTTATATCAATATTTTGAGATGATTACAAGTATTTGGATTTTTGTAATATGAAAGCTGTCTTCATGTCTTTGCTTTGGGAATATATTTGCAGAAATTAAACTCTGTTCTTTTGGGAGCTTCAGAAATAAAAGACGGATAAGAATAAACACACCTACACAAGCAAAATTCTGCATTCTTATAAAGAGACATTTGATAAGTGAATCCATCTTCTGTATGTCACCTTTGAAGGGGATAGAATTTTCTTTTAATATGGGAATGAAAGAACAAAACGTAAAAACTTTCCCTGGCACAGATTCCACCATTGTACTTTGCATTGCTAATTGGACACTAGCGGAAAGAACTAGCCATTCAAACTCCTTGCCTGAAGGCTGTAGAGAGATATTACCGTTTAAAATCCAATCATGGTCTCAGAGCAATCCTTAGTCCTGTATCAGAACCTTATGCCAATGGAAATTGGATGGTAGACATTGACCATCAATCAGATCAGATGAAAAAAATCTCCATTCACAGGAGTCTTCAGACATTAAATTAATTTGCTGATGATTAAATAGAAAGTCTCTAACAACAGTCTTCTAATATATTTCAGAATGGAAATCCGCTAGACTTGAAGCTGGCAACAGAAAAGGCCCAGCTTTGCCCTGCTTGTCTTAGTACAACAAGCTCAGGTGAAGGGCATCACCGGTATCCATAGTTCAGCAGGTGAGTTTCTTCTGTCTGGATTAGAAAACCACAGACAGAGAACCATTTACTGCATAAAATACAGTTTAAGTGGTTCTATGCTGGGTCATTAAATCCCCCCCAAATGACAGAATGAGCACTGCAGTTATAGCATAAAGAGAAACAAAACTGGAGTGGTAGAGATCTCTGTTTTCGAGAATCACCACAGTTACTGTTGCAGCCGTTGGCACAGTTAAGGTGAGCATCCAGGGCGTAGGATTACACCAAGCATAGACATATCGACAGCACATGGTACAAAACCTGTACCCCAGATGCTCCCAGTCCTCGATAGAAGGACTACATGTTACTACAGCTGGGAGCACACCCTCCACTTGGGCGTCAGAGGACAAGAATTTTAAATTTAGTGTAAACTCCCTAGCTTTTGTCCAGATTTGCTCTGTGTGACTGGCACCCGTTCTGCAGACTAGGTGATCTTTAACTACCGATTGAAGTTCCTTTATACTAGTGCTTACTTACAGATGCTTTACCATGAAATAAAATAATGACTTTACTGCCCTTTTTCCTTCTTTATTTTTTACATTACTTTCCATTTTTTGCCAGCTCTCTCCTTTTGCTCCCTTGCACGATGTAGATGAAGAGGGAACAAACAGTTCAAATTCCCCAAATCAAATGTCAGATCAAAATATGCTTCCAGCTGAATTCACTCTAATTCTTAGTAATTTAAAATAATTTCAGTTTAGTTAACTTCCAAACCATTTCTTCCTTTTTGTACTTTTTAAAATGCTTTTAACAAAATGTCACTGCACAGTAGTTTCTCTTTCTGTCTCTTGCACACACCGACACACATACACACACATACACACAAATATCACTGGCTATAAACTGTGTACAATAAAGATGTAATAAAGATAAATGTAGATTCTCTTTCCACTGCACCTTTCATTTTTCCAAAAGACTGGTCTGCTGACAGACTAACTTACTAAGAGATTTTATTTGAAATCATAAATAACACGTATTCACTGATCTAAATTAAATGAATATTGTAGAGATAGTGCTACAAGTAAAAATATAATGAAGAATAATGCAGGTTGAACAAAAGCAAGTTTGAAATATTCATCATGTAAAGGAATTACTATACATTCGTAGAGTAATTGACAGTGAAAAACAAATGCCCTTAAGAGGCGTGCTTAGAAAATAAAATCTTTGAATCAATGTTAAAACCATCTCTGTTACCACTCAGAGATTACATGCTATGCAGAAAGTGTGTTCTGTTATGGATGTAACAACAGCACCAATTAATTTCACATTTCTTTTCATTGCTTTTTACACAATCCTGAAACACTCACTAAACCAGACCTGTCCGATTCCCAAGAAGAGCTAAGACAGCATGAAAGGCTGGATGACTCCATTACTCACTGGTGAGTCCAAAAATGCCTGGGTAGCCCTGATCTCAGAAGCGTTCCCTGTTACCAGCACTTTCCAACTATTTTTGGTGTGTTATGGAACAACGGTAGTGCAAATGCGAACAGTCTTTTGAGATCATGAAGAGAACAATTTAGCTGAACAAAGGGGGCACATACATTAATTTAAGAGATATAAGCGGGCATCTTAGGCCTCTGAGGCTGAAGCATCCCCGTTCTGCAGGATTACACAGAACACTGTCATTTTTTCTTACACCTCGCTTTTATCTTTGTCTCTGGTCCAATTCCTCCTCAGGCCCTGATCCTTCAGCCTAATTGGTTTTCCCTGCTCCCTGATTAGCCACTGGGGTCGGACGCTCTCCTCATGCCGAGCAGGACCAGAAAGGCCGTTCTGGTGCTGCTGCTGCTGCACGCTGGTGGGCACTCACAGCAGCACGGGAAGCAGCAGAAGGCCCCGAGCTGTAATCCTTTGAGAGCACTCTCCTCGGGGCTTGTTTATTAGCCACAAAACAACAGCAAGTCAACTGCAAAACACACGGCGATGGTCCCCAGAGGCTTTCCAAGCTCCAGTCAGCCAGGACAGAGGGTCTCACTCTCCCCTCTGATTACAGTCCTGTCTCTCCCTTGTGCTCCAGCAGCTATATGACCGGACAGGATCACTTTAATGCCTTACTGGCTGTGTTTACCTTTCACTACAATGTTTGCATCTAAACTCAACAGGAAACTGAAATTCAGTGGAATTTCTGGTTGTGAAAAGTATTTCTCAGCATTAAAGGTTGAGGGCAAAGACTTTAATGGCCGTAAAATTAGGGCTTTTGTTCCCACAGCTAAAAGACAATAGAATATCAATAGAAAGTTTTTTCTGAAGACAGTAACTGAAAACATTTTCAATCTAGGTATTCTGTATACTGGCTGATTTATTAGGATACTTTACACAATCCCTGGCAATGTTTATCTGATTGGGCCAGTGCCAGAAGATAAAACAATTTGTAATTCAGCACAGGTTACTCAGAACCACCCGCTTTGCTATCTATTACTATGCAACCTCCTACTATAAGCATAGCAAAAGAAAAAACAACAGAATGTTGAAGCCTATCCCTATCACACTACTTTTTTTTTCCTCTCTAATTTGCATTTTTCTTTAGAAGCAGTCACCAATTTAGGACCACCCTTTGGATCTAGCCCAGAGCCACATGACTCAGAAAACAGGATTTACAAATTATATATGAGTTTCAGTACAAAACTGCAGTAGAAAAATCCCATCCCACATTCTAAAAAGGTTCTCTCTTTGGCTTGAAAGGCTGTGCCTGTATCAGCCCAGGAACACAGTCTTGAGAAAGCTTTCTTCCTTGTGTCTACTCTAGAATAACATAAGCAGACAACTTACAAAACAACCAATTCCTTTGGCTGCAGTGCTCCTGTCAGAAGGCATTGAGAGCACACAGGAAAGAGGGTACTTAGCTTAAATGAAGGAGTAGGTGGTGCTTATTTCTCCACCAACCTAGCTATGATCCAGAGTTCACACAAAACTGGCACCATGAGGCAAACCCATGCTCAGAGGTGTATGCAAAGCAAGTGTAACAGTATAGACATGGTCAATCATGCATCCAAATTATAACCGAGCCTCCAGGGCAGCAGCATACTAAACCATACAATCATGTTACTTGTAGGCTACAGAAATATCTTGCAGAGTAATAATTCTTGCATCCATACAAGTACAGACAAAACAAGGACTTGTTATTAGTCCAGTTACAGTGACTTCTAATCTAATTACTACACTTTATTCCTTATAATGACAGAATTGAAGCTGATGTGCACAAAGTTATCCATTTCACCGGTGTTTTACTCTGACTTCCTATGTGTTGGTATGGTGAGTCACCAGCCCCTAAATCACTTTATGACTTGAAGTATGGTGGATATCTATGAAGTTTTACCTTTGGAGCACGTCCAGAACTGCCAGAGCCTGTGTATCTAAGTCACCCACCTCCAGTGGATCAAGGTGCAGCGCACTCAAATCAGCTGAATGATCAGTAGACCCAATAACGCCACACTAGCAGCTACAGTTCAGCTTAGAGCGAAACACTGCTTTTAATTAATTACATTAAAGCACCTCTGAAGACAACATTAACCACCAGGTTATATAGCCACTGTTTCAGTGGAGGTAGTATCCAGCCTGGAATTACGAGTTCGAGTCATTGTAATATTATTCTCCAAATATGAAACGTCAAGAACATTGTTTTTTAGCTGAGATACCAGCAAAACAAAACACTTTCTCATCATAACATCACAATACAGAAGGTTACCAAGTGTATAGACATGGCCCAAAATGAAGACTCTAGTCCTAGAAATCACAGTTCACTAGTTTCTGTGTTTTTCTTTTGTGGAATAAAACATTTCTATTATGTTTTTGCAGGAATTAATCAACAATATCCTTACGTATGAATCAGGAGTATGGAAGCATCTTTAAATGTTTTGACATTTTACCATCTTAGGTTTGCTGGGCACCAGCTTGACTATACTTTTATGGCTGCTCTAAATTTCACTGCCAGTCAGAGGTTTCTAAGGTGCTACTACAGATACCGGGAAGAAGCATCCATATAGAATCACAGAATAGTTTGGGTTGGAAGGGATCTTTAAAAATCATCATCATATTGTGTTTTCCAAGCTCCTTTTACCCACAGCATCCTCAGAAAACAGACTGGCCCTAGTTGCTTTACCTTCTCCCTCCCTGTCACAGAAAATACGCAGTGAATGTAGTTTTGTGACAAGCTATTTGGGTGCTTTCATCTGGCAATGTGGCACCAACAAGGAAAATTCCAATTGGACTACTTGTGTATACATTCATTCTCATGTAATATTTATGCCTAGTAGCAGACAGCTAACAGAAAGAGCAGATAGATAGGCTGTTATGACCCTGGAAGTGGAAATCTCTGCCAGGTAGAAAGAACTTAAACCTGTCGCTCCAAACAAAGTTGGAAAGGTCAAGCTGATGCTGAGACAGCTCGCCTTACAGGAACAGCCTCTTCTTTTTGTAACTGGTAATAGAGAAGAGTCACTACATTCAGTCTGTAGGGAACCACTTATTAAATGTGTCAGAGAATACATATTTCAAAAGTTAGACTGTTGGCTATAAAGGGTGTAGTTTCATTCTAAAATAAACACGAGCTTGATGTTCACAGAAATAACACTGTTGGAGTTGCCCTTTAGAACATTGATCCAGTGCTGGTAAACATCAGGAAGAGGACAGAAAGCTTGCTGCACGTACAAGCCACGGACATTATGTTATCGAATTGCAGTGGAAGCAAAATAACATGAATAAAGCAAGCTTGATAAACTCATAATGCCAAATATTTTTCTCAGTAATACAGTACCTGCAAACAATCTGCACTGCTGCCCATAAGGAAAAACTCATTTTGATAATCTAAATATTTGCCCGCTAGTCCCAACTGATTTGTCAGTAACAGTGTTAATGTGCTAGGAATGGTAATGCAATGATTTTGAACACACTTTTATGCTTCCTTTGATATTCCAAGCGTCTCAGTTGCTGTCCCTGAACAAGAAAATCACATAATTACTTCTGTAAAGAGGCATGTCATAATCCAATGTTTAGTACGGACCTCTTCTTTCTTTAGAATGTGAACTCTGAAATGCTAAACTCAATAGGAAACAGCCAACAAATGCACACATTTGTCAATAAAAATGGTCTTGTGCTGACAAAATCATAGCCTGCTAATGCACCTCTTAGATTGATAAATGTGAATGTGAAAGCTGAACAATGAGACTTTCCTATCAAGTTTTTCATTTGCATAGGTTACCTCAAGGTCTCCATTCAAATTATTTGGTCTCTTACATGAATTCAACAAAAGTGAACCACTCTATTTCTCAGCACCAATCTCCCCTTGTTTCACTACTTTCTCCTTCCAAGCTCTTCACCTCCTGCAAAGCACTGAACCTCATGAGATCAAAATGTGATACAGCACGTGAACTTTCCAATTATATAGTAAAGATGAAGAAAGGGATTCACACAACAGATAAAAGACCAGACAATAAAAAAGAGCTTGAGATGAGATAAGATTAATTTGTTTATAACCACAATTTTTGCTCATGATGCAACAGTTAGCAATAAGAAAAAAAACAAGAATAGCACAGCTTCATGGGACACACAGGCTATGGTAAAGTAGGAGTGAGAAGCAAAAACTTAAAGGGAGCAAGTATCCCAACATAACAAAGAGTATACTCTGTGCACAAAAACCGAAGAATTCATTGACAAATCCTGTGTGGGCACATGTTTTTTCCAGCTTTACCTCATGCTTGAAGGAACGCTGGTTAGACCTATATTAGAATTACAGGTTGTCAAGGCTTGCCTTCTGACCTTGAAGGCCGGAGGCACTGCACAGCTCTCATTGATCTGGCTAAACTCCTTCCTTCCTTCTTGTCTCTTCCCTCCCCAAACTGAGGCAGCTGTGTTTGAACCATCCCTGCCTTGTTCTGCTTGCAGACTGCACCCAGCGATAAGATGCTGGTTGGCGCAGGACACAGCAGAGCGGCGCACGTGCCGTTGACTCAGCAGTCCTGACTGTTTCGTGGCTGTGCTGGAGATTCTGCCACGGCCGTGTTCGGCTCCTTGGGCATTGTGGAAAGAAAACTCAAAAAGCAGTGCTTTCTTTGAGAAGTAGGACCTTACAGGTCAAGTGCAAGGATTTCTTTCCTGCATTGCCTCTGAAGGTTAACCAACATTGCTCTGTGCGGAAAGCTGCTCCTCAAAAGAAGAGAGCTGGCCCTGAAGTCTGCCTCCGAAGGACGACAAAATGCCCTTGAAATATGAGATCGCTGGGGACAAGAAAAGCTTTGCTGATTTCCTCCAAGGCTGGGAGAAGCATACAAATTGTTGCGCCCTTTGAAGAGAGAAGAGGTGCATCCTACAGAGGCATCTTTTATTTCTCTATACACCCATTCCTTAGCTAGCACAGAGATTAATAGGGTATTTAAGAGCAAACTTGCTTGGTTTAATCTGGTTCTCTTGGTAGAGAAAGAAAAATGGTTACTGGAAAAGAGATATACAGGAGGAAAAGCAGGAAAACCTGTGTCTGCTGAAGTGAAGCAGCAGCAGTTTACTTACAACTAAGGTGACTGCAACAGGAGAGGGAGCAACAGCAGTAGAAGATTGCTGAGATCTCTGAAAAAGTAGAGGTTTCAGCCATGCAAAGCCATATATGGTTTTGAGTAGACTTTCTTTGCTCTTTTGGTCGGCTGTTTGCTTCCTCCCTCCATTTACTCCACAGGCTGCGTTACCCACACAACCTCTGCTGCTGCTGTGTCACACCCCGTTGGAGAAGCCATACAGCTTCCCCGTGACTCAGCTGCTGCCCCTTCCACACCCGAAAACAAATCTTCTACTTATCCAGTCTATTTAGATTGAAAGTGTCTTGGGTAAACTGCCCGTTACTTTATGAACTGCTCCACACAGGATAGCATCATTTTACCTAGTCCCTAGGCACTACCACAGTATGTCTCTCCAGAGACACAGGGAATAAGGAAAAAAAAAAAAGGATCAGACTGTGTCCTGTCTACATGAAAGATTTTATTACACTTTTTGAAATATGAACGAAATAAACCTACAGATAATAAGTGATGGTGTGAATCAACCACAGGTAGGTCTGTTCATAAGAAGGGAGGAAAGAGTCACATGAATCACACACAAAGTCATGTAATGACAAAAGAAGAGTATTTTGGTTAAACCAGCAAAGTGAGATTAAGGTTTAAAACATTTTGCAAATAATTAAAATATGGCCTTGGTCCTCAGTGATACTCAGATACGCATCTTCCATTGGCAATCCAAATTACCATGTGGTAGCTTTATTAGAAAAACAACACAGCTCACAAATTACCAAACATGTATCTCTGAATACCTTTTAGAATTAACTTTCATGCTTGAGTGAACTAAGAAGTAGTTGATTTTATAAGAAATATAAAGCTATTCCTGAAAACTGCTGAACCTTTTCAATCCCACCAACCAATGCACTACAAGCAGGACTCTAAATGTCACTGCTTGCAGTCTGTACCTTCCTTACATAGAAGAATCATCCCTGTAAGCAAAATAATCAAGGAGTGCAGAAATATCTGAGCAACTACAAAAACAATGCAAAAAATAAACTTACTTTATCCCAAGGGTCTAATCCTGGCAACAGTTATACACAGGAGTAGTTTTATTCCAGTCTGAGCAGAGACAATGAATACTAGAACAAATATTCCTGTTCAAGTGTTTCCAAGATCAGTTCCCAAATCTATAAAGAAGCCATGTTAAGAGCTCAGGTGAAGTTGTTTTCTGCATTTATATAGTTTATATTTGAATAAAATTACATAAAAATACATAATCCAACATTAAAGCTATGCTAGGAAATTGCAAGTATTGCTTGGTTTTTTCCCCTCCATCAGCTATCAAAAAAAGCAATTTGAAATTGAATAAAAAGGGAGATATTATCTGAACTGTAGGTGTTGTGAAAACTGTGCAGTGAAAATTAAAATACTAGTTTGTGCTGCAGCCATAAATTACTAAACTAATTATCTAGTAGCAGGCATAACTGAATCATTCAAAGGGGTAATTAGCAATCAGACATAATGAGTACTGCTACTATTTCTTGTCATACTGTATTTAGCTTCTGTGCAGCCTAGAGGAACTGAATTATTTCCTACCCTTCTCAGAGGGCATTACTGCTATATTGAGTGCATCAGCCCATATTATTACTCCCAGTAGTTTAATTCTTCACTGGACTGCACACTTCTGATTTCTTCTATCAAAGTTTTGCCTGATCTCCTGGGTCCTTTTAAGCAGGTATCAACTTCACAGTTTCCTTCTTGGCCTTAGCATAAATGTAAACTGCAATGTAATCAAATTACATGGCTTTTTTATTATTTTTATTGTATTCCTGTCCATGAACATATGCTGCATCTTATAGATAGTTCATGTTTTCTATAGCACTTGGACATTATACACAGCGTAATATGGAGGACTTGCATAAAACCGTATATCCAGAGGCTGTAGAGGAGAGTTAGATTGTTAATGTTGACCTTTCAGATAAGAAGGTGTAAACCTGCATATGCTCTTGATCAAAGGTAGTTTGGAGAAAATTTTTTTTCCCATGAGTTCTACACCCACACTTCACAGAACAAATAGAAACTACAAAACCCAAACAAGTGTTGCTTTTATTTGGAAAAAAAATAGTGCAGAGAATCCAGATTCCTCAGTTAATACATTCTGTTTGGGGTCTATTTTAACTTTGTCTTTGAACACAAAATTTTATTTTCAGCCAGACAGTGTCTTATTGTCATAAGCTTCACATTACTGATGGCCTCTTATTTTGCATAAAGTTTGTGTACACGCACATACTCAAGAATACATCACAGAGTTCAGTAGAATATCTCTTTATGAAAGCCAGATTCTACCAAAATCCTTGCATTTTTGCAGCACAGTTCAAGGACCATCTGGTATTATGCATCAGTGGAGATGCTGATCATTTATGAAAACTGGTGGAAGCAGAATGCGGTAGTGAAGGAAGTCCTACTCTGATATGAAAACTCTAGAGTTTAAAATATTATCAATTTATTATATCATGTTAATATTAGATATAATGACAAATAATATTCACTAATAAGTGATTAGGTATCAGTGTTCAAATTTTCTTTCATCATTTGCAGCTTCAGGCAAAATTTTCCTCTGCCCTCACCAACTGTCAAGGGCTCTGTCTGTTTATCAAGTTTTTATGGAGTGACCAAGTCCTTACTTGTAGCCATCTGGGCTGATACCAAGCTACCGAGATTGAATGCCTTGCAGTGACTTGACACAATGTGGCAACAATGCAGAAATCGTTGGAACCATTTTCAAGAAGATATCTCCTCACTAAATATAGTATAACTCACAGATCAGCATGAGTAGAGCCCCCTTCCCCCACACCACATTTTTTTTTTTGAATCTTGCAGTGACTAATGTTTGCTGTTGCGGTGGAAGGAAAGGGAGAATTGCAGCGCAGGGTTATTGACCAGCCTACCTGTGGACGGGCTCTTCATCACATCGTTTGCTTGCTTACTTTTGTGCTTCTACAAAGGCCAGGATTTGGTACATAATAATTTGGACAACATTTCCAATAAATGGATTAACATAATTTAGTGCCAAATTAGCATTCATGGCTGAACACTGACTGCAACATCAGGGCTGCTCCATTTAGAAAGCTGAACGGAGATTTTACAAGTTGCGTCTAATTTTTAGTCAGTATCCATGTGTCAGTGGTAGCCCCTCTCTGAATAGACTGATAAAGTGTCTGCTTGAGCCAAATCTGAGTCTGTTCCACTAGTTTCCAGAATCTGTTACTTTTATTTGGAAAAAACCCTACCCTCAAGAAACTGCTTATCCCCAAACATCTAAATGTGCATATTGGTATGGTAGCCTGAAACGAGCTTATTGAATTTTCTTTTTTGTCAAGTACTCCTGCAGGTGCATTGCGTTTGAATTAAGGTCTTCAGGAGTTATGACAGTGGCTTTCTAGCACTGTAACTACCAGTTTCATGGCCTTGGACTGCAGATTTACATTGGTCTTTACATTTAGATAATATCTACAATGCTAGTGCCCCAGTCCTGGATACATTCATTGAGGCTACTCATATGCATATACAGAATTCAAAATAAACCGGATTATTAGCTATCTGTATGAAACAAATATATTACGCTTCAGACAGCACATAGTTTTAACTGGGTTGTTATTAGTCATAGAAAGAAGGAACTTTGAATTCACATAATTTTTCTTCAACCTCATTAAAAGGAATTACTGTGTTTTTTAGCAGGTTACTGAAATTTCTCTTTAGTGAGACGCTGCAAATAATAAACCAAGTTTAGGATCGCGAACTACTATATAATTTTTATTTGGAATAATTATGATTTCCATATTGCCGTGCACATATTCAGGGAACATTACAAATTCAACCTCACCTGTGTATTTTTGCTTATTGCATTTCCCAAGCATCTGAATTTTGCTCTCTGTTTAAAAAACACATTAACAAGGTAGAATTAGTAAATGATTAAGGCTAAGGCAGATGTCCAGAAATAAGTTTCAAATGGATCACAGATTAAATTTGTGATTATACTTGTACCAATTCTCCTCAGTGGACAATTTTTTTTTAATTTATGTAGCCATGGAAGTCAAGCCTTTATTCTTACTGCAATTTTGTCTTTATGTAATCCTCCCATGGAATGATTTACAGCATTCTTCTTTGATGTCAAGTGGTCATTATGAATGCTAATATTCTTTCAAGTATGAAGCTCCCTGTTTTTTTTTAATTCGTCTCCTCACTTCATCCTACCTTCTCTTTTTGTTATCAAAAGGAGAATTAGGGCATTTTGTTTCAAAATGCACATCACACACATGGGTTAAAGCTTTTCCACTTTCATCTCCTAAAAACCTCTCAAACCTCTTGATCAAAGAACTCCTACCTAAGATCTGAGTCCTGCAGCCATTGGCTGTTTTGCTGAAATTGGTGAGAATAGGACCATTCCCAGGAGCACATCCTGCAAGGCTGGCCTTGAGCAAGTGGAGGGAGAGCGCTAACATTCACTAGGTGCATTCACATTTCCTCTTTCTTGGCAGTTGATGCTTCCTCATTATCAACTCTTCCATATCTCTGGCAACTGATCTATTTCTGCTATGTAAAATCCACATGTTTGCACATTCTGCAAGTGTGAAGATTTAATCAGTCTGTATTGTCATTTATTCTACACATTTTCTATTAAAATTATTTTATTTCAATCAAGTGATAGTAGATTTCATACCTGACAGCTATGTCACAACACATTTCTAATCAATAGCTATTTTCCCCCACTTGAACTTATTAATTTAAAAAGGTCAATCTTGGCTGCATTAAGAAGAAACTTTGACTTGCAATTTAAATTTGGACAAATAGTATCCTAAAAAAAAGTTTAAAAAGGCGTTATATGCACACTTATTTACAAAATGTGTACACACAAACACAGATCCAACAAAGTTAAGAAAGTTTTTATGTTTTAACCATCTTAGCAGAAGCAAGTTAATATAGAAATGCTCTAGAATATGGAAATGTATGAGCTCTGGTTCTGGTTCTACTCCTGTGGCTTCACCAGAACTGTGTGAAGCTTGACTGATGCTTCTGCATCCAGTCTGGTCCTGCCTGCAAGATACCCTCCCTTAATTGTTCTGTTGCCTGTGGCCTTTCTTAATCCTGGAAAGCATCAAATTACTATGGTTTATTGCACTCTAGATGCATCTTTGTATAAAGCAGCCAGAGAAGGCATAAATGGAAGTAAATGTTTCTTCTTAAATATTGTTCCTAAGTGTGAACTTCGTTTTATACACTATCGTTTAAAGCACAGCCGTAACCTTTATTCAAATATCAAATTGAACTTTGAGATTCATTAAGGCTGAACAAGATAAATGTTTCTTGCTTTCCGTTTCCACACTGCCAGCAGTTGTTGGTTCTAACCTGACATGGAATTCGGCTAAATTTAATGTTGAAACCGCAGGTTTTCTTACCCACATCCTTTAGCCTCCACAATTACTGCAAAATATCACTGCGATAAAACCAGCTGTTTCAATTCCCAAGGTTATTATCTAATCAGTCTTTAAATGTTATTCCAATTACTGACCACATAGGTCTGTTGGTAACCATTTTCTCATCTCTTTCCATGCATTTAACCATTTTTTACATAAACATGTAAAGCTCAGGTGAGAAGGTACTCAGCCTTTCATTGAGAACAAACCTGATCTTTTGGGGTGTTGCAACACCCAAGAGCTTTGGGTACATGAAACCTGTGATTACATTGCTCTAAGAGCAACATATCATAATTTAGGGGAGCAATCTTAGAAGTGTAATTCCTACTAAGTGAAGTTCCCACTGGGTTTTAAATCTTTGGGTAGGGGAAAAAAAAAAGAAAAAAAGGCAGAATTGCTGTCTTTTTAGATGCAGCTTGTTCTGTCCCATTTCTTTCTGGGAGCAGGAAGGGAAAGGGAAGAAAACCATATTCTTCTCTGAAGGGGATAGAAATATTTTGGAAATAGAGACCTTGAGTTATCCTATACCGAGTCTTGAAATCTTATATTATACACAGTTAAAAAGAAAGGTTCTCACAGAACAGAAGTCAGATAAAAGGACCACAGATTAACTTTTTTGAGATTAAAATAACTGACAGAAAACAATGTTAGTTTGGAAAAGTTAACGACTACTTTGATGGCAGATTTTAAGACACACTTTCAGAGTCCCAAAGTTTCTGTAGAAATCTTTTCTAAATGTCTTCAGGTTTTATTGTTTGGCTAAAACTGGTACATGTCACATCTAGTTTATCTCTCAACACAGCAAAATAATGAAAGGAACAACAAAAGGCACTTTTAGAAGCACACTTTCTAAAAGCATCTGTATTCCTGAAGTCCCCTCCTGGACTAAACTTAGCTACATGATTGCAACTGAAAGCAGAATTCCTCCCAGGTTTTAAATATGTAGTTCCAATGACAAACACTTAAGGCAGAAATTGTACCCTCATATACACTTTAGCAGCTGGAGTCCAATACATGTTTTGAAGGCAGAATTTGCCCTTAGAAGTAAAATAAAGGACAGTTTCATAACCTTGAAGGAGGTCGCCCCTAAACGTGATGCTAAGGGGGCACAGTACCAAAACTGACAGAGCAACAGCTGCATCTGGTAGATTAAAATCCAGCTTGTTAAAGTAAAATATTTTTAATAAATATAAATACATATTGCATATAATATTCAATAAAAGCTTTTCTCCAGTTTTCTAGATAAAGCTGATAAATTTCCTTTCCTATATTGGAGGTAAATAGCACTCATTTTTACCATTCTGCACTGCTTATACTTTTTGAGTTAGTAAAGACAGATTATGGATGAAATTTTCAGGTAAGAAGCATACTAGCTTTTGAATCTATAGTTAAGCATTGCTTTTCCTGCTATTTTTATTTTGTAAAAGTATAAACAGCTTAAATATTGTTCTTTTTTCTACAATTAATTGTTTTGGAATAATTTAAGGAGGCTATTCTTACTAAGAGGTCTAGAAATTACCACCACGCCACCAAGCTTTCATATTCTCGGCATCAGAATACAATATTTATTAGGCAAAGACTCTGAAGTTTCTAACTTTGCATTCCTTCCAGCACTGTAACTGTGCCCTTTTCTAGCCTGGTTTTAAAATCTTAATAGGTTAAAATCTACTGTATTTAGAAATGAAGATTCACACATAATCCATATAAAACCTCATTTCATTTGATTTCAAGTGCTGCTTAAACAAAATACACCAATTTATCTGCTATTTATATTTTAATTTGCAGAAAAAAACAGAAAAGCTTGCATGAAGACTTCAGTTATTGCCATTTTATGATAGACACTACATTTGCTTTACAACACACCCAAATCCAACTCTGAACTCAATTATTGTTATTATTCCAAACATCATGATGGCAGCATTGCTTCAAACATTGACATCTGCTTTCTCAAGTTCAACATTTGACGGCACATTCATTTGGTTGAGCAACTACCCTTCAAAAGTTGTAATGTATCCATTTTCTAATAACAACATGCAGAAGTATCAGGCACTGCAGGAAAGCTCAGTATACTTCTTTGAAATGTTTTCTTTCAGCAGCATTTTCAATTTCAAAATACTTTAAAGAAAATGTCTTTGTATACCTGCTCCATTTCAAAATGGATGATCATAATAAAAAATAATCATCTCTTTAATCTTTTAGATTAAGGTCTGATTAGAGTCTGATTTCACAGCATTCTTTTGTCAGGTTTTAGAAAGTAAATATTCACCTCATATATTTGTACTAAGTACAGAGCAAAGACACAGGAACAAAGTTAGTAAAGCTTCTAAATACAAAAAATTATTCTATGCTTATTCATTAGAAACTCAAATTCCCATTGTGCTAGTAAAAACATTATAAGCAAAATGATACGGTGAAACCTAGACAGAACTAATGTTTGTTTTGATGGGGTCTTTTTTGTCTGAGTATATTCCGTTAAAGAGAAGACAGAGTTGCAGTTAAAGTCTGAGTAGGTAAAAGAGCACATGTGCCTAAAGGGAGAACTGTTCTCAGTTAACTCTACTAGTTTATGAAGTTTTCACTTATGAGCAGGACCAGAACTATCAAGCTTCCTGTGCCAGAGAGTTTTGATAAAATCTTATTTCAAAGGGTTAGAAAAACTAGCACAATATTCACAGAAGGAGCACTGAATAGCTTTGAGCTACGGACATGTACATCAACGTAGCAGTTCAGCATACTGCTGTAGCTATGTATTTCAGTGGCCACCTACCTCTGTGGGATCTATGGTTTCCCTGGATAGGTTTAGTACAAACTTACCAGAAATTTGCAACATCAGCATTACCACTGTACAGTTTCTCCCCATATCTCTGCCTTCTTTTTACATCAAGAACATTCCAGAGAGTATCAGAGCTTGCACAGTTTGGCATAAATCGAGGAAGAAGTCTCCAAGACAGTAAGGCTTGCTGGCAGAGATAGCAGTCTCATATCTAGTATAACATGTCTAGCATGGGCAAACATCATGGTGTTAAATCTTCTGGAGACAAGTGTTATAATGGCTGCCTGCCGCACTGACTGCTGACAAACAAAATTAATACAAAAGGAAGAAAAATCCAAACATTTTCCTAACTAAGCAATCAAAGTCAAAGATGAACAATGGGTAATTATGCTTTTATTAATGGATTTAGATTATTCTAAAAACACCAGACAACTTCTTTCTTGGAAAGATATATTGCAAGATAATTTCTGGTAAGGGGAAAAATGTTGAAATGTCTTTTCAAAGGAAAAAAGCATTTGTATACAACTTGACCTACCAGAAGTTTTGAAAATGATGGATTGTTTACTTGTCCTTGACCATAACCTCAGAATTCTGTCTCCAGTGGACACTTCAATGCTCATAACAATAGCTCTCACAGTAGATTTAAAAAAGAATATCTAAAGAGTAGCTATTATTAGAACTTGAGTTTAATTTTGCAGGAAGTTCAAGTATCAGATTCAACAAGCTGAAAAAGATGCTGCATTACAAGGCCTGGATCATTGCATTTGGTAGTTCTGGAATAAAAATATGTATGAAAACCCAATTGACATATCAGTGTGATTCTGGTTTCTAAGAACTGAGGAGTTAGTGAAAACTGGGAATTGATATGCGTGAAATACAGACACACTTGTAAGACTTCTTTCTGAAGAAAAATCCTTCTCATTTCATCCCCACATATACGAACAAACAAACATATGTGTGCTTAATACTGCAGCCTCCTGCAGAAATACACTGAAGTTTCAGTGGTTTTTTAGGTTTTTTGTTTGGTTGGTTGTTTTTTTGGGGGGCGGTGTTTTTGCTTTTATTTTTATTTATTTTTTTATAACTAGCTCTAAGATAATATGTAAGGAAAGTTTCAAAGGAATGGATAACATGACTAAGGCTGAAAATCAATTAAAGAATTCTCCTCCAAAACAAACTAACTGCTTTCATTTTCCATCTCTGACCAAATCACTACAGTTTAATTGAAATCGATGGAAAGATAGAAAAAGGAGTAATATTTAGAAAAGTTAATACACTAACCACAATTGTCAGAAGTTTGTTACTCAAAAATACTCAAACCACAGAATATTAGATATGCACAGTTTATTGGAAAATTATGACATTTGAATTATTGAAATTTTCCCCCTTTCATGAGCCATTGACAGTCACAGTTTTTTTTAATCAAAAATCTTACTGACTTTTTTAGGTCTCATGGCTGAAAGAAAACATCTGCAAGTTGAAAATTCTGAAAAAGCAGCAGTTTAAAGTTTCACAGTTTGAGAATACCTAATATTTTGATTGTTGAAGTGAAGCAAAACTTTCTGTTCCCGTATTAAACAGAGCACACACATCATCCATGAAGGTGGTGAACACTCAAGGTATGACTCATTTTTGGCATGGCCTACAGAGCTTTTTTACTCCCTATTCTGTTTTATTCATAACTATACACAAAATATGGGAAAGACTCACCTTTCCAACCTAACATTTCCAGTCATATGCTAAAACAAGCAGAAAGTCTTACGGCACTAGGCAACATTCAATTTATGGTTTGTTGCTATTTCTAACTACTGGGAGGGTTTATCTGTTACTTTGAAAAGGAAAAACCCACCAGGTTATATTTCTGATGCTTGTTTCATGTGGCATTTAAGTTCCTTACAGGTTTTCCTCCAAGACACCACCAGCAGAATGGCAATGGATACTGCATTAAAACTTTAGTAATCTGAAGTCCAAGGGGCAGCTTATAGTTGAATAAAAAGTACACCTATGTTTGCAAGCACTGAATCGGCTAATTAGAACACAGATTAGTTAAGAAACACCATATGCCAACTACAAAACACAGTTTTGAAGGCCTTGTGAAGAACACTCCCCATTATTATTATTTATTATTATTAAATCATGCAATAGAAAAGCATGTAGGTCAGTATCATAGAGCAGAAACTAACACAAGCTTAGAAGAAGTCAGCCTGTTTACAAAGGGAACAATCCTGAAATCATGCATTGCAGACATCACTGAAGTCACAGCTAAAAGGCATACATAGATTTCTCCACTCGGAGTAAGTGCAACACTTTGAGAAGTGCAAAATGGGCACTTCGAGAAGAGTAAGATGTCACTCATTTAATACTTACAGAATCACAAAGCAAGCAGGCAAGTGTGAATATTACAGGATAAGTTTTAAGTAAGTCTGTTACCTTTGTAACCGTTCTAACAATGATCATTACTTCCAGGTTACTTAAGGAGTTGAAATAGCTGCAATCTTTCAGAAACAATTCAGTGAGTTAAATTTACCATTAAATAATAGACCAAGAATGTACCAGTAGTTCATTGCATTATTTCAGCTGACAATCTTTTGCTCCCTTTTATATGAAGACAGTCCCCCCCCACCCAGCAGAAGAAATACCAAATCCTCAGTAAAAACTAGCAGTCTCCCAGCCTCAGTCCACACACACCTATTGGTTTACACAGCTAGAGAAATTTAGAGTACAATAGCTCATTTGTAATCAATGCAGTAGCTTCCTCTTCTAGAAAAGCTGTGTAGCTATTCACATATATATTGTCAGCTACTCACGTAAGCCAGCGGTGTGCCTGTGACGATTGCAGAAAAGTTGTTACAATTTCTACGGGATTGATGTCAAGTGTATAACCTAAAGCCCATTAGTAGGTAGACTGACCCTCCCTTTTCCTCCTCTTCTCAGCTCCAGATAATATAAGCCCCTACTTAATATTAAACACGGAATATCAGAGTAATATTTGTTCCTCATATACATTAACATTTACTTCTTAATTTAACCTTCTTTTGATCATTACACAGATTAATTTATTTTTTTTTTTAAAGATTAATTAGGCGAGTGTCTTGGTGTTTAGACAGAACAGGGAAGAGCTGTTTGTCAAACACAGCTCCGATTCAGTTCCAGGACTGGTGCAGTCCACAGCCTCCTCCAGAGCTAATACAGTATTTGATCAGTTTAAATGTACACAGCAGATTAAGGCACAAAAGTAGCACGACTGTGGGAGGGACCGGCTGAGTAAAGCATTCTAATGTGGATTCATGGAGCATTCTTTTGGCATTAGGCCCTAATTCTTTATACTGAAGGAAAAAACTATGAAGTGATGGTCTGAAAGCTTTGTTCCCTTGAGATCAACACAAAGACCTCAGCTGAGATGGAAATGAATATTCAATAAAGAAGCAAGCACTGAAATCTTAACAGCTGAAACTAATTATTAAGAAGTTGTTGCTACGGCTTGTAACAGAGTTGGAACCCATTATAGAAGCACTAAACCCCCCAATATTAATAAACTAAGCAGTATTTTCCAAGTTATATCCTTAGAACTTAGAGTCTGATAATCTCATTTACTCTTCACATCAGAACTAAGACCATCTAAAACTTATAAAAGACCAGAATAGGACCCACTGAGAATTAAATAATTTTGTAAACATATAATAGCCCAGATGAATGCCTGTGCTCTCTTTAAATCATGGTTTGAAAAGGACTTCTGAAAATGTGTAGAAGTGTCAAGTACTTAAGAGTTTTGAGGGAGTTGTGGGTTTTTGTTTTAAAAAAGGGAAACTTCGTATAAACATGCAGAATCATTCATAAAGATATAAAACAAGACTGCAAGTATGTTTCAGTACTGAAAAAACAGCACAGAATAGAATTTCTGGATGCATTTTCTCATTTTGTATTAAAAGTTTATTTCACATGTGTTTTTTACATAATCAGAAATTTAAGGTATTTTTATATTTTTTGATTTGAAGGCACATGCAACTATCTAGTGGCTCAATTGCTTGAGGTGGATTGAACCAAGTTTCTAGATAGATAGTCTTGGAAAGTATTCAAAGTTCTCTAAACCCCAGATAAAACGCTGCATGTTGAGTCATATTTACACAGTTGCATATGCAAGTAAATAAAAGCAAAACAAGAAACAACATCTGCAGAATCACACTCATTGAACAACCAAATGGCAAACTTACATAACAACAACATCTTGAAGTTATTAACAATCTGTAATTGTCCTGATTTATGAAGAGATCAGGAGCTGAGTCCAGGTTCAATGGGCATCAGGAAGGCCGGGGTAAATTCAAACAACCCTCTCTTCCTCAAACCTTCCCCCACCTCCCAGAATAAAACAAGGGGATTTGCCATCAAAATATTTTCCAGTGAACTTTAGTAGGTTTTAATAACACTTTGGTAAACTTATTGCTAATTTCTCACTATTCCATTTCATAAAAGAAACATTGCCTGCAAATTACAGGTGAGGCTGTTCCTTCAAGTACTCCACCTTTCTGCACTCCTTCACACCATGCCAGTGAACACTGCTGGCAAGTCTGAGAAGGTGTTGCAGCAGTATTAGTTTCCCTACTGTATTTTAGATACTCCAAAACTCTTCAGAATAATGACCTGCTATACATTGCTCCTTGTTCATGCATGCCTGTTTCTTTCTTGTACTGTGCATGCAACAGAATGAGCCTAAACACTGTACTGAATCATTCCTTCACTTGTTTGGACTTCTAATACTTTTCACCATCCCCCAGAGTCCCTGGACTGCATGCCCAGAATTTGATCACCTGTTCACAAGAGCACAGAACACTTTAAAAGTAGTGTTTATCAGGTTGTGATGGAGCTAGACTTACTTTCCCCTGATTTGCCAAAACTGAGTGGATACACTAAATATTCACGCTGAACACAGCAAACCCTGGACAAACAGGGAATTTCCATAGGAGACTACTTTCTAATTCTCAATATGCTTTTAATCTACATAACTGAAACATTCTCAGAAAGAATGTGCTTCATTGTCGTAATTACAGCTTCTAGAAAAAACATGCAGCGGCACCTCTCAGAGTTGAGACTTCACAAAAACTTGTTAGCATCTAGGCAATGAGCAACTAAATAAAGAAAACAAATATTTGAAGCCCACAGAGCTACCCAGATGCACGCTTTCACACAACACTAAAATATGAATCATAAACACCCAGAGTTTACACAACAGGCACCCGTATTTTGGAGACCTGGTTGTTCCCACAACCCACCAGGAGCACTTGCTACTTAATGTATTCCATCTCCTCGTGCAGGAAAGGAAGCGACAGGTTCCAAAAAACAACTACATATCAGAGTTCTGCTCAAAACACAGCAAATGCATGCTAAGATATGAGTCTACTCTTTTTACAGCATCACAATTTAAAAAGAAAAAAACAACTGTCAGGAAGCTACTTCAGCATCCTAAGGACATTAAGAATGTTTTAATTCCTATTATTTCTGAGGTAAGAGCATACCATCCTCTGGTGCTATTCCTGATCTTAAAAACCCCACAAGCTAACCCACTTAAAAAATCAACTGCTCATTTACTGCTGTTATTTTTCACTTATTCAAGTTAACCTAAGATACTTCACTACAGTTGAAGCGCAGCTGACCTTCAGACCTCCTCTCCAAATGCTAAACTTAACCATCACACTGTTCATAATTGCAGCAGATGGTTATAGGCTTAATATGCACATGTGAACTTTATAAGGTCTGTTCTCATCTCCAAAGAAGAGACATGGAAATATATCAAGGTCATTGAAACCTTTCCTTTGCTCTCCAACTTAAGGCGGGGGGGGCGGGCAGGGAAGGGGAAGAGAAGAGAAAGGCTGGAGGCAGAAAGAAAAAATGTCCTTGCCATGGTGGCCCAGTCTTTCTGTAGTGCTTATCTGTGTTGGTAGCTAATGCAAACTGAGATACACTGCTGGTTCCAGTCCTTTCTTTTTTATTTATTTATTTATTTAAAAGGCTACACCACCTCTCCCTCTATGATAACTAGTTTCTTAATTTAATCATAAGAATTTAATAATTGATAGTGATTACTATTGCTGCAGATAATCATCATCTATAACTGTCTCCATTTCTACTCAGTAAAAAGTCCCTTTGATTTAGCATGTGTAGCGCAGCAGCTTAGATTCAAACAGTTAAAATTAATTTTAAAAACCATGGTATCTTCCCTCAAGTAGTTTTTATTTCTCACCTACCACCTAACAGGATTTCTTCTAAATATATTTTTTATTGTTTCATTTGTACATTAACTTTCCCAGCTCATGGAGATTTTGGAATATGAACCTGTGAATATATTAATGAATACAAATCACTCTCTACACTGGATAATGAGCACTATACTGACTACTATAGTATGCCTCATCATTATAACAAATGATTAAATACCATTTACTGTCAGTGCTAATGTTTCTTGATTCTCTTCTCCATTTCAGAGCTATGTCAAGAGAAGCCTGGCTTGTTCTTACTACCTGTTGGCAAGTTTAGGAAACCAAAAGACAAGTTTAAAGCAGGTGATTTTCTCAAATATTCTTACAGCACAAGTGTAAATGAAGACCATGTACAGCTGTGATGTGCAATGGCATAGGCACAAGAAAGTCATAGAAGAGGGGATTTGTGATGTTGATTATATCAGTGGCATATGAAGTGTGGTTATCCTCTTTTCAACATTGGCTATTATTAGCTGCTTCCAGGCAAGTTTTGAACTGCTATGTCAGACAGTTTTATGGAAAAAACCACTTACTACATAAGTGTATTCCTAATCCTGCAAAGTCACCAAATGCCTGGAATCACGACAGCTGATATTTCTTTCAGGTTTTTAATCTAATTTGGAACAACCGAAATCAGCTTAAGGAATGAGTTAACAGAAAACAACAGAAAACAGCAGAATAATTACCTTCAATTTCAGTATAAACATCCTGTTGAAATAATAATTAAAAGGGAAAAAATGGGGAAAAAATCCTCAGACTAAAAAACAAGTGTGATGAGAAGGAAAGCCTAATACATAGGAAGGAAGTAGGTTTTAAACCCTAGGAGGAGAGCAAGCAGAAGCAACCCGAGGAACCTCTGTCCCACTGAAGAAAAATACAAGTCAAGAGCACTGCATGTAGCTTCATACAAGCCTGTTCGAAAGTTTGAAGTTGAAGAGCAATTTTATTTCTTTTCAGGTAAAGGAAAAAACAAATATGGACAGATTCTGTCATTCGATGATACACTGATATTTGCAGAGCAAAATCTAGGCAGCAGGAAACAAGAGGAAATAAGAGGGGTTTGGAAGTTAAGTCAGACAGAAAAAACAAATATGAACAAAATATCCTCACTGTTTCCTCCTCTTTGATCAATCATCTACAAAGTCTCCCTCATAACTCAGCCATTGGTGATGAGCCAAGTTAACACAGCTGCTCCAAAGAATCAAAATTTTCAAATGTTGATGTGACAGCTCGTCTGGTGAAAATAA
This sequence comes from Sagittarius serpentarius, assembly GCA_034782735.1. NCBI lineage: Eukaryota > Metazoa > Chordata > Aves > Accipitriformes > Sagittariidae > Sagittarius > Sagittarius serpentarius. The sequence continues at coordinate 24,079,830 of JAVKLA010000027.1, read as the reverse complement.
AAACAGGATGATGACAGAAGAGAGAAAATAAAAGAACCCATACCCCCAGAAGGTAAAAGAAAACCTCTACGAATCCCAATCTACAACGTGGCTGTTTCTTTTGGTCCTCTGACTGGTAGACAGACAGCAATGATGGAGAAACATTTTCACCACCATGCTTGAGCGAGATTTGCAATGTTACTGTGAAGTACTCCCAGTTGCATGGGCCTGTGGTCATACTGACTACTGCCTTGAGCTTAGGGTACTGCAGAATTCTTTACACAGGACTATCCTTGGAGACCTGGACACTTGAAACCTCGTCATTTACGCGAGGATTTTTCTTGCTTAAACATTAAACCATGCAGAGAACACGTTGCAACAGCCATCACCACTCAGTGGAAGAAGTCAGTAACAACCCTGATAGACCTTCAGATTTAAGTTTTCTTTGAACTCTGTTGCCTCTTGAGTTTGCCCCTCCTAATGGCTTTATCACCCTATCAGCTGATGTTTTCAAGGACTGACATACACTGACAATGTCCATTTAGGCTGTCATGGCTATTAGGAGAGCAGCTTCTAGTAGACAGAGTATGAACTGCTCATGTCTTTAGATGAACTTCTGTCACGCTCTACCAGAGCCAGTGCCTTATGCAGAATTTCCACTCTCCTCAGCTGAACCTGGCAGCAACGTGTTTTGAGACAGTGGGAAAGGAAGAAGAAATTTTAGACTTTCAGGCATAATGCAAACACTTTCCCCTTGGATCTTGAACATATACGCATACTGTTTATTATTTCTTAGGTTGCTGCCTAAGACCTAAGGTGAAGGATGCTGGGGGGTAGGCAACTACTGTATTGCAAGACTTTTGATAGTTCTAGTACCTTGGCAAAAATAAAAAGCATGATGGCTTCAGTTAATGTTAAATTTAAAAGATCCATTAACCCTAAACCAAATTGGAGGGCTTCTGGAATAGTATTTTAGGTTTTTCTTTTTTATTTTACTGAAAATTTTCTATTAATCTTGTTACAATTTCTTGGATCGGTGTATTGAGTTTAAGTGACAAGGTTTTGGTAGTGGGATGGGGGTGCAGGGGTGGCTTCCGTGAGAAGACACCAGAAGCTGCCCCCATGTTGGACAGACCGAGTTCCAGCTGGCTCCAAGACAGATGAGAATAAGGGAGGGGGTGGGGGCATAGTGGTTTTAGATTTGTCTGTATTTCTCATTATCCTACTGTGTTATTAACTGGCAATAATTTAAATTAATCTTCCCCAAGTCAAGTCTGTTTTGCCCATGATGGTGATTACTGGGTGATCTTGTCCTTGTCTCAACCCACAAGCTTTTCATCATATATTCTCCCCCTGTCCTCTTGATGGAGGGAGAGTGATAGAGCCTGTCGGTGGGCACCTTGCAACCAGCCAAGGTCAACCCACCACAATCAAGCACTTAAACAAAGGACTTCTTAAACCAAGATCAAATTAATAGAAAAAAGTTATTCATTTTAATATAAGAATATCTGCGCCAGATGAAAGTCAGCTTCCTAAGAAGTTTAATACAGGCCAAGCAACAAAGACATTAAACGTGGCTGATGATCTCCCCCCAGGGATTTGTGAAAGAACTCAGGGGTAGCTACTAACTCATATCCTGAATCCCAGGTGCAGTAGCAACATATCACTTTATAATGGAGCTCTGCTTGCCTCAGCAACATTGTTACTTGACAGATTACTGAAGAATCTAGAACAAAGTTGTCTGCAACCAGTTACAGGAGAGAATGGAGGCAAGAATGGAAAAACATGCTTTAGCTGGGTGGTAAATTTGGGATTGGATGAATCCACATCCTAGAGTAGAAATCTTCCTACAGGAACATAAGGGAAGATTTAGATTCATGTGCGCACTGGAGGACTGATTTGAACCAGAAAATGCTTTGAATGAAAAAAATAAATGAACACATACATTTTGTTCCATTGGATCAGTGTATTCTTTTGCTAGGTCTGAGTGCAGAGGGATTTTTTTTGCTTTGTGTAGTTCTTGAAGAGGTGAACTCTAAATGAACTTCCTACAAAGCTGGAGTTCTGGCAGTGGTTATATGTTGGCAACATGTACCTTGGGAATGGAGGGGCGGAAATCAGTGCTGCATGTCTTGGACTGATGGGACATGAGGTTATGAGACAGCAAAACAGCAACAGAGATACTACTAGTGAGGTTTTACAGTGCTTAAGGTACAATATACTGGGACTGTCACAGTACTGCATAGTCCCCAAATGTATGTTCTCACCCTTCACCTTGTGAAAGTCCTCATACTCATGTGATTTCATACAAGGAAATTTCAGAAGCTAATTCAAGAAAAAGGTGGTTTAACCTTTTGATCATATCTTTCTGAAGCAGCTCATTGCTTGGTGGTGCAGAACCAGTATCTGTACAAGCAAAAACCAGAAATGCCTGAGCGAGAGCAGTAGAAAGCAGGGGACTACAGCAGCTCCTGCTTTGGTTAATTTGTGCTGATGGTTAACCGTACCTCGTACCCTACCTTTCACACAGACCAAGGCAGTGAGAAAGCCCTTGCCACTACTCTTTTTGCCATACAGAGGAAGCTTAAATGATCCAAGCAGCCTGGGCCTAGATACTGTAATTAGGTGTCTGGGTGAAAATTGCTCATCATTAGTGGCACTGTGTGCTTGGATATTTTAGGGCTATGTCATAAGCAGGGTGAGATTTCTCCACAGTGCTGTCACTAATAGCTGTGACTCTCAGCGATATTTTTTAGACTCCTCAAGTGATATAGCTCCAATCCATGTAGAGACTTCATTTTTCATGAAGTCTAGCGTCTTAGCACTTCAACAGGCCATAAAATATCTTTATGAAGTTTGGCAACAGTGTTATGCACAAACTGAAAGCTAGAGAGTTTCACTTTGTCAGATTCAGTGATGTGGCAGATTTATGGATAGAAGGGAAAAAAGGACAGCTGCTAGCTTCCTCTCTATATAATATTGTTTATTAAACAATATAAACACATGTGCATAAACTCCCCTCAATAGCCAACTTCCATTGTTCTCCGACTCAGAGGAAAAATAAAGTCTATGTATATGGACTTAGAAATGAGACTTTTCTCATCCCCACAAGAATAACTCAATTCATCTCATATCTTCTTGCTCCTTTTTTATACATGACAAAAGGTGGGAATTTAGGCAGAATATACCTTTATGAGCTCTATCCCCCTTATGTTGCACTAAAATATACTTGGATTATTTCATTGTCATCTTTAAAACCTTTAAATAAGCATCTCTCTGCTATAATCTATCATAGTCAGGAGATAGGGAAGAAGTTAAATACATGCAAACAGTAACCTAATCTGAAAGACATCAGTGCTCACCTTGCTTCTGTATTGCAGGGTCCTAATAAAATTGCTGTAGTAATTTAGACCACTGGCTTGCCTATTCCAGTAGCCAAGACTAGCTAATAGCAGATGTTTCTGAAACAGATTAAAATACATCATTATAGTAGGCTACTCATATTTCTGTTGGATTGAGTCATTCCAGAAAATACTCTAGTTGGAAATATTTTCAGTATCTCTAAATGTGTGCCATGTCTTTAATCTGGAATACTTATTGATCAGAACAATATACTGTAAAGGAAAAATGCAGTTTAAAAGAAACTGTTATATAAAATAAAAGTTATAAATCTCATTTTCTGCCCCTCACTTTTAAGCAGAAAGTCACAGTATTGTTGAGCATCGAAGGGACCTCTGGAGGTCATCTTGTCCAAGCCCCCAATGTCAGATTATTAAACAGTGAAAAAGAAGTATTTGTTTCTAGCCCATATGCATTTTCTTTCTCCGTTATCTTTTTCCTATCTCTTTTCTCCCTCATCTCCCTTCTGTCCCGTGAAGTGAGAAAACTGCCAAAACATAGTAACATCTTTTATTCCTCTGTCTTAGATAAAGTGAAATATTTCCTCTAATAAATACCATGACTTCATGACAATTTAAGCTCAAGGTCCTCTTTTGTTCCTCCTTCTGTGCAAGGAATATTCACATCTCTTATGACTGTTTCAGTAACCTCCATGCTGACTATGAATTATTAGTCAAAAGGTGAGATTTTTCCAAGAGTGCCTTTCTAAATCCCTTGACTTTTTCTGCTTAATAGAATTCATCCTCCAAATATACTGAGCTTATTTAGGATCAATAAAATGAAGATAAAAACATACAAGCTGGTTTTGGTATTAATTTCTCTCCTCCTGCTCTAGAACTGGCTGATCCTAAAAACGGGAAATAAACAAAAATGCCTAAGGCCTTAGCTACACTCACTCTGTGGAAATTAAGTCATTTGTTAATACCGTTTGATTACATTGGTTTCTTTCTACTCTGTACTGCATAGGAAGGCTGAGAGTAGTCATGTTTTTTGTATTCCTAGAGTCTGAATAAATATATAAAATATATATTTATGCAATTAATCTTGTAGCGTGGGTAAAACTACACAACTTTATGAAAGTATTTTAGGATCAGATTTTTGTTCCACCATACTTTCTTGTTTGGTTTGAGAGCAGTTTGGTGTGAGTGCAAACTGTCTGGGAAAAATAATTTATTCTTACATCTATGGTCCAGACATTACACAGAAGGCAAGTAGGACAGATTTATGCCAAAATTTATCTCTCCTTCTCTCTCAGCACGGTCAGACATCTGACTGTTGGGGTTTTTTTCTTTTTCTTTTTTTTTCTTTTGCAAGAGTTCTTGGACCCCTGAAGAAGCTAACAATTCCCTAGAACCATTTTGCAGTAATAGATTTTCTCAATTATGCTTGATGAACAAGAAGATGTCTGTTTTTAAATAAAAAGCAGTAAATTATTGGGAAATCAATCATTTTCTTGGCATGGGATAATTGATTTTTCTTATGCTATATGAATAGTTTGCTAATTTTCTTTTCCATGAAGGGTCTGTGACAACACACAAGCTTTTCTTTAAGCTATGAGAAACTGCATCTTTCCACTTTCTGTTAGGACAGGTTATAACAATAAAAGAGTAGCATTTTTATTTGAAAATTTGCCACAGGCAAATGTTGCTCTGCCAGTGATTTTAACTTCTCACTAGTTGTGGGTTTCAATCTCCTATAATCTACACACAAGCAACCTTATTAGGCTGGTCTAGTTTAATAGACCTTAACATTTTCAAATTTTTTATTTTCTCTCAATAATGAACATGAATTCAGCAAGGTCAGGTCAAAGACTTAAGTGAGGTCAATAAGGACATTTGTGTTTCACAGCATTTTTCATGGAAGAGGTGGGGATTTTTTTAATTAGTCTGAAGAAGTAAAAATGCAGCAGTGACAACAGGTGTTTAGGATTGCTTTCTTAGCACACTGGGAATGTAAAATGTCCACCAGTTTCTATTCATCTGGGAGAAGAAATGATTGCATCAACCTCTTTGTAAACCATACCACGTGTGCAAGACTATCAAGGTAACAATCAGAGCAGGAGCCATAGCTGCTAGTTCATCAGCCTGTATGGATGAACTCTCTTCCTCAATATATTGTGTTTTATGATGATGATGATGGTTATTGGTTTTGCACTGCATTATACTTCTAAGCAAATACTCTGAAAACTGATTACAGAGATGTGATCTTCGTAAAATGTTTGTTTTTCATAATAGAAGATAGCTTTGTTGTTAAGGTACTAAAGTCTAGAGGAAAAAAACCCAAACATCAGAAGAAACAATCTTTTCTAGTTGAATGGAATCCCATGATCTAAAAATGTGCAAATATGAATTGCCTCAAGGACAGATACAGAAATCAATAGAGGCTACTAATCAATACATAACAAAATATCAGTCACGATTTACTTCCTGACTCGGTTTGAAAGGTAAACATATCAAAGCATAGATGATGCCCTTCACAAGGATATTTAAGCAAGTACTGCATTTTTGGCAGTATAGAAAAAGGTCCATACCCTGGGCCAGCTTCCCTACGCTTGTTCTGAACGACTGCTTTGTCATTTTGGAAACTGATTCTGGAAGGCAGCGATGCTGAAGATCCCCTCCCTGAGAAAAATACTCTGGTCACACACTGGCCTGCACAGTCTTGCACACAATTACACTATGGCATTTCTGCTATTGACATCCAAACAACAGTATGAGCAATTCTTTATTGCCTTTGGCCTCCTAACAGCTCACTCCACCTGAAAATCTGTGACTAACAGGTGAGTAATTAAGTTCTGTCTTCCCAATGGTTATGTGTTCAGATTACAGCTTGATTGATAGTGGTAGGACAGCCTGGGAGGAGTCATCCAAAATGATGGCCACTAATATCCCATTGGTTAAAATGTCATTAACCAGCAATGACTTGTACAAATGTCTAAGGATGATATCTAATTTCATCTACCCTTTGTGGCCACCAAAGCATGCAGAATTCAGGGAGCAGCACTCATGTCACAATCAATTACCTCAGAATAAGCTATGGAGGGATAGCGCGTGAGTTTTCCTAGAGTAACTCAGAATCCCAGTACTGTATAAAACATCTATTATTCAGGTGTATTTACTCATTTTCTCAGCCTTTGCCACTTAAAAACTACATCCCAACTTCTTTAGGTCAGCCTAAAAGTTTACTTACTCCACTGCACTGAGAGCAGTCTGGGGGAAGCTGTTTTGTGCATGGAGCAACCTGTTTCTGGAAGCTCCTATTGTGACACAGGAAAAGATTGTTCACACAGATCCAAAAAGGTCTGTTTCTGTACAAGAAAGTAGCTGTTACACAGATCAGGTATGACCTCGCTGTTCTCCTGCTCCAAAACCATGCCTGGAGGTCTAGAGGTTTGCCCTGTAGCTGCAGCACTTCAGTCAGAAGCTTTTCTAGCAGACAGAGAATCTGCAGTTTCTGTGTCAGAGAGCTCTCAGAAGCCATGGAGTCCAGGTGGCTCCCAGGCAGCAGAGATTTCTGCTAACAGAAACAGCTCAGTGCATGTGTGGTGGTTACAAATGCAGAGCAAGACTCTCAGAGAACCAGAAAAGCTTCGGGTACATGTGGTAGTATTCCTCAGTTACCATTTTACTACCCACAGGTGTTTGAAGGAGTTGTTCTGAGATACCCAGCTGCAAAGAACATCTGGAATCATTTATCAGCCCAAAATTGACAGTTTATACCAATACTGACTATTGCTATTTCTAGAAAGTTTTTCCTTCTCTAAAAGAAATTCTGTGAATGGAGGAGGAAAAAGATGGTAAAAAAATTCAGAACCAGGGCTGTGTATGTAGGTTTTTATCTTCGGATTGAAGAAAGTCTGTAATGAATTTTTAATGTTCCTATCTGCGCAATTGAAATATACAGTCAAAGAAAGTTTGTCACACTGAGCAAAGTGGCATATCATCAGTGCTGAAAGTTCTGAGAGAGTCACTGTGTGAGTCAAAGGACTATTCATTTTAACAACAGCTTACGGTTTGATGGTCCAAGGTCATCTGACCTAAAATGAGAAACAGATACAGGTAGTTTTAAAAACAAGCAGGAAAACTATGAAATATGGGAAGAAATAGCCTGCAGCTACAAGACTTTGGGCTGTGAGCTCATTAGATTTCAAAGTGTCAGAGGCAGCCAGGATCAATACCTGAGTGACAGACCAACATGGAAAATTATTTGGATGTCTCAGAAGCATGCTGGAGTTTCAACAACAAGCTTAGAGTTTCCAGATGAGATTTAAAAATACAGATTCTAAACCAGAACATACCATAATTTAAAACAGATATTGTCATATTTTGCCCTCCTCTATAAGTGATCATACCACCTTCTTCCATTCCAAAAATTGTTAGCATCAATAACTGTCTTTAGATAGCTTGAAAACAGTATTTTATACTTAAACCTCAAGGACTGACAGATTTCAGGTCTAATACCTTAAAAGAACGGGAAGAAATGAATATCATTGGTATGGGAAGGTGTAGATTCCAAGTAGAAGCAACTTCTGCATCAACTTTCCCAAGAACAATCAGTTTAAAAAAAATCATATAATAAAAGTCTTAAATAAAAAAATCATAATTTAGACAGTTTGTTTAGACTTAAGATCATGTTTCATTTTCCTGAAGACAGAGTCATAATTACTCTAACAAGACCATAGGGACAAAAAGTATGCTACTTTTTCCACTTTTTTTCATTTTGGCATCTAAATACACTATAACAAAGGTAACAACATAGTAACATACCAGAATATTAATAAAGAACTTTCAGCCTTAAACAACAGCTTATGCTAAAGCAGATGAACCTACCACATCACAGGGGCCAGATCTCTTGAGTACAGCAGCTTATGCTCCACAAAGGTTTATCAGAAATCATAAAGCAGTAAATTTATTCAGTTTGCCTTGCACCAATTAAAATTATGTGGCTAACCTGATAAATGTAAGGCAGACCAGTGTATCTCACTACAGATACATACACAGGCTATTACATTTTGCACACACAAAATTTAAGATGCAAGTTTGGCACACATTTGCAAGAATGCGTATCTTTTAATTTAATAAGGCTTCAACCAGAGATGGCTCTTATCTAGAGTACAGTGGTTTCAATCCCTCCTAAAACTTCATAAACCCTGCTAAAATTTGTTCTGCGGAAAGAAGAATGGCCGTTACCTTGGAAGGACCTTGCAACTTTCTCCTACTTTTCTCCAGAAATAATTGTGAAATGCAAGAGTCACAATATGCAACAAGTTTCATATTTGAATTTCTGCATAAACCTGAGCAATAGCCTTCAGTGGTGATTTCACTCGCTATATCCAAGCCTGCAGAAACAGGCATATGGGAAACGAGGCTAGCTCAGAAAGAAACATATAGGAGAAAACCACAAGGTATTGATCATTTTTCATCTTTACCTCCGTATAGCACTTATTCTTCTGTAGTTAGTTTTAGCTTGATAATGAATAACATATGCTATTCTTTTTTTGTATGATATTGATCTGTTAAACCTCCATTGCATTATACGTATTTTGCATACTCACATCTACCATAAAATTTTCTGTTGATATCTCTGCCAGCTAAAAAGCATCAAAGCTGCCACTGGCTTGAACACAATTCATTAATTTCATTGTTCTACCCAGCACCTACAAGGAAGTAAATCAGGTGCTTTGAGGTAACATAGCAATGCCTGTTAACATGACAATGCTGCAGTTTCTTACGAACGACATGATATAGTGTAATTCAAAAAGACAGAAAACACAAATGATAAAAAACCCAATTACGGGCTGATAAAAATATGTAAATACTCTCTTCATACTGACAGTCCATAAAACAGCCTTATAGCTAACTGCGAGATGAAGCTTAGGTCTCAGACATTTGATATATGACAAAGTTTCTTAAATTCTTCCGATCTGAGCCCCGTAATGATCCCCCCAAGGTTGCACGTTTTATACCTGACAGATCATTGTTTTATAGTTTAATACATTTTCTTCCAGCAAAGCAGTGCATAAACAAGTGCTTTAGCAATTAAACAAATGTTGCAGGGGCATGTAATGGTACCCATACCTCATTTCTATGAGCTTGGTTATCTGTATAATAGAGTTAATTGCTCCCACAGTGAGGGACAGCATGGACTTCTGCCAGACCTATTTAAAGGAGCCTTCTACTGTGTGTGACCAGCATGAAAACCAAACACGTGCTGTGCACCTACAGAGACAGTCGGAACTGCCATCTCCTAGAAAGGGTGAAACAGCAACAGTGGCACACCTGGCCCGTCACAACAGGCGGAGGGAGTAAGTAAGTTTGTGAAAGGCAGGCTCCTCCTGTGTTTTTTGTGATAAATTCATGTGACTAAGAGTCCTGCATCAAGCAGCCTTCTTAAGCTCATGCAGACATTTTGCCCTTCTTCCGAGAAACTAGCTGTGATCAGAAACGACTCCAAAAGACACTATACAGGGAAGTGCTGTCACCTGCACAACCAGAATTGTGAATAAATCAAAACTCCTTGAGCAAAAGAGATACTGATTTTAGCAGCTTTGTTGGCTAGCTAAGAGTGTTATATCAGCTGGTTCTTACAACAGCAGCAGGGACTAGACGTGGATAGCTCAGAGATCCTTCCATTTCTGTGTTTCTAAGCTGACAAACTAAGTAGAAATGATTTTTAATAAAAATCTAAGAAAAAAAAGAAGGCTCTAATAATCTAAGAAAAATTTCAAGCAAAAAAGGAACTGAGAGAGTAATGAGTAAAAGGAGTGTCAGGTACCTCCGTGGTTAACAGCATCAGGTAATGGGAACCCTCAAGAGAGCTATGTGGGGATTTCAGAGAAATTTCATCAGGTTGACAGAGAAGATGAGGGGGGGTGTTAGTAGTTAAGCAAAGAGGGTAGCTTCCATTACATGAAACAGAAACTGGATGAGCATTTTCTATTGTTCCAGTGCAAAAAAAAATCATTATTGCTTAAGATATGAAACTCCTGTTAACCATACATTTCAGGAAATTGGGAAAATTAACATTTAAACTCAATTATGGCATATGGGAGTATAAGTTCTTAGATTTAAATGCTTCAGTAACAGAAGACAAAGAAGGCTGTAGAAAAAAGAGTGTCTAAATAAATGAATGAATAGCAATCTCAAACTGCATGAGTAGAAACCATTAGTGAACCGGCAGTTATCAAGGCATCTATCTTTAGCTTAACTTATATTAGTTGGGACAGAGCTGGCAATATAAAACGTCAGTGATTTCTTGAGTTTCAGTGAGAAAACAGCAATAGTTTGTGTAATGGCTCCCTCCTCTCCTGCCATACTCTGGGAAGTATAACAGTGCCTTTTTTTTGCTTCTCAGAAAACTTACTTAGAAACTACCAGCCGCAAACACGCTAGGAGCTCTCAGGCCCTAGAGTACTCCCTAGAGTACTCCATCATCCTCTTGGGGAAGAGAGAGAAGAAAGGAGATTTCAGTTTGGACAATGATGTCTTCTGGACAATGCTGAGTGAACAGTGAGACAGCAGCCACAGGTCCCCAGCCAAATGTAAACTAGACTGCTGAAAATAAACTGAAAGCATACTAATAATACATATGTACATATATATATGTGTGTTGATATGTGAATAAATGTGTGTCTTCACAAAAATATATACACATACATACATTTTGGAGAGGATGGAAGGGAACAGCATGTTACCTAATTTGGACATATAAAAAAATTAAAAGAGAAATAATTGGAGATGGACATTTTCTGCTCTTTCTATTCTGTAGTACGTGCCATGTGGCTAAGCCTGTTGATTCAAATGAGTTCAGAGTGTGGCCTGAGTGTCTCAGCGAAGGCTGGGGGCCTGCGGTAGTGTGATGCTTACATAAAACATTCTTTCATTATACCAATCAGCTTTTATTACTGAACAAAATCAGTTCAGTTGCAAAAAGCATTTGGTGTGTCAGCAAAATAATTTTCTCTTCAGCCTTTAAGTTTTCTAAAGAAAGGGCAGTCAACTTGTTTCTTGCCAGCAAATCAAAATGAAAAGCCATTACAATTTTGTAGCAGTTTCAAAGGCAAACTGCCGTAAAAGATTTTAAGCAAAGTCCCCGAAATCTGTTTTTGTGTTGTTAAAACAGGCTAATATAATTTGAGAAGTATGAGCTCAGCAAACAGCAATATTCTCATGGGCTGCAGAACACTGAGCGCTCCAAAGGCACTGGTGTAGCAAGTCTACTGGCAACTTCCAGATACATAAGTGGTTAATTATAAATATTGTTTTGTGACAGCAAAATGAGAATTTTTGATCACTATTTCCAGTAACAATCGACCATCAAGAATAAAAAGTCAGCTTTTTAAATTGTTAACAGTCTAAATGTTGTGGGAAGGAGAGGAGTAGAGATAAGGTTTGTGAACCTCTTCACTATTGTCGCTCTTCTATGGACTGGCAAAAGGGGCAGCAGTGCTTTGCAAACTGCTGAGAAGCAGGCTAGGCAGCACGCATGCTGTATACTAAAATGCAACTCAGCATAGGATTACTCCATGTTTACTAAAGTATGGTGCAGAGATGCCCAGTGATGATAGGTGAGGTAGAGTCACTGGGGAGCCATCCCTTCTCGTGCAGTGATACTCACACCCAGGACAGCGCAGCAGCCTTAGGACCATGCACAAATTAAAGGATGACTCCTATCAGCAGAAATTATCAGCAGAACTTGGGCATGGTACTGTGCTGAGGAGAAAACCCTCCTTGACTGGGGAGGTCTGTCAGCTGACGTTGCTCGACCCTGCACTCCACTGCAGGAAGTTCACCTTCTGACAGTATTTCCAGCTGGCTTTTCTTGAGCTTTCCTCTGTTGAACATTAAGTCCCAACAGAAAGCTACTGCAACAAGGGCTAACACAATTCCTCAATATAGAGAACAGGAATTTTCAGGCAGGATGACTCTGTACAGCACTGAGATGGCGGTCTGTATTGTATGCTGGTTTTACACTTAAATAATGGAAATGTTGAAAGAGATTAGAGTTAACTTGTCATGCATAAGGATTTCCTTTTGACCTGACAAAAATTTCCCAGTGACATGAATATGGTACACAGTAATACACAGAAGAGTGCTACTTGAAACTAGACTAGACCATTTTTCTCATGTCTAAGAAACAGCTATGAAAGTCATGAGTAGGAGTTAGACTCCCAGCTGAACACTTGATAAACATTTAATCAATGAAGGTTAAAGGATGTGGAAACCTCTCCATTGCTAGATGTATTGTTTCCTGTAAATTGATCTAGGATACCTTTTAATCACAGCTTACTCAGCTGGATAGAGGGATGACTGAGGAAGTAATTCTGTGAGCTGTTATATAGGACTGTACCAGAAATACTAATAGTCCCTCTGACATTCAGGTCCATGAATTTCTGGAAGAGGTGTTAAAATGTGAGAGGGACATGCTCATTTTTCTTTTCCACAGAGAAAGTTTGTCCTGGCCATGAAATCCACATAGTTTTCCTGTACCAGGAGCAGGGTTTATAATCCTCACAGGGGAGGTAATGCTGGTAGCAAGAATTGAAAGCACTGCATGGGATGAGATACGGCTGAAGAGACAATGCTCAGAAGAATGCAGGCTGACAGAAAGGAGCCAAGAGGAAAAATAGGATTTGATGAGGCTGACGTGGCACAAGGGAAACATAAGCAGCCAGGAAAGCCTTGTGGACCAAATGAAGTTAATGTCACCAAGCTAGTCTAGGTACTTAGCTCTCAGCACTCTGTATGGGGCCCAAAAGCTGAAATGAAAAGGAGGGGGGAATAGGAAAAGCAGCCTTTGTATGAGAAGAATACTTTTAGACATAAAATCACCTGCAGAAAAATAAAAAAAGAAAGTCTGCCTACTGTTAGGCACATTCACATGACCCACAGTACAGATGAGCAGATTTCTGTCTCTGGACCACTGTGGTTATTCTCTAAGGCAGTAAAAGGTTCAGTACCACTTGCCTGTTTCTCCAAAGAGCTAGTCAGTGCACTGGCAAGGATTTGAATAATTTACAGTGGAATGTCATTAATCCTACCACTCCAGCACCTTATCAAAGTGCAGATTAATGAGAGGTCATATAACTTCAATGTCCTACTGCTAACACAAGTAATCACTCTGCCGCTATTATACTTCCTTACTGAGCATGAGCACTTCAATGAAAACAACAACTTTAAGTGGCTGTACAGAAAAGAAGCTTTTCAGCAGAGATAGCTGTGACTTAACTTTAGGCTACAATCGTTTAGATTAATTAGATCTGGAACAGTTATGTTCCTCCGTACGCAAGTAAAGAAGCAGCAATAAATAAATATACAAATAAATAAATTTGACAACACTGTCCTCAATTATCTCCTGGCTTTTCAGGAGTCTCCTTACCACAGGCTAAAGAATTGACAGTGTAACCTTCATTGCTGCAAAGTGCGTGTTAATACCCTGAACCCAGTGGATCTAGCTCTTGCCCCTCCACCCAAGGTGACTGGCGTGGCAGAGAGTTCCTAACACCGCTGCACCAGAGTGGGCTTTTCGTGCACACCACAGCAGTAGGTTGGTACTAACATGCCCAGCTGAACTGGGGTTACTGTCAGTTCACGGGGAGTAACTGGCTGTTTCATAACACCGGCTCCATCGCTGCATATTAGCAAATGAAGGCCTGTAGCCCGTGCATGCAGACTGTGCTGCCTGGCAGGAAAATAAAGTGATTTTCATGGGCTTCATTAATGCTAACAGATCCACTTCTAAAAACACCGTAAGTTCAACCGACTGCACAATTGTACTGTCTGACCAAAGTCTATATAATACTATATATAGTAATATGCAATAAACAAAATGCTTTCTGATTGTTAAGACATTTAGTCAGCCAGTATGAGAACAGAAACAGAGATTCAATAAACTGACATCCTACAGTATGTATAGCTTCTGAACTGACCCTTTCTATGTGGGCTAGCTGCCCAGGTGAAAGAAGGTAATCAGCGTTTAAAGGAGTTTGCTTTCCTGTGGTGAGCTAATTTTGACTACTGGACTGTGGATGTGTGGTAAAAACAGCCACATGGAAACAGCTACTCTGCCTTTTAATTTTTGTCCAGGAGGTAACATGGCCACGATACTACACAGAAGTGGGCGAAGGAGACAAAGCACAAACAGCATCCGTTGGTACAGCAACCAAGTAATGCTGCCCTGCCCAGCCTGCTAGTAGGAAAAGCCAGTATTCCTCTTTACATGAGGAGAATTAATAAAATTAATTTTGCTGAAACTGAATCTCTCCTAGATGACTGAAGCTAAAGCTCATCTCAGTGAAATCACCACAACTTTGAAGCAAAACATTAAAAACTGTATTTGGGAGGTATATAAAATTCTAGAAAATAATGATGATTAATAACACAATGACAGGGTTAAATAAAAAGGGAAACTTTAAAGCTTGTAAAACCAAAAATGTTCTGTTAACTCAGAAGTGGATTAGAGTGTTCAAAGTGCTTCAGGACTCGACACCATGTAAAGGCTGATTTATACTCCAGGCATCATAATGCCTACCTACTTCAGAATGACAAATAGCACCGCACTGAGATCTGAATGGCGGCCCCAGAGCACTAACGGCAAATGTCTTCCATCTTAATAGCTGAGCTTCTGCAATTCTCCTCACTTAAAATTCTGAGCGTTTAATACTTCTCGTTGCATCTAAATCCAGATACAAAAACCTTCAAATCAAACTATTTACCTCAAGAGAAATCTACCCTGAATAATTCATAAGCAGCAAGGAGCCTGGAAGTGAAGGAGCCGAAGAGTGTTTTAATGAAGTCTAGAGTTTAAAATATAATGGTATAAAAGCTATTATGGATCTTTTCTAACCTTATAAGAAAGAATATCAGTCTCTGTAACAATGAAAGATCCCAATGAACAGGAAAAGAAACACAGTTCAGGTGTCTTGTTGTCAGTGACTGATGCTGCTAACAGAATCGCACAGATTACTGCAGAGAAAGGGCTGCTATTTGAAGCAATTCCTGACGAAGGATCTGAAGTGTTCAGATTGATTCTTATTCATCCTGCCCCTGTGAAGGAGTATTGATCCTTAAAATAGCTATAATAAGCTGCAATTCAATTAGAATAAAGTATGAAAGTCAAGAAAATGCACAGAATGCAGGGTTAGTGTTATGATAGCACTTACCTAAAAAGAATTTTTCAGCTTTTAAAGACCAGGCAAAAAATCACTTATTATGTATCATAGCTGGTCATTTTATTGTGGGAATAAAGGTTTTGTATTTTCCTGTTTCAGCAAATCGTCTTTATAAAAGAGATACTACTAAAATGCATGGTTGATTTGTCTGGGCTATCGATGACAAGCCAGCACTGTCATCAAATAGCATCTGCCTTCTAAGCCAACTGCTGACTTATTCTGAATTTAGTTGGTTTTAACCACTTATCCACAAAAATGTGAAGAGACGAGAGAAAGGTTGTGAATTAAAAATTCAGCAAGAGCACTAACTTTCAGAAATTTAGGGAAATTGTTGTCTTCAAAGTTCTTCTGTGTTGCTGGTAAAGAATAAGTTCATTCTTCTGTGTTACTCATTAACAACATCAGCGCATGGGCAATCTGATTACTTTAAACTAATGGGAGTATGTCATTCAAGTTTTGTTGTGTAGGACCACATACCTGAGATGGTCTACGCAGCAATTGTGGTTTTTTTTCCCCTTGTTTTACACAACGAAAAAATAGAATTCCTTCATAAATTGGACTGCTAAGTAAAAGTATGTTTTTATCTCAACAATAAGAGCACAAGTCTTACTTTTGCAGAGTAGTATACTTGTCATAAGTCTCTTAGAAACAGGTATGCTCCTAGACAACACTGATGAAGGTGTAGATATATAGTACTTTTACTACAAAGACATACTGGAGAAGAATTTTTCAGTTTTGAAGTACGTATTATCTGAATCTGACTCAACTGTAGTGAAGAAAAGTAGTTAACGCTTCTGTATACATTTAGAGTACTAATGTATAAAAGCTGTTCACTGATTAGTGTTGCGATTTGGAGCTGAAGTACATGCAGATGTTTGCTTTATTCTGGAGAAAGAGGACAAGTTTCTGCATAAGATATCTCAGGCTTGGGACATAAATTAAGTTTGCAGATCAAAGATTTCCATAAGGCAAGTCACTTAATTTTTTCAGGCCTTATTTCCCCACTCTCATGTGTATTTCTCAGAATGCTGAAAGGATAATGTCTTCCTATGCATCTGTTAACAGGGACTACAGATACATTTGAGAAAAATTCACATAGCTTCCATAGTAAATAATGCTGTTCAGAGACAAGCATTTTAAACACAGAAAGACTATGAAATTGTTCAGTACCAGACACAAATAATAATTATTTGGCAAAACATTCCTTTCTAGCATCAAGGTGATATTTTTTAGCACATATTATTAGTGCTATCTATGGATTAACATGTTTATTTTAAGTGAATTTTAGGAACGTAAAAGTTCCCCTGCTTTTGAGACTTTTGGGTAGAATTAACATTACATGCACAAAATTGAAACCTCTTTCTGCTCCCTCTGCTGAGATGGTAGAAGTTAGCTAGCAGTGCTGGGGCCAAAGACAGAATGGAGTCTCTAAGAGTCCAGTGTAGGAAAGGTAGTTGACTTCATCTTGACTGAAGAAGAAATACAAGATGGGGATACATCGAAAATGCATCTGCCCCCATGCCTGTCAAAATCTGCAAGTCCCATGCTTTATATGTCAATCAATGTAGGCAAACCATCTGTTCAAAGAGTAAGGCCCAAAAAAGCCCTCATTTATTACAGCAAAGGTTTTATCCATGTTGCTGCAGGCCAAGAAAAATGAACGTCAGTGCTGACACCAGAAAGTTTCACATTAAGAATCTGATCTATGCTGATGACACTAAGCTGAGTGGTGCAGTTGATTCACTGGAAGGAAGGGATGCCATCCAAAGGGACCCGGACAGGCTTGAAAAGTGGGCCCACGACAACCTGGTGAGGTTCAACAACGCCAAGTGCAAGGTGTTGCACTTGGGATGGGGCAACCCCAGACATGCACAGACTGGGAGAAGAATTCATTGAGAGCAGCCCTGCGGAGAAGGACTTGGGGGTCCTGATGGACGAGAGGCTTGAC
>JAVKLA010000027.1:23957828-24056499 GCA_034782735.1 Sagittarius serpentarius | reverse complement strand
TCATACTGAACTGAAAACACAGCACTGTACCAGCTACTAGGAAGACAATTAACTCTATCCCAGCTGAAACCAGGACATTAGTTACTCTAGTTCCTGGCCAATTCCTTAAACCACTAATTCACAGCTACTCTAAGTTTTGCCTTCTGTCTTCCACACTTGTCCTTCTACCTTCTGCCTATCCATGAGTCAACTGCTGCAGGAATGACAAGTATTAAAATATATACACATATATGTGCATACACACACATATATATCTATACACATACACACATACGTGTATCTTTCAATTCCAGGCTGCTGCCAGAACACTTTCTTCCTAACATAGTTTTGCCCAAACAAAGCTTTCCACCTTCTGGCTAGGAATATGAGAATGAAGGGGGTGACTGGATAAAGTGCAGGGGAGATAGACTAGCATGGAGAATTCTGCGGGGTAGTGAGAGGTATCACAACAAGAAAGGCTAAAAGCATTAGAATAAAACCCTCTCCAGCATTTGTGGTTGCTACCCAAAGCACAAAGTGATAACCTACACAGTCTCACAATGCCTTATTGTACAAACCATAGGATATATTGGTAACCGAGCCACAGGATGCTGACCTCACTCCTTTTAGGTCATATAGCTCCCAGTTGCTTCTCAGCCATCTTATTCAGGTTGAACACACACACAAAAAATTTTTGTTCGCTTTACTATGTATCATCTTAGAGCAAAACCCCAAACCCCTGTTTTATTGGCATGTGACTTGGTTTTGGCTGGGACAGAGTTAATTGTCTTCCTAGTCGCTGGGACAGCGCTGTGTTTTGGGTTTAGTATGAGAAGAATGTTGATAACACCCTGATGTGTTCAGGTGTTGCTAAGTCATGTTTAGACTCAGTCGAGGACTTTTCAGCTTCTCCTGCCCAGCCAGCAAGAAGGCTGGAGGGGCACAGGAAGGTTGGGAGGGGACACAGCCAGGACAGCTGACCAAACTGGCCAGAGAGGTATTCCATACCATGGGACGTCATGCCCAGTATATAAACTGGGGGAGTTGGCTGGGGGTGGATCACTGCTCAGGCATTGGTCGGCAAGTGGTGAGCAATTGCATTGTGCATCGCTTGTTTTGTGTATTCCAATCCTTTTATAATTATTATTGTCACTTTATTGTTATTAGTGTCATTGCTAGTTTCTTCCTTTCTGTTCTATTAAACTATTCTTATCTCAACCCACAGTCTTTACTTTATTTTCCGATTCCCTCCCCCATCCCACTGGGTTGGGGGGCAGGGAGTGAGCGGCTGCGTGGTGTTGAGTTGCTGGCTGGGGTTAAACCACGACAGCATGGATTCTTCAGACTGGTAGTACCCTACTGGAGTTACATTAACAGTTTTATTCCACCAAAACCATAACATTCTTTAAAGAACTAGAGACTTTAGTAAGTGGAGATAACTATAATATCATATGTTTCTGTGGATTTTTTTTATTTTCTCACATTAAAGTCATTATTATTACCAGAGCAGATCAACATCGCATGCTGGATAATATAGATTTAAATTCAAGAAGGTATATACCAGCTGATAAACAAAGATGTGTATTTACAAGTAAGTGAAGATAATTTATGCTGTTTGCACAGTACTAGCATCAATTTTGACATGAACCACTTAACTAGATATGAATAACATAACATCTAAGTGGCAATCAACAAGGAATTTTATGCATAAACAGGATACTGGAATCCAGTCACCAAATATGAATGGAACTCGAACAGGCTGCCAGTGACATTGAAACCTAGCTTTTGTTATATTTCATATTGGTTAAATTGACATATAACCAAAATCAAATCTAACTAATAACTAGAAGTAGGAAAAATATTAAGAAATCATAACCTAGTACCCTAGAGTTTAAACTAAACCAACAGTTTTATTATACAAATTAAACATTATTGGTAAATCCTGAGCCTGATTTTTTTAAGATTAGGAAAAAATAAAAGTAGTTTAAAAAAAATCAATCCAGCTAATGAAAATTGCATCTACTCAAGGTTTTTTCTAAATAATTCTATGATTTTTTCAATGGAGAACAGAAAGCCATTTGGATGAATCAAAATTATTAGGAGCTTTTCCTTTAAAATCTTTATGGTCTGATGAGACTGAAAGACACAGTAAAATAAAAAATCTTATAAATCCTATCCATTTAATTGGCTAGAATTACTGCTGTCTAAGTTTTGAGAAAGGGATGCACAATATTTTATCCTTTCACGCACCCATATATATATGGGAAAATTTAGAAACTAATACTTTGTTTCAAGTGGCTCAAGTGCTTTCAAAATGTTTTTTGTGTTATTTTGGTTCTGTTGTCTTTTTCTTCAGAAAGGAACGTGCAGGCTGAACAGACAGCTATTTATTCTATGTAAGCTTTTTGAAAATATCTGTACAGTGAAGTTCTTTACTAAACTTTATAATTCCAGTGCATTTATTCAACATATTTCTGATTCAAATTAATTCTGAGCTAATTTATTTGCTTTAAGTACGTCATACACATTACTATTCACCAAAGTGAAACCCAGAATCTCTTCCCTTGCTCTTTCACATTTTCTGAATATTTGACCTATTTTCATTCATCTCAATTTTCTCTCTGGAATGCACACCACAGCAAAACACATCAACAAATGAAAGAGGAATCTGATAACCTGTAGTTATCAAAAAGTGAAATACCTGGCCCATTTTTGCGGCGGGTACAGTGTTTGCTCCTGTCCATAGCAGTATGTTCAGCAACAGGATGA
This sequence comes from Sagittarius serpentarius, assembly GCA_034782735.1. Classification (NCBI taxonomy): domain Eukaryota; kingdom Metazoa; phylum Chordata; class Aves; order Accipitriformes; family Sagittariidae; genus Sagittarius; species Sagittarius serpentarius. The sequence goes on along the minus strand of JAVKLA010000027.1, from coordinate 24,053,751 downwards.
ATCTGTATGTACTTTGCATAATGGTTTGTGTTATTCAAGTGTTCCAAAAAGATGAGACAATTTTCTCTAAGAGTTGACTTTGATTCAGCAGCAGAATAATACATGTTAATATTCCACAAGAACATTGCTAGGTGGAATTGATTAAAGTATATATTAACATCCAACTCTACTTTAAATAAATCTTTTGAAAATAGATTTTACATTGTTGAAGTAACTACAAAATATTAAAAAAGTCTTCAGAAATTCCACCTAAAATAGTACAGGTCAAGTGCTTCTCCCTTAGTTACACAGACAAAAATATTATTTTTTTCACAAAATGAAACACTGGAAATGCCAACATAGTATATTTTATATGCATCTATACCACTGATACAGATATAAGGACAGCGTTCTGGGAAAATATCCGTGTTCTCCAAGAGGACTGAAGTACTGGCCCTCATCTCTGAGCTGATTGCAACACATAACTTTGTATTTCCAGTGGAGTGAGTCATGATATTTTACATGTGAAAAACACATTTAGTGTATGTATGTGAATGTGTGTGCACACATGTGTATGCTTGTGGTGGCACATGAAAGCTTCAGCTTATATACTTTTAGTTTCAGTTTAGCTGGCATGTGACGAAAGAATATCTTCCTCAGGTGAAAGTGTTTATTCCAACTACAATACATTATCTTTTCTTGGTCATTTGAAAGCAGTAGTATACTCAGTTCCAGCACTGTATTGTGCTACAATACACTGTTTTAAAACAGGGGTTTTTTTTATAGCTGCTTAAGAAAATGAACCAAGACTATAAAAAATTAAAAATCAATTATTTAAGGTAAGATTTATTACATTCAGATTTAAATTAGTGCTTAACATCGGGAGTTTAAATTCATCCTATAAAGCATAGCCCTGAAGATGATGAAGGCAGATCAAAAGTTATTCCTTGGACACGTAGAGGTCCTGTGTCCCAGCAAAGCAGCTGAATTCCAAAGGCAGCTCCGCTCTGAAGGCCCTACAGATGCGGGAGGGTACAGCTCTTTGCCTGAGCTGACAGACCTGCTTCAGGTTTGGCAGTGCCTCCTATTTAGCCAATTCAGGGCAACGCTTGCTCATGCTGCACCTTTCATCCAGAACTACCAGAAATACAGCAGGAAAGCAGAGAACCTCAGTGCCACCATGTCATCCCTGAAGCAGAAGCAACAAGGGAATGGACCCATCAGAGGAGCCTATTTCACGCATATTGCAGTAAGGTCACACCACTTTGTAACTGAGTAGTGCATCTCTTACATGTTCGTCTCAAAGCTTAACGTGAAAAACCTGTAAGTTCTGTTGTAATCACATAAAAGCCATCTGAAGACATCTGAAGTTACAATAAGCCAAATGAGTGAGACGTTGAAAATTGAGGTATCTACCTTTCCTTGAATTTGGAGAAACAAAAGTATTTTAAGATAAAATAGGACATGACATGAACATCAAGTTATCATACTTCTCAGTTTATCACAAGCTTTAGCTTATTGTGTTGATGATAGATTTTGTGTTCTTAAAGAATTTATGAACCAGAGTGAGGAGAGGCTAGGTACAAAACCTTCAGTAAATTATGGATAAAATTTTAGGGCAGAAGTGAATTTCTCTATCCTTCTGTTTGAAGTTCTGCTATTAGAATTTTATGGTAATTTATTGAATAATGTATCATTTGTGAAGGAAAAAAGAACTCATAAGAACTAGAGAGAAGGGCAGGGATTTCCTCCGCACAACAACCTAAAATGATAGAAACATAAGAGCCCTTACCTGTTAATATTTAAGACAGAGCTTTATCAAAACAAATTCCATTTTCATCAATGACATCAAGCAGAACTGAATTCCTCCCTAATGAATGACACAGGTACTTCTGTGGAAATAACTAATGGGAACAGAACCTGCATCTTATTCACAGTGGTGCTGAAAGTGTCACAGAAACTGTCAGTTCAAGTTTGTAAACTGTCAGTCTACATCAAGTCCTCTAAAAATTGCAATAAAAAGATTAAGACTTTGTTATAATTAAGATTTTTGACTCAGAAATGATCAAACCTTTGCAGAAAACTGCTGTAGTAACAGTCCATTAAGACAAGCTGTAGGAATTAGATTTTTTCGACTGACATTATATGAACAGTTTTTGCTGCACTGTCTAGTTAGGCACAAACCCCTAAAATATTCATTTTTTCTGGGGAAAAAAATCCTTAAAAATAAAAATTTATTTTTTGATGAATAATTTCAAAATATATTTTCCCCACATTTTAGAGACATTCTCCATACAGATAAAGTTATGTCAGCTCCACAGCTCCTACTCCTATGAGCCAGCTCTGTGTGCATTCAATTAGTTGTTGATGACACGTTCTCCAAAACAAGCTTACCGCCCCCCGCCCCCCAACCCCCACAAAAAAAAACCACCAAAAGACGCCAAACCACAATAAGTGGGAATTCTATCTTTCCTTGAAATGTAATTCTTTTATATCAGAAACTCTAATTTGTTGTTCCAGATGGGGTTCAAGCCTTGTAAGTTAGACAGAGTTACAGTAACTGCTTTGGCCCCAAAGACTTAAACTTTGGTAATCTGTATAAAATAGAGGGTGTTGTATTTAGGGTATGCAGAGATGATGATTCAAGGATGTGTATAGTGGCCCAATGCACAGATTCTTCCTTCAAGCTACCATGGCACAGCAAGATCAGACCATCCAAATAATTATGGAATTTGGATGGCCTTTGCTGGATGTCCAGGCAGTTTGTGATATGGAACTTGGAGTAAGAAAGGAGAAAGGAGGAGAAGGAAAAATTCCTGCCCTGTGTCAGTCATTGGTTTAATATGATGTCTTTTTGAGAAAAACCTTATGGCAAGTAAACTTCCTATGTTCCCTCCTTGATTCTGCAACTCCAGACGAGGACTGTCCACCCCTCAGCTTTCCAACACTGAAGCACCTTCTCTCCAGTTACAATCACGGCAAAGCTGTTGTACAGGCAATGAGAGCAACAAGTATTACACGTACTGTACAGTCATTTTCCCAAGTGTATCAGGTCTTTTTCTATCACTCCTTTGATCTACTCTTTACTCAAAAAAATCTGTTTTAGAATCATTTTGCTTTTAAAAACTTGGTGTTCTGAAGAAAATTATTGCAAATTATTATCAAATTGTTACTGATCTTTAGTTACAGTTTTGAAGATCTTCCTAATCTCTTAGTGGCAAGACCACAGCAAGACCAAAGGCAAGACCACAGCAGTCTTTCTCTAAATGAAAGTTTGTTCATGATTACTGAATGGTTTTACTATTCACACTCCTGAAAACATTCTGAATACATAGTCATCTTGTACAACAAAAGGTTACCAAGTGCAAATCATCAACACGGGCCAGAAGCAGCAGAAGGTATTCTGTTGGGAACCCCAACACTAAAATCTTCCTAGGTATGAGGTCCAAAGTATACAGTAAAAATTATACCAGTCTTGGTAAGGCCACTTGATTATCTGTTAGTATCATCTATAAAGGGTTCTTCATGCAGTAAAACAAAAAGTTTCAGCTATTTATAGCAGCTAACAGCATTTAAGGTACCATTATCAGTCTAACAAAAGCAGAAGGAGCCAGAGGAGTTAACAAAAATATTCACGAGAATGACAAGTGTCGATAGAGAATAAACATTAGTTACGTGGCGATTTGGCAGGTCAGCGATGCTGGGGCAAACCTATAGCCAACGTCATTATGACACATCGTGCATCAGCCAAAGACCTGTTGAAAGATGTGGAGCTTTAGCGGATAGCTGTCAGTCCTAAGAGACTGTAGTTCTTTCTGGCTGCCCTGAGCTACCCGTGGTCAGAGCCATCTCTGACTGCAGCGGCAGGCCATTTCTCCTTCACACAACTTTTGAGATGTGCCCCTTCCAAAAACTGACCATGTCCCCTTGTTTTAAGTGACTGAAACTGCTCTGCTCACAAGAATGCTTTTCAGGAAGCCACAAGGGACGCTAGAAGTAATTAATGGAGAAAGTGGGTATTCTTTCCTGCCATGATCATCTTGAAAATTTTCTTAGGTTCCCTTCAAATTATATTTTTCTAGGCATGTATTTCCCCAGAAACAGCATAATAACACAGCATAACTGAATCTAGAGATTCAGAAACATTGTGCAGCCTGCTTTTCCATTCAGACAACGTAGATGATATTTTTCAGTATTAGAGTAATATAGTCTATATTGGCTCAATAAATATTGTACTGAAAAGCATATCAGCAGTATATATTTAGGTCCTCAGCATGACTAAGTAATCAAAAAATATAAGTAACCTCTCATATTAATTAAATGTGCAAGACCATCTGAAATTTGACAGAAGTCAATGGAGAAACTCATGTTAGCATTAATGGGTCTTGGATCAGACCCTTAAAATCAAGTGCTTCTTGTAAGAGGTAATTATACCGTTTACTTGTAAGGAAAAAAGAAAAATCTCAATGGGAATGTAAGTGTATTTAATGTTTGGATTTTATGATGACTAGTTATGAACCACTTCTGGAGGTTATTAGTAAGTAACAGGAAAAAGTAGAGAAATTTATAGGTCTACTTGACTTCAAATAAGAATTGGTCCTTTATCTGCAGGTTACGTATAAGTACTTTTCTCAAAAAAACCTTTGGTTTAAAAGCAAACCAAAAGCAATAACAATTTTTTTAAACCTTGCTCTTAGTTTTCTGTTTCCACATTTACATGTGTCCTATGTCCCAAAAATTCATTTTGAAATCATCATGTAATAAGACATAATAGTTGGAGATGTTAATGTTATTTCTAGATACTACCCAGAAACAAAGTCTAGGTGGAATATTGTATGCAGGTTATTTGTGTACTTACTGGGGGAAAACAAAGAAGGAGTGAGACTAAGTAGTAAAATAGGTGTTAAAGGGTACTATTTTGAACTGTGGAAGGCTATGCTTACTAATTATCTGCAGAGGACATAAGTTGACATGTGTAAGTAAGTATTCCCAGTGTGACTGTGAAGTTGGCTAAGCACTGAGTTGTGTTATCCCTTAAAAAATAACTTCTTGGTTATACTTGTTCTGAGATGAGGACTGAGGGATGGGCAAGCAGGGACCATCTGAGAAAAGAGTCTTTTCACAAGGCACTGCACCTGCTGTACTGATACTGCCCCTTTCACCACCTCAAGTTTAGAAAGACTCCCCCATTTTAGACTTCCAACTTCAGTGAGTTATGTGTTTAATTTAACGCCAGTGATAGTTCATATTTAATAAGCATTCCTGGAAAGTACTTACGTCAGTAGTCAGGTATGTTCAGCTCTCTCTCTTGTTACTAATGTCCTAATCTTCCACCTAATACATTACTTTTCCCCAAAAGCCCTGTAACTAATAAGAAAAACGTCCATGTGCCACTGAAAAATATTGGAGAAGGCATTCAAAACTTGCTTTTATTTCAACAGGTTGAAGTTTTGCAATACCAACTATAGTCACTTTTCTAAAACTTTATTTAAATAAGCAAGTGTGGAAGCCAATACATCAGTAATGACAATATTGCTGTCAGATTAAGACAAAGGCCCATATCCCTACACTTCACTGTTTTTTATTCTCCTAAGAAGAATGCTTGACTCTGTTAGGAACAATTTCTTGGTCCACTTGAGTTAGAAGTTAGCACTGTGGAACTGCCTTACGTATTATTATCTCTAATGATGCTACCACCATATGTCACAAGTTACTAATTGGTAATACCACCAGCATCAGTTACATCCAGATTTCAGACTAATGATCTTAAAAGAGATTCCTCTTATAACTCTTGCCAAGAACAAGGGTTACATATTGAATTTTTGTAACACCTCCATTGTCTAGATATTTCATAATCTTTCTAGAGAATAATTTATCTATTGTCTTGCCTAGCTCTCATTTGAAGCAGTACTTGACTGTAACTTCTTTCCATTCCTAATTGAGAAAGTCATATAAGCATCACAGAACATCAGAATTACTCAAGAGGAAAAAAGTATCCTTATCCTCCTCAGAGAAGGCCGAGGATATTCAGTTATACTCAAGTATTAAATCTGGGGAGGGTGGTGTTTTGTGGAGTTTGGTTTGTTTGGCTGGTTTTGTTTGTTAATGTTGATAAAGCTAGGCATGGATAGTAATTTACTTTCTCCTGAAAACTCCAAAACTATCTGTCTACAAAACTAGAAATTATTTTTTTTTTGTCCCCTATATACAAAAGGTTCTATAAAAACAAATTGGCTGATATTAGGTGAAATGACTCTGAAGGTCAAATGCATTTTTCAAATAAAAATCTTTCTTTTCTAGAAAATCAGTAAAATAAACATTTCACAGTATGTTCAAACCCTTTTTGAACAAAATGTAATCCAGCTTAATTCACAGAAAGCCTTGAACCCAGCCCTCCTAAACTGAAATTCTCTGAACGATGTCTATCCAGAAGTTAACTGCTTATGCAATTAGAGAGAGTCATATAAGCTCTGTGGCTTTAGGATATCTGTTCCTCAAATCTTCAATATAAATCCACATTGTACTTATATTAAATAGGTGCTTAGGGGTCCTAAGCACAGGTAAAGATACCTGAACACCTAACCTGCAAGAACACACAGGATTACTTTATAGTCTGAACGTATTAGGCAATAAGCATGACTGTAGTAGAGGCTCCCAAAGCAGGCTGGATCATGCCCAGACCACAGCCAAGACATGCTGGCCAGTACAGTAGGTATTAAAATATCTTCAGTGGTGTTGAACTTGGGTTTTGTATCAACTATTTATTATTTGTTCTATTTGTATTTGTGCGCAACTTCTTACAACATCAATTTGGTTATGTCAAAGTGTTGCTGATTTTATGAATTATCTTTTCTCATTTACTGAGATATTACTTGTCCGTACAAACACATGGAGTTTTTTCTTTGCAGTCGTTAGTCAATATTGCTAGGTTGGACTTGAAAACTTGTGATTTCTATTTGATATGTATTGGAGCTGCACATCCTGTTCACTTTGTGTGGTTCTATCTGATCTATCAGAAATTCAGTAGCAATTTAATGGTAAAAAAAAAAGTGTATTCCCTTCTGTTTTCTCTACCACTTACTAAATTCCAGGTGATGGTCTCATACAAGTTAGATTTTTAAAGCCGGATGAGAGTGAAGTTCAGTACGGGACCCTGACCATCGGGCAGGATCCCCACGCGCACACGTAGGAGGGACAGCTGATGAGGAGCGCCTGCTCCGTATGGCCAGGGCTAGACCTGTGCTGCGCCCCGGGGCCAGGCGAGGTCCTCCCATGCTGGGCTCCCGCTCCTTGTCTCCTCGGTAGCTCATGTGAAGTTACTCCAGTTCTCCTGTCATTCCCCCAGCAACAGTGACAGACGCGTAAGCACACCCCGAGTGCAAGAGAAGAGAGAACAGATGGATGCAGACAGGGGAGCACACGGAAACCGCGGGACCATATTGGCAGTAGTCATAACACATCACCAGGCTAACTGTCGGCATGCTCCCTGCAGGCATCAGAGCAAAGGGGAGTTAAGGAGGGATTTGAAGGGGATAATGAAGTAGCCCAACAGGCATTTACAAAAATCTCTTCTCAAGCATGAGGGATGGTGCAAGCGAAAGGAAGGTTGGCTGAAACACATCGTGGGAAGCGGGGAAGATGCTGACGTCAGGAGCCGCCTGGGAGCAGGAGTCAGGCATTTGACACTGAGTGGGAAATAAGCAGGGAGGAGTGATATTGTGAAGGGCCTTGAAAGCAGAGACAATTTAACATCTGATGCAGCAAAGGGAAAGCAATATTGTCAGAATGACTGGCTAGCAAATTGTTGTTTGCAGCAGCAGTCTCCATGCATATCAACGCAGTAATGAAGGTTGGGTAAGACCATCAAAACAGAAAGGTTGTGGGGTTTTTTTTCTGCACTGGAATTAATTTCAAACCCCTTGCATTTTTCATAAAATAGAAGCATTGCAATACAAGCAAAAATAAGGTTGCCTAATAAGAAAACCAATTGGCAGAATCTGGCCAGTTACATTTCACTGCATAATACCACCATTAATTCTAGCAATATTACCAGTGGAACAGGCTGAAATTGTCATTTCTGACAGAAAAAATATTTTGGAAGACAACCAAATCTATGATGGATGTAGGCAGGCAAAAATCCATTTAAATCAGTGGTGCAGCACCCGTTTCTGTCAGCTGCAATAGTCTCCCTTGATGTTTCATGAAGTTTATGACAAACAAATTACAATATGTGGAGAAATCAAAACTTGCTATGTAGCACACTGAGAAATAAATATACCACAAGGGTTACTTATCGAAACATACATGTACTACTCCATACAACTTCAGTCAGATAAGACCTCACAGAAAAAGCTGTACTGAGATAATAGAGGCAAAAAATACAAAGTTTTTGAAAAAGTTAAAAGACAAAGAACTCTCTAAACAACTGATTATTTCACCCTGTACTTAAAGTGCCAGTCATAGCATTTTAACCCTGAGTTATTTCAAACTAGACATTTGCAATTCATATTCCTACAAGAAAGGTTAGGATAGTCTCTTGAGGACTATTAAATGATAATAATGTAGCTTAAAAAAATTATATTTGTCCTCTTTAGTATCTAAAATGGTTTTAATATTTTTTCTATCTCCCTTCAATAACTTGCCTTCTCTTTAATTTAGCTAATAGCTAAATAAGAAAGAAATAATTTTTCTTAATAAGAAAGAATTCTATATGGTGAACAAGCTGTTCTGAAACACCATGAAATACAAAGAAGATAAGTAACTTAACCACATTTGCTAAAGTAAAGGTCCACGTGAACACAGGAGAAAATGAACTAATAATTGCCATATTTTTTCCCAGTATCATTTGGTCCTCTATATATCTGTGAGTATAATTACTAGTAAAACCGGCATGGCTTCCCGATCACTTTCATAGAAGACCCCAGGTTCTAATTTTTAGATCTTTTGCCAGAAAGATACATTCAACATTGACAGGTCATTTTTCTCCTCCCCCTGATTTTCAGAAGTCAAAGAAAACATAGTTTAATTTTAGGGAGTAAAGAGACCCAATGAGTAATTACTTAACTGCCTAATGGGAAGAGAATTTGAGTCTCCTATGATTTTTCCCCATCACACACAGAAGACGGCAATTTCTGTCCCTCTTTTGGGAGGCTTTCTCCCTCTTTGCTATAGCATAATACTAAAAAAATCCATACAAAAACCTCATGAGCTACATAGTATCATCTTTTGGTGATAACTAAATTAGGGTGCAAAATGGTTTATAATCTCTTCCTTGGCCAAAGTGAAAGAGTCACAGCTCCATAGGAAAAGAAGGGTTAAGATCTGCCTCCTATAGAAAGTGGTAGCAGGGTTTCCTTTGAAAAGCCAAAGAGCTCATGTCTCACGTTAAAACTCCTCCTACCCCTATTCCAATATATCGGTTTCCGCAGTGCTGACAAGAAAAAAAATGATCAGTCAATTCTTTTGTTTTTGTTTTCACATTGAACTACTTCCAACAGAGGAACTACAACATTATGATGGATATCTATAGAAAAAAGGAAACCAACAAAACTTTGCCCATTACACTAATGTACCACTGAAAGCTTTTAGACAAAGAAATATTCATAAGCTTGGCATTTTATAGTGAAAGACGTTAAAAATCTGAGTGACTTCGTACAGTTTTTCCTTGAAGAATAGCCTGATGTTACTTGAAGGCTGCTGAACAGCACAGAGATGCCAGAGAAGCCCAATTCCAACAGCAAGGGACAGTTTAGTTTAGGAATAAACTACCTACCTGTGCTCAGTACATAGTAAGGTTTAATTCATCCCCCAAACTCAACCCTTGCTATGAAATCTTTTATTATGTGTATATTTTTTAAGAAATACATTAAAATTTAGTATTAGTTAAATTTGGTAACAAAGACAAGGACAAAGACAGCTCATATGCCTTCAATTTAAGTCAAATATTTAATACACCCTTTTTTTTTTTTTTTCAGGACTTAATGACTGTCAGGTAATTTAATATTCTGGAGCTCTGATACAGCATCATAGGAACTGCAAAGCATCAGTGGAGCTGAAGAGACAGCTTATCTATTTACTGCTTTCTCATGCTCCCAGGCATGGAAGTAGATATAAAAATATATTCAGTTCCACAGATCTATCAAATCAGGTAATTAGACAAAATTCTGAAGCAAGCAGAAATACTGTTACAATTAGAGGCAAAAAAATACTACAGTTTGAGACCAAGAGAAATTGGAATCTCTGGGCAGAGGTAGTGACATTAAGGATTTATAAGATTTGATGCACATTACAGATATACATTGTATTTTATTATAATCACAATAAGTGAACTTTCACACTACCCTTAATGTAGTGTGATTTAAGCACGTCTTTGCAGGAGAGATCAGCTAACATTTTTGTCCAGTATAGAGTGTGCAAGAGCATAAGATTAATACCTAGTTTTTCTGTTTATACAGGAGACACTTGCAAGAAAGTGGTATAAATTATTGACATTTCCAATCATTATTTTCAGTGGTTTAGCAGAATTCAAAAACCTCTTCTATGCTGCTTATCAGGAATAAAAATTATTACCTAGAAGGCACTCTGAAGAAAGTTAATGAAATAATGGTTCTGTTGTGAAAACAGCTAGAAATAAAACACCACCCTACCTTTTAAAATAAACAAAAAATTATGTTGTGGAACAGTGCCTTGGAAAACTGGTTTACAAAGCAATATGAGAAGTGTGGAAACAGCACAGTACATATTAAACGTAGCATCTCAGCACCTCACTCTGCCTTCTGATTGAGGCAGGGCAAGCTAGCTTTTAGTCATCCCCCAAAACCAGGAGTTCCAAGGGTCTACCTGAATGAATGGAGCAGGCACTCAATATTATGCTTTCATATTACCTAGAGCATGCAATGAAATGGATCCCTACCTCACTGCAAACAAACCTTTCCACCGGCATATCAAGCTTTGTTTCCACATTATTTGACTCTTCAAGGCTCCCTAGATACTCAGCCTCTCAATTAAAAAGGACTAAGACAAATCTGGTCTCTGAAGTCTTAGCAGAAGTCTTTCCTCATGAAGAAGGAATACAGTTAGTACACCTCAGCACTGTAAGTGCCTCCAGACCCCAGTTTCTCTTGCAATATACTGTCAGCCCTGTGGAACTGAGGAAAAATAGATACACTTAAGCGTCAGAGCCATTCTAGCGTCGCCTTGCTTCCTAGTAGAAGAGATCACACGAAAGCCTTGCAGCAGATATTCTCTCCCTGCTCATTCAGCCACTTACTGCCCCTCAGGAGGGTGTAAAATTTTTCTACAGTGGAGATCTTCTGTTCTATCAGCACCACATAAAAATCCCCCAGGATGTAACTCTGGTAGCAGATACATTTCCAGGAGCTGTGGCATGAATTCTACCTGTTGTCAGCAGCTGCCAAATTGTCAAGACCCAGTTAGGGAAGACAGCCTAGAGGCTCTTACGCTCTGGACCTCAGTCATTGTCAAGATTTCGCTCAGCCCAGTCTTTTAGTTCCCCAGTAATCTGATGCATTCAAAATAATTATTGAACTGTCCATGATTTGTTGAAGCAAGTTCTCTGAGTATGAAAAGTTGGAGATCTTACACTAAGCAATGTTTATCTGTGGTAATTATTTCAGGGAAGTAAGCACAGAGCAAAGTCTAAAGTCCATTTTAGAGCAATACCCATGCATAGGATATCACTGGAAATACAGTAAAAAGAAAGCACATTCATTGACCATGTAGGGCTAGACCCTTAAGTGTGCTGAAACCATTCTGTGCTTCAATAGCACCTATATATGAAGCATATGTATGCATACGAAGCTTTTGTTACCCATGTCACAATAGTGCCCTTTTTTCCAAATCCCTTCTCTTCCCAAACTGATTCCAGCTGATCTCTGGGAAAAAAGGAAAGAAATTCCACTTATGTTTGTATAGCTCTGGTGTTCTCTTCAGCTTGGAAACACAGAACTCTTCCCCCAGTTAAGGGAACTTCCCAGCCGTACGACCAGTTCTGTGGCATCTGGGCACCACAGCCCGTCTGTTCATGCATATGGGTGTAGTACAGCGACAGCTTTCCTGCGTATTAGTCATGCATCATGTAGCACATTTCTTGACAGAGGCAAAAGCAGTTTATGACTTGAAGCAAATCATTTTATCCCAGGGGCTTCTCAGAGCCAGGCAGAAGGCCAAGGTTTAGGTCAACAACTCAGGAGTTTGGCAACTATTTCCCATCATTGCTTTCTTTGCTAGGGTCCGTTACCTGATCACGTTGAAGAATGGGATCCTGTGTTACAATAGAGAAGGCACCTCGAGACAACTAATAAGGAGCTGCAGTGGCCATGAGCATGGGTTATTCAGTCACAGAATCACAGAATGTCTGAGGTTGGAAGTGACCTCTTAAGATCATCTTGTCCACGCGCCTCCCTGCTCACTCAGGGCCAACTAGAGCTAGTTTCCCAGGACAGCGTCCAGACGGCTTTTGAGTATCTCCAGGAAGGAGACTCCACGACCTTTCTGGGCGACCTACCTGGGCAGTCTATCACTTGCTGCTAAAGTCCCCGAGGAAACAGGGCTACCAGAAGGAGGAGGAGACTTAACCTCAATATAAGTTGGTGTCTACACACCTATACGGGCTGCAGGTTAAGCATCCTGAATGAGGTCAGCAAGCTACAAAAGCTCCCACCAACTAAAGGTAAGGGCAACTTCATGCAGTAACATGGACATTTTATCTGCCCTGAAATCATACCGTGCAAAGCAAGGTGCCAAGCTAGCACTGAACAAGCTACCCCCTAGAACCGCCTCACCCTGCTGTTTTCCCAGGGCAAGGGAAGGCACGCACATACACACAACACTGGGTCCAGACAGCACACGTCCGAGCTGCCCGTAGAGAGGATGGCTTGGATACCCCTGAAATAATACCTTAAAATATCACTAATCGATATAAGCATGCCTGCGATTTCCCTGTAGGTTTTAAAGGTAAAACAAACCTAGCAATTTAAAAAGAAGTTAAGCAGTGTAGAGGTTGACAGATAAAGGCCAATCTTACTATGATAGCTTCCACAGTGTATTAGAAGACTGTATAATATAAAAGAGAAAAAAACAACCACAGAGTAATAGACTCCATAACGTAGACATGTAATTCAGATTTTGCAGTGAGAAACTCCACGCCTATTCAACTGCCTTTTCACTGACAGGAACATATTATATCCCACTGTAGTTATCCAGCAAGTGCAGGAATATTAAAAATGCTTTACAAATACTTCATTCTTCTAAGTAAAACATTTCTTAGAGAAATAAAAAAATCCTGCTAGCTCCACTCTAAAGGTCATGCCAACTATAAAGTCTAATAAAAAATTTCCAGATGGCAGCAGCCAATTTCCAATAAGTTGTAATTTGGTTAATTGACTGTCTTATTTACTAATTTATAGGAGTATGCAGTTCATTTAAATTAACCTCAATTGCTGTCATGATTTAAGCAAGGTTAAACAACCTGAGATAAAAAAAAAAAAAAAAAGTTGTGAGCGTGGAGATGACAAAGAGGATATTTTCCTATTTGACATACTACTATAGTCATTGGGACTTCAGAGACTCTAATTTTTGTTTAGAACAGGGAAAAATAGGAATACTAACTAAATTAAGTTAGTGTAAGAACTATCTAAGCACAGAACATCCATTAATCATTTTAAAAAAAACAACAAACCTCTGGGTGAGACAGGAAAACAAATAAGCCAGCTAACAGGAGTAAGGGACTGACTTCAAGTTAGAGGGCTTGTATGGAAAAAAATTCTCCGATGGACACGGTCCTCAGGACTTAAACTGTAGCACCGATTTCTCCCACCTTGGTTCTGCAAAAAGTTAATCCACAGTATCAGCTTTTTGTACTGAACACCTAATTTTTCTACCATCTTTCCACACTCACAGGAAGGATAAAAGAAACCTTTTTTCAGCCCAACCCCCAGTGACAATTACCTGCTTCTCAAAGGAAGAAAAAGAAAAAGGAAAAAAGAAGGCAGTACTAGATTGTAATAAGGTATTTGTGGACTTAGCCAGTTCTGATTGCTTATCGGATTCATCTGGGACAGCGCTTTGTTTAATCCTGAATGAGCTTAGTAAGGAAGGAACGATTTCACTGGAGAAAGAAGTTAGTCCTTGAAGATATACAAAACTTTTGGGTTCCTACAGACTGTTTCGATTGAAGGTTTTGTCTGAAAACGTAAACTTTCTTCTGAGGAAAAAATTGCAAAGGCCTTAGTGAGCTGCTTTTTTTTCCTTGCTTGGAAAAGCAAGAGAGCGGTAGCTGGAGAAGCCTGCAGAGATGGGGCTGGCTGTGTGTCAGCTCCTGCACCCCAGGCATCTCTGTCCCACTTCGGGCCACTCCTGGCTGTGGCACAGATCAAAGGTTGGGGAGAGTGTGGGAGAGAAGAGGCTGGATTGTTCTCTGAATTATTGAATGGCACAAAGCTAGAGGAATAAGCTTACGTCTGTGCTCACAGCAAGTTGACCAGTGTTCGGTGACCATGCCCTTCCTTGCAAGGTATTTAAATTTCAGAAAGGGTTTTCTTTTTTATTGTTGTTTTGTTTTCCCACTGGATTTTAAGTTTCTCCTCTTTTGTTTCCAATTATCCGGAGGAGGTTTGGGATTTTTTTAGTAGTGAAATCTAAGGAGTATGAAATAACATAAATGAAAGGTCTGAAGCTTGAAGAACAAAGTTTTACAAATTGCAAAACCCTTGCTTTAAAGTCCCTGACAGTGACAACTTTCAGGAATATCTATGTTATGAAAGACCACGTTCTCCCATCTACTGCATAAAACTTTATTCATAATCAAAAAAATCTAATACACCTATAAACAGTACAGCTGGCTTCCTTTTTAATGGAGCTTGATATATCTCCACACCAGGGAGCAGTTTCAGACAGAAATGTTTTTGTGAAATGTTGGCAAGAAACATGCATGCAACAATGAAAATGCGCTGCAAGATGACTTCTTGGAAGGTCAAACACTGATGTGACCACGCTCTGCTCACTACAGTTGTTCTCACGTTTTCCTGACATTCATCACAATTTCCATCATTAAAAGGAGATCTTCCCCAAAATTCAAATCTAAAATCCCCCGAATATGTATAGAAAGCAGACTGTGCATCAACATAAAGCAGGAGAGGCTATGTTCACATTAGCATATCTGCTGTAAACTCAGAGTGCTGTAAGTGCAGGTATGACAAGATTGCTAAATAGCTCATTTGTACCTGACACTGCAGAGGTACCTGGTGCTTACAAGCAGCCAAGAGCTGGCGGGGTTGTTGAATGTCCTTTGCCTTCATCACCTGGTAAGTCTCATAAATGCAGCGATGGTTTCAGAAAGTAATGGTTCTCTTACTCTATGCAGCGGGAAGTCTTACACAGGGGCCTGAGCTAAGATAGCTCGCTTAGAAGTGTTTCTAACGGGCAAGCAGCAAAGCAGTTCCATGCACAGAATTTGGTAGACCACTTTTCCTGCAACTTTCTATACAACTTTCTTATTTTCAACGCATGTCCCATTAGTGAGAAATAAGAAGTGACAATTTCCAAACTACAGTTCAGGGAAAGGCTTCTGCAGCGTGCTGATGCCCAGCCGGGAGAGGAACAAGTGGCTACTGCCAAAGGCGGCTCCTCCCCAGGCTTCCTGTCTGAAGCAAATGCTCCCCGGCTTTTGCAAGACGATTGACAGTGTAGTGAAAACACCAAGAAAAGATATTAAGAAAAAGTAACAGTTTTAGAGTAAATGTCATACAGCTCTGCCTAAAACACATGCTTGTTACCATCTGTTGTATACAACCTGTGTGCCTCAGCTGCGCTCTGAGCACATTACTGTTCCTTGGGGCGTCACTGGGAGCTTTCTCACTCAGAAAATGTTGGATCTGGAATTGGTTTGGTGGTATATCAAGCTAATTCAGAGTGTAGCACAGTTATCTGATTAATTTGAAGAGAATCTCTGCTTTGGAGACAAAAGAAAAGTCATTTAGCACCCTGCTAGACAGATTTTGCACACATGGGTAGTTTTAGCCAGGCTCAGGTTTCAACCTGTGCAGAACTGGCGCTTTAAGCCAGACATGGCAGTGATTTTTTTTTTTCGTTCTTCTGTTCTTATTTTGCTTCCATTATTACCAATAATAAGAGAGTAGAAGAAGCATATTGCTTCAGGAGATGATATAGCTGAAGCTGTCTTCAGGAACTTTGTGAAGTAAGGAGAAGAGTCTCTCTGATTCCTCTGTAACCAAAGAAGTTGTATTCTGAAACGCCCGCACCAGTTCCATAGCTAAAATATATGATCTGAAATATGTATTGCCAGGCAAAGCAATGTAGGATTAAGAAGTGCTCTTAGTAAAAATTCTCCCTCTATTTCCTCCTGGTAGATATTTATCAGTTTTTAAACTTTTAGGTTGGAAATTTTCCTCTTGTCTTAAACTGTCTTAATAAATGTTCAGATTGCAATATTTATTTCAACTATCTCATTTCCTTGAATTCCAGTGGTAATTTGCTTGCTAAGACACACAAGCTAAGACTGTCAGAGCGTATTTGGAAAATACAGTGACTCCAATTTCAAATAACTGACTAGAGAATTGTTAAAAGGATCTGAGACATATATAGTACTTACTATTATTAAGAGATTGTAAATGTGTCTCCACTTGGACACCTGAAAATGAAACATCCAGAACAGTTTTAACAGTAGTCTGCTGTATTTTCTTCACTGCTTTCTAACCTGTTATACATAAGTTCTACACTCTTTGTGATATTATGTTTTTTACCATTCTATGTTTGGAATTTTTTTCTACTATTTGCAGTGGTAAAGTTTCCCATTTGTTAATTTTGATTCCTTCTGCCTCAGTCATATTATTTTTACATTTTGGATCTGCATGAGCTGCAATCATTCTATACTTAAATATTGACTATTTAATATGGAAAAGCACATATACAAAAATTAAAAACAGTGCCAAAAAGCAACTAGCTCTCTGACAGCCTTAACGAAAATACCCCAAAGTCTTCAGGTCTTGTCAATGGTAATTTCTCTATTGACTTGTTTAGTTTTCATCTATTCACTTTGTATGTGTTTAGTCTCTTCCTATTGTCAGCATCTTCAGCTCGTTTGTTTTCGCATCCTAGCTCACCTCTCCACAGATCTCCTCAGATCCTAACTTTTTTACATATATAGCTGCTTCAGCTCAGTCATAACGCTTTGCTTTTCTTCTTAGCTAAGGAAGAGAAGTATAGGTTCTTCTAAAGTATCCACCATTCCGTGTTTGCTTATATCCTCTACTTCTTTTCCTAGACTCCTACAGACTCTGTGGGTGGAACACTAGACACAAAGTACTTGTAGGCACCATCTACTGTTGTCTCAGAAATGTTTGCCAATAACAATGACTCCGTGCACTTTCTTTAGGCTCTTTCTCTCAGTCTCTTCATTTTTGTGGGTTTTTTTGTATTATTTTTACCTGTGGCAAACCACAAACTTGTATGAAAGTGTCCTGTAGAAGAGTACTTACTTGTAAGTACTTACTATTACTTGTAAGTGAATTATTTGCCTATCATCTTTCTATGTTGCAATGGAAATCAGTAAAAAATCCTAACTTCACCTGTATCAGAAATTGGCCCCTTGAGACGAGACTTAAGTATTTTTTTGGTCTTTTGAATCTAATTTTAACATCAGCTACTTGTGATCATTTTCACAAAAGTAAAATACACAGAAAAATCCATTTAAAAAGTTTAGTGAACCCCTTACATCAGTTCTTGAGTGGATTGATCTGATCAAGTAGAGTAAAGGCTTTATTTTACCTCTTCAGTCCAAGCACAATTTGGTTTTTTAAGGACAATTAAATCTGTAATAATTTTTTTTTTGCTGTCTTAACTCAGACTCCTTATTTATATTTGTAGTACAGACCTTTGGCATTATCTTGACCATAAACTTCCCTCTCAAATCTTTAGTATACTATTCACAATCTTTGTGACAGCCTCTCCTACTACAGGGATTTGTCTCCATTCTACAAAATAGTGATTTCCTGTCTATTTTCAGTATGTTGTAATTTATTTGGCATTCTGCGCCATCAGTCCTGCCTACCTATTAAGTTATGTTAGTATTGTCCTAGCCCCCTATATGAATCTGTTATGACTCATGATGACAGTGGTTCATGGCAAGCAATCTTGTAATGCACCTAATTCTCAGTAAAGTTTAGCCTGTTTCCACATAGTCTACTACAGTTGGTCTTCTGCAACTTAATGCAAAGCATATCAAATCTGATAGCAATTTTACACTGACTTTCATTATTTTTGGATTCAGCATCAGTCTGTCTCATCAGTATAAAATACTTATGCATAGACAAATAGGCAAAACCACTACTGGGAATCAAATTAGAGTTTGTATCTTCTTTGTACAGCTTCAGAATGAGAATATTCTAAATACTCTGAATATACCTTGACTGAAATATGTATGCTACGTCTAAGTGGAAATGCAACTTTCAAATGTCAATGCACATCCGGGATGTTCATTTCTGCATAAACAGAATCAGAACATATGGCCAACCAATAACAGTATATCAGCAAGCACATTTTACTCCTGAGACTGTGCCTTGAAGAGAATGTACTATCATATACCCCTTCTAGATATTGATTCTTGTCCCTGTTCAGCTGTCTAGGCACAAAAAGAATGTGGTGCTTCTTAGAGAAACAGCAATATTGTTAATTTGAGTGTCAAACTACTAAGCCTTGAAATATGTATATTCTACTGTTATTGTGTTCAAAAGAGGAAAGATGTTATGTGCTAAGAAAAAAGTTTACTCTTCTCCATATCTCTATAATTTGACTTCCATCATTTACACTGCTTAAGAATAGGGTGATGCCTTCTTAAACGTCTGCTATAGAAAGGAGAAAAAATATCAACACTGCACTATATCAGTATTGTTTTTTCAGTTAAAAGGCAAAATTCTAAAACCTTTGTGGATGTAATTTCCATCCTCTGAAAGTCAAAGTAAAGGTTTATTTGCCATAACAGAAGTTTTTGTCTGAAACATTTCATAATATTTATTTCTGGAGGAACTTAAAACAACTGATCAGTCTTGAACAGTAATTGTTATCTCACATTCAAAATTAGGCCAGCTAGCCTCAGTAACTGGGAGGCATAAAAGATGGTGATGAGCAGAATATGATGCAGATGCAGTTGGCATGGTAAGACTGCAACAATAAAGAAAATAATATTTAATATTTTTCAGATTTTTTTAGAGAAAAAAAGTTTGGAGGCAGTCAGACAAATATCTACATTTTAAAAAGACTACTTAAAATATAAAGCTTATTCTTATAGTATTCTATTTATTTATCTACCAAACAAAATAAAGAATAGACTCTTAGTTTTTAAGGCAATGAGCAGGAAACGCAGCACTGTTAAAAATACCTTGTGTAGTTTCTGTATCTGAAAAATCCTTTTCTAACCCCTATTTATGCCTGTCAGAAATCAGCTCTCTTGGCTGGCAGTTCGATGTACTAGCAGTAGTCCATCTGGTTGGAAACCCTGAGGAGGATCTAAGTTTTTGCAGATAAAACAGGCAGGATTGCAGTCAAGTTAACAGACTCAGGCAAAATGACATAGTGAACCTTCATTTTTAAATAATTGGCTATGACTTAAAGATGGGGAAAGTAAAACACACAGGAAAAAATAAAGGACTGGATTAAATTCTATTTGAGGATGTCTATTTCAACCTACAAATAATTTAGAATACAAAAAAACCTTAGCATAATATTTTCAGAGAGTATATCTGTGAAATTATAACGGGACCGTAAGTAACCCAAACACCAGTACCTTGTTGTTTTTAACTATGACCCTATTGAAAGGGGAGTGCTAATCTGTGTTCTGAATCATGTGTATATGTTTTTTTTCATCTGTTTAGTCATACATAATTACTCACTAGCTAAGGGCTGATTTGCTAGGTTTTGGTGTTATGTAGAATGCCATCATCAGTTTCACTGACTCATGTATCCAGAAAAAAAAGTTGGTGGGTGTACAATGTAAGCATATCAAATTACTTTTAAAAATTCTGGAAATCATCTTTTGTTTCTACCCTTGCAAAATTTGATACTGTATACATGCCTTCCTAACAGGATTCACAAAATTGTAGGTTATAGGACTGAGACATTCTTTCTGAGTGTACTGCTGCAACTCTTGAGACACTTCTATTAAAAAACATAAAAATACAGCAAAAGAGAGGATAGAGTGATTGTTCAACATTTTTCAGAGGGACATTATGTAATAGATATGTTAAGTATATCATTTTCCTGTAGGGCAAAATGTTGAGTATTATAGTTCTTACTAACTTCAGCCAAAACATGAGGAGCACAGCGCCACGTAGGTTTGGGATCACACAGTCATTCTGAACAGAGTGTAACATTTTCAGCTAAAAGTTTCAAATTCCTAAGATTTATCTAGCATAACAGCAGAAATTTTGAAATGTTCAGAGCTGAAATTTCAAAATTAATGCAATAGATTTTAAATAGCATGGACTTGGTGACTGGACAAAGAAATTGTACTGAATACAATTGCAGACTACATTATCTGAAACTGAGACTCTTCTCTGTCTTCCTAATGAGATTGTCTTTAAAAAGAGAACAATTCTGAAAAAGAAACACATGTACTGATAAATATATTAATTTATTATGTAAGTTTTTGAGTGTAAGTAACAAAAATAAAATATTTCTACCTACCTAACATTTATTTAAGCTCCTTTTGATCTCATAAGAATGTTAAAATCCTTAAAAGAGACCTTTCAGTCACTTTTAATCAATAGTCTAGGTGTCATTCTCATCATTATAATTCACAATATACTCTTTGAAAATATTTACACTTTGCTACTTTTGATCTTTCCTTCATAAAACACTAAATGCAGGTAGTACTAAGATCACTATTTATTTATTTGCTTGTACAACCACAAAGTGTTTTCATACAGCACAGTTCCAAAGTTAATGTGATGAAGCCGAAGAGATACCACAAACAGTGCCTCACCTGGAGCCTGCCAGCCTCCTAAAGTCAAAATGTTCCCAAACAGTGCAGCACTGCCATATGACTTAATTTTACGATGTGTCTCACAATATATGGTGTTTTTCTTAAAACTTGCACCACAAAGATCTGCAAATTACTGGAATATTTTGGGTTTAGTTTGAATAGATTATATATCTGAAGTTTGATTACAGTTTGTGGCTGAGCTGTAAGCAAAATATATGCTACAAGCTCACATCAAGAGACCAATCAAAACACTCAATATTTACCCATTTTTAAAAATTTCATGACTTTGGAAGCCTGACTTGTGATTTTGTTTTAAAAATCACAGGCTTAGAAACTTTATTATAGTCAAGGCAATGCTACAGCAGATTCTTGGGATTCATTAAAACTCATATATTTCAGCTTTCAGTCTGCAACTCTGTCTGTAACCTGCTGAGGTCCTTCAAATCAGTGTTCAGAAAAAGAGTAATTATTGCTTCCACTTATTTAGCTGCATTCATTTGAGGAGCAGAATCAAATATTTATGCTCCTTAAACCTTGTTAAAATAGAGCTATTGATACAATAATTAAAACTGCATTTGTAATTTTTACTGTCTCTTCTATATTTATAGCAGAAACCTATAAAATCTTCATAGCTTTACCATTTGTTTAAAAAATGAGCCTGGGTTCGACGAGCGTAATGCTTGAAGAGATATTACACTTGGAAAATAATTACCTGCACTCATCAACTCCTGCAGAGGTTTCCTAAAACCTGTCTCCATAGGCAGATTTAAGTCGGGTCTTCATGGGGTGGAACTGTACCCATTAATCAGAACCTATTTAAAAATGCAATAAACTTTTAGATGGTGTCTCTGTTCCTTGGAAGGAAGCTCTCAGTCTTAGGAGTCCAACTCAGTGTTACGGTATTAACAAATATTTCCATTATTATCCTCACCAAAGATGAGGAAAGGTCTTCAATGCCTTTTCTTGTCCTTAACACCTTTGTGAAGATGTAGAAGGTGGAGAGACATTTCACCTGAAGCAAACTGAGACCCAGAGAATTGAAGCAATAGGGTTGTTTTTTTTATTTTATTTCAGATGAGAATGTCTTGTAAGCTATAAAGATTTCAGATTTGTAGCAACCTAGACTGGTAGTTAGCAAGTTTAAAGCATATATGCTTTCCATTTATTGCTATTAGGTCCTAAATCAGAAATGAGATCCTGAGAGCTTACATTCACCTAGCTATCATGTTCTTCTGTTGCTGTGGTTTCATTCACAGACTTGATGGCTACTAAGGTACTATTCCGCTTTCAGCACTTTTCAGTTCTGTC
The DNA here is from genome assembly GCA_034782735.1 of Sagittarius serpentarius. Classification (NCBI taxonomy): domain Eukaryota; kingdom Metazoa; phylum Chordata; class Aves; order Accipitriformes; family Sagittariidae; genus Sagittarius; species Sagittarius serpentarius. The sequence continues at coordinate 24,031,448 of JAVKLA010000027.1, read as the reverse complement.
CCATGACTCAGGCTCCAGGATTTTTTCCTGTCTATTATCTTGGAGATTCTTATAATGATGTTACTGTAAATAAGTTTATTGCCTGAAATAACAAGAAAGACCTCCCAGTCCTATTTTATTATGTAGGTTTTATGGAATTTTTCCAGAAAAAAATATTTTAAAAGCTGTACAAATGAAAAAGAATTTTGCTTATTATTATTTTTCAAACAAAGATTTTTTTTTGTTGTTCCAGGATCTTTTTTTTCTTTCTTTTTCAAACATTATTGATAAAAAAGAATAGATACTACAGAATGACAGGACTGTGCTTGCTGACCTGTAGTACTGAATACAAATAATTTAGAAGACACAGTTGGAGTGACCGTACCAAGAACTCATATCAGCCAATAGTTTAAGTAAGTCCATCAAAACCAAATGTATTTTCTTTCTCCATATTCTGTAACACATGGTTTCCTTTTTTTTCTGTGCAAACATCTTTGTAATGAAGAGCACTAAAACTGAAGGGATTTTCTGGATGAAAGAATGCAGTATGCTCTGCTGTCAGCAGCAGCCAGTCATCCTTTTTGTAACATGTTCAGACTCCTCGTAACTCCTCTAGGGAAGCTAATCCAAAAAATGATTTTTAGGAAAAATTCCTCCAATATCCTTCTGGAATGAATTGATTTTTATATGTACCAGCACTTCTGTTAACAATCTTTTTCATTCCCTCATACATATATGGACAATAGGATCAGATTTTACTTAGGCTAAAATCCCTGAGATAGATAGTTTTTCTGTATAATTGTACTGTTTTGAATACCTGCACTTTAAACTTGAGTATCTGGAATCATCAACACTAGGGCACTACCAATCCCTTATCTACATCAGAAATATTTTCCTGATATATGTTAACTTAGTGTTGGGTTTTTTTTCATATTTGGATACTTGTAGTAAACTCAGATGCTTCTAAAGTTAACTTCTGGACTGCACAGTGGCATGCCTTGGGAACAGGGTACCCTCATGTATGGCTGCATCTTCAGCAAAGGACGAGGCAGAAAATACGTGGGTTCAGCTTACAATCTGTGATCAAGTAATGTACACAGATCTTTTAAAACAGGTATGCCACCAAGGACATAGAAAAAAAGAGAAAAAAAAGGAAAAAAATAAGAAAGAAAATAGAAAAGAATGTTTGGGGGTTTCACTATTGAATTTTATCTAAATTCTTTTACTCCAGTGTTCAAGGACATCCAGTTTCTCCTGTATATCTGAGTCCCCTGCATTTTTATAGTACCTCCTAATTTTTGGTTTCAGCAGATTAATTCCTTTAACACTTTTTTCCTCATTTACAGTGCTCCTAATAATTACATTGTAACAAATACTTTTCTATGTAACATTTTATGACGTTCAGAGTACAACAATTCCTGTGTCTAGAAAATGAAAGTCAGTTCTTCAAAATACCTTCAGTCCATTCCACTGGAGTTCGGCAATGCAGAACCTCAAACCTAGAAGTTATTTACCAGTTTCTTATTGTGACCATCACCCACCGTACAGTACTCCCAGATTAATTTGGTAGAATGTGAATACCTACATGTTATCATGGTTTTTACTTTTGGAAGTCAGGAACATGACATTATCATCAAAAGTTTACCTTTTCAGTCTCCATCAGCAGTGCTGATAAATCAATTTATAAATGCCCAGTCTTTTCTCCCATTGCTTCTATTGGGATTTTCTAGACTGTTTTGCAGGCTTCCCACCAGAAAAAGACATTCAAAGTCTTAGGCCCCTGGTACAGGTAAGGATGGCAAGATTAATTTTATATGCTAGTATGTGTGCATGCAACCATGAGTCACAATTAAAAAAAACATTAAAGACCGCAAGAACTGTAATGCCGAGACATGACAGCTCACCCGCTGACCTCATGCAGAACTAGTCAAAACCATATATGCATCTGACTGCAGCAACTGTGGATGGCTTTATAATCATCTCCCTAGACATGAGTATGAACAGTCGTAGTTTCTTTATATTCCTTTCACAGTGCAGTCAAAGGCACTAATCCTGCTTATGTGGGTGAATAACATTAAATATTTGAATAATCCCTCTGACTTCTCTCTGAAACTTCTAATGAGCCAACAGCTACTTTCATGTATCATCACAGCTTATTTTTTCAACAATAACAATACAGACTCAATAAAATAAATAGGGCAGCAAAAAGTTTTATAGAAGAGGAAACCCTAGTCATTCAGTAAAGGTAAATGTTCCTAAATTCTTGAATAGATTCTAGGTCTACTCATTCTTTTTAATATGTGTATTTTATTTCCTGTTCCTTTAGAGAAAGTGTTCATGTCTTGTATTATTTTGAATAGATGTTTCTATTTATTTTTACCCATAATTTTTCGATCTATTCTATTTATATGTAGCCATATATTTGCCCAGTGTCATAAAGGATGGCCAAAGTAAGTCACTAGCAGGTAATGAAACTAAGAATTTTTTTCTTCTCTTCACAGGTAAATGTATCCATTATCCAGTGTTCTGAGAAATGTATCACGTGCTCATCAAAAAAACCTAAGAACTGTCAACTTGATGAAGTACAACTCACATCTCATTAATGTTGAGCACAGAAGCAATATTCCACATCAAAAATGACTGCTAAAATATTCGCAATTACCAGCTGTTCAGCATCCATTTTATATAGATAAAAAACATGTCAAATTTAATTTATCAGATTTTTTCTGCTGTCATACTTCTTTTTCATCCAATGTACTGAAAAGTTATCAAAAAACCCTCACTCTTATTCTAGACAGGTATCATATACGCAAAAAGAATAACATAAATGTTATGTATCCAGGTATAATAGCTACATGGTTGGATAATCTTCAGAAAGTTTCTTCACTTTAAAAGCTGTATGAACTATTTTATCTTTAAGTGTTTGTTTTTTCTGGAGGGAGGCTCAAAATTTTGTTAGTTTTAGTTTGTTCATTTTGGATACTGTTGCCACGGGCAAAATAAATAAAGAATTAATAGTATCTCAGTATATATTATTTGCTAGCTTTCTTGGAAAAAAAAATAAAATAAAAAAGACAGATTTCTTGTAAACTGAAGTTGTAAAATACACCCTCATTTAAGTATGTGGGGCAGCATGGGGAGTGCTTATTTAGATCTTCAGTGACGTTGTGGAACGGAGTTGGCTTCTTAGTCTTGAACAGATCACAGAGGAAGAAAGAGCCTGAAGCGTTCTGAAGGCAAAACCTAGTAGTTTAAAAAAAAAATTATTGAATATGTGGGTGAGGAGTGCTTTTGTTGTATTTTGAAGACCTCTAGGGGTCTGGGAATGACTTAAATTGCACACCAGAGGCTAGGCTGCAGGAGGCAGCAACAAAGTTATGCCAGCTCAGATAAGGTCCTGCTTTACACTGAAGTTTGGGGGAGGTAAATGGAGGTGATTCTTGCCCCTTATTCTGTGCTTGTGAAGCTGCATCTGGAGTACCAAGTCCAACTTGGGGTTCCCCAGTACAAAGTGGATAAATCAAACTGGAACGAACGCAGTGGAGAGCTGCAAGGATTGTTTGGGGCCATATAAGATGCTGAGGGGCCTAGATTTTTTCATCCTGAAGAGATGTCTGTAATCTTGTGGCTCTGGAGCAGCCCATCTGACCCCATCTGCCAAGGGTCTTCGGACCCAGTGCAGCTATGCATCTAAACTCAGCTATACCACAGTGGTATAGCTGAGATGCCACTGCATCCTTAAAGGATGAAGTAAACTCATCTGATTTTGGAAATGTATGCTTCAACATTTTTAAGAAACCTGCTTTAGAAATTAAAACTTAACAGAAATTAAAAAAAATAAAAAAGGCAGAGTGGGATTCAGGTTCAATTAAACTGAGACTGCATTAAAAAATTTCTAAATCAAACCCTCATTTTTTCAGCCAGTTCACATGAAAGGTCTTTTATTATTTTGCCCTATCTGACAGATGGGAATACTAAGGAAAAACCTACTGCTCAAGAAACAACAAAGCTGTTAATAAATCTCCTTTATTTGTCGGTATCCTTGGCTATTATTTCCCAAATCCATTTTCTTTTCCTTTTCCATCAATAAGGTTTTTGGTCCAGACTGAGAGCTCACAAGAGGAGAAACCATCAGCTTTCATGAGTGCCCAGTAGAGATATTTAGTTCTTCCAGGTTTCCAAGTGAAAGCTGAAGCAGATTTATTGATTAAATTTATAGGGGATCCTCTAGCTATTCTCAGCATAGCCCTTTTTGTTACTGACTACTAGCAGAAAGGTTATAGTTTATTTTGATTTCATAAAACAAGATGTTGTAAAAAGATGTTTCCCTACATCTTTGCAATTGACTTTGTCCCACTTTGTACTCTGATTACCATTATTATTTATTTAGTAAATGGGAACTCCCCACCATCATGTTATTTCAAACCGGTTCTTGTGGGATTGGGAAGTTTAGTCCTTTGCTCAGACTATTTTTTAAATACTAGATTGAAGGCTGTAGCAACTAAACCAAATATCAGCTCAATAAGCCTCCAGCTTGTTGCAAGCTAATTTGATAGATCTGCTTGAAATAAAAAACAATGAAATTGCTTCTTTTTAAAATGTCTCCACTGGGCTATAAACTAGAATTCAAATGTTTAGCATTTTCTCTTTATTTTAGGTCTGATTGCAGTGTAAAGCTGGTGGTATATCTACAAACATCCCGGTAATATGACTTGTGACTTTAGACCCTCTCCTGTGGTTCAGCATTCATGTTTTACCATGAGGACTTGTCTTTCTGTAGCTAGAGACAATGTTGTAAAAAGATGTTTCCCTACATCTTAGCAATTAACTTTGTCCCACTTTGTACTCTGATTACCATTATTATTTATTTAGTATTAACAGTGGCTATATGCTTGCAACATGAGAACTTTTTGACTTAGAAAGATGGCAGTCTAAATTGTAAAGTTGATTTAATGACTCACATAGAGCAAACAAACAAACAAAACCCAAAACAAGTCCCCAAACTGACAATGATACCCTTTCTTTTTGTCAATAAAGCATTACAACATACGGCCCAGTTACCATACATGTCGTGTAGTCATGGCAAGTATTCAGTAAACAACGGAAAACATTTCAATCTATGAGATCCTTGAATGTCATTTAATTCAGCTTTTTGTTGGGATTAACTTGTGTGATTGGTCTCCTTAGGCACACAGCACTATTTGTGCCTTCATTGGATGACTAAAACTTTTTTAAAAAGAGAATGACAAATGATAAACAATGGGTATCAAATGTGCTTGTTGCCTCCAATGCATGTGTTTGCACGTACATAAGGTTACTAATTCAATTAGACCTTCCCAAAAAGCATATGCAAGGCAAGCCACATTCACATGGATGCTCATAAACACTGACCACGCTGGTGGGTATTGATTCAGCTGGTATTTTGAACTGTAACAAATGCTTTCAAACACTCTGTTAGCAATATCTCATATATACCTAGATGATATGGGACTGGAGGATGTTTTTCCCTTTACTTTAAATCTACATGTAGCAGTAAACAGGACACTGTTTACCTTGAATGAATAAAGAAACCCTTAGACCCTCCTTTCTCTTCTCCTGACAATGGCCCTTCTTGTCTTTTTTTTCCTAAAGTAATTGAAGAAAATCTCACATATTCCAGACATAGCATAATTTATTTCCTAACTGTGGTGAAACCTCGCTCCATTTACCAGTTTCTTGACCAACATCTATGTCTAACAGTCAGGGCAGATGTCGTTCATAAGCCACATTAAGTCCTGATTGCTTGTTTTTTCTGGGTGGGATGTGAGCATACCGTATGCTCCCATTAGCATCTTGGGTTTCATTCCCTGTGTTGTATCTGGGTTTTTTCCCTCTGAAATTCAAGGATATGAACTTGGTACAAATATGGGTCCAACAGCCTGTGCAAACTAGACCCCCAGATAATAACCTTTCCATGTTGCAGCTATTCCGAATATCAGCACATAGACTGTTGTAGCTATGATATCAAAGAATGAAGATTCATGGAAGAAATGTCCACGGTCTTGACGTTCCCCTATTTTAGATGCCAAGTCAGCTGCCTCAGATCTCAGGATGTACCTTTCACTCTTTCTCCTTTTCTCTGTATGCTTCTAGCCTGAGCCCCTCTGCACCAGTCTTGAATTAGGTGGTCCCAGAAGCCTGGAGGGGAGCTCCCATTTCCAGAAGATGACTGTGGTGGGTCTCAACTTTATTCAACTACAGGGTTATGCAATTTTTTTCTGAAAGCAAAACCTGTTTAGAATTTGACAAGTTTTGTTGTCCTCTGCACAGGTATTTCCCACACGAAAGACTATCTACCTCTTAATTCCTCAGAGCTAACTGATGGATTAAGTATATTATACTAGAAAAAATGTATTCTTTATGTTCAAGATGTCTGGCTTAAGTGTTTTTGTTCCAGCTAAATTTCTGATGATGTGAAATGTACTTAGCAGCCCCCAGTATCCTGCACCCTCTATGATTAATAAACACAATATACTAAAATTCTTCAGTTCCATAATATACTCTGCATATTTAAAATAACATTCAGAAAAATATAGCCTCCAGAAGAAGATTATTCAGGGTCTCCAAATCGGAAAATCACATTGCATTTTCAGTTGCTGACAGTCTTTCAAATGAAAATAAGCAAGAAAAACTAAGCTTCAAGAAAATTCCTGGGTCATGGCGACTCTTACTAAATATTTTATAAAAGTTGTTACTGTCTAGACAGAAATCTGATGTAAGAGTTGCATACCAGTAGCCACAAATAATCAATATGACAATTTTGGCATGGAAGCATAAAGTTGGCTGCAACAAAATCAATAACAGCATGAATCATCGTGTCCTGGTATGCTAATTATACTTCTAACTTTAACCATTAGTACCTGAATAAAATATAAGTTAGGAATATATCCTCTACATCTGTCATTAGTAGTTAAGTGCCGACAACTAATTATCAACCTTTTCTGAAAGTGCTAGATGTTTTATTAATGCACTGCATTGGTAGATTACATAAGCAGATAAAAGTAATTTTCTTTTTAAAAAATCCCTTCATAATGTTAAATCTGATAAGGTCTTAATAATGAGCTTCTATATATTTTTATGCTTTAAGCAGCTTATACAAAAAGGTTGCTATCCATTTTAGCTTAATCAATATTCTGTTCTTCAGTGCATTGTTAGCTTAAGACATTTCAATATAAGTTATTATATCAGAAATTGTTCAAACAGCCCTTTACAGCTGCCCCAAATACACCACTGATAGGGTGGGGACAGACAAACAAGTAATTTATGTTCCTCTCTATGTAGTTAATGCTTGAGTCAAACAGTCTAGGAAAAAAAAAATCTCTGGAAACTCTGGATAATAAAAAATAAAACTTGTACCTGTGGTGTATAATGCATTCACCCAGCTGCTGAAAGAGCTACCTCATAATCTCCCTGTTTGTCACTTTGAATGTGCTAGTTCAAAAGCAAGTTTGCCCTGTGGTTGTTCCATGAGTTTTAGCTTGAATTCAGTGTATGCAAGAAAAAAGTATTTTATGCATTCTCATAAGTCTAATCACAAACGTTTAAAAAAGTCATCATTTACTTTGTTAGAAGGTTATAACTATGGTTCGAGATGGTTCTGGAGGTCTGAAGTTTGTCTTGCAGTTTGTTTTGATTTTTTTAAATTGACAGGTAATAGTTACCTCTTTTCCCCTGTTTCAAGGACAGCATGTTAGGTCTATAACTATTGATGTTCTGCCTTCTGGAGACCTACTATGTGGTGCGAGTGGCTGAGCTGAACAAGAATGAAAGATCAGCTCTAGGGAGCTGGAGCAGATGATGAAATATTTTGGGGAAATCAGGTATGAAGCAGTGCAGCATAGAATGACCTAGAAGTTATACTGGCCCACAAACTGCATATTGGTCAAACAACAGCAACATGCTATTGTGTCAGGAGAAAACAATGTCACTCTGACAGGTTTAAAGAGCCAGGAGATGCTTCCCAGTATGCTCAAAGACAAATTAGAGGGATCTGCAAGCTTAGTAGTAACACAGGTATGCGAAATTGTTGGTTTATAAAACATAACCTGTGAACAAAACCTGAAGAAACTGGAGATGTCCACTGTGAAGGACATGAAGTGGTGACATGAAAGCAGTCTTCCAGCATGTAAAATTTTGTTACTACATCAAAATACTGATCAGTTCTCTTCTATGCCCACTAGGAAAAGCACAGGAAGATTTCTAATTTGCAAAGGTATGAGATATTAGGGGAGGCTTTCTGCCTGTAAAAATAAGAAAATGCTGTATCAAAATAATGAGAGAAGCTGTTGGTTCACTTTCACTTCATGTATTCAACAATATTTATATGGGTCTGTCATGGATGGTGAAGACACACTTGATTTGACTTTGTAAGTAAAGCAAATGAAAACAAGAAGGATCTAAAAATACATGTCATGCCACATTTGTGATCCAGGGCATGCTTGCAGACCCTGAAAAATACACAGGATCCACAGCTAACAATGTCGAGCACCTACATGATGAAATACATGAGCAGTGGAATTGGCACTGGAAATTTTTATCAAAATTATTGCAGTTGAGGCAATCTGGCAAAAAATGTTAGGTATATCTTCAAAAGGGCGTATTATTGAGTAGTTCTTTTAACACATTGGAGTGAAATAAGTGTCTATAAATATCTATGTTTGGTCCAAATCACCAACAAACATCTGCGTATCTTGTTTGGTATGAAAAAAAAAAAAATAACCTAACTCTGTTAGCCAGTGTGATAAACGCATACACAAAAAATCATAATGGACTGTCCATTTTATTTACATAGCTAAGGTAAGGGGCCTCCAACAAATTCATGAAGCTCTTGAAGTAGATAAAATCCTAGTACTATGAAGACATTATCTTTCAAGTACATATTTGCTAAGAGTAACCTTTTTCCATACCTGCAATTATCTTACTCTAAACTGATTGTTGTTGACATATGTAATTAATGCTTACAAAAGGACAAACCAGGAATTAAGGCAGGCAGCAATTATTTGAAGTGTAATGTCTGCCAGATTAATGTTGCTGTAATGAATGTTCATTGTGTATTAAAACTGCATGACAACTATAAGAAGAGCCCTTGAAAAGCTGGTTCAGAGGAAAAAATGAAGATTATTTATATCTAATAAAAAATCAGACTGAAAAGGCTGCAACCCACAAGTTAATTTTTAGTTCTTATCACAGGATTAATTGGACCCTGTATATCAAAATGCCTCTTTGCCAACAGACTTTTCTCTATTTGTTTAGGTTGTGCTGCTCAAGGACTTGACCTATGTCTACTGAAGTCAGTGGAAGGACTTGCTTTTACTGAACAGGATTTAGACTCACACTTCTAGTAGGCTCTTGCTGGCTGCAGAGAAAATGATGGTGTGCTTAATTATTTGATTTTTGTTTGGTTTCGTGCATATCTTACCTCTTATTGCCAGGGTTTTTCTTTTAGCTGGGATTCTGAGAAGCTCAAAAAAGATACTTTAAATAGACAAGCAAACATTTAGAAGTTCATTCATACCTCCCCTTTTCTATGCTTCAAAATAATACTTCTAATAATAGAAAAAAACTCCAAAATATTCTGAAATATATGGACTTTTCTTTAAAATTATGTATATGCAAAGAACTGCCAGCTGGCTAGAGGAAAAGTAAAAATCACTAGGTAGTGTACATCTTTAAAGGAGGGAATAAAACTAAAGAAAAGGATAAAAACATTCCATTGATAAATACTTCTGACCATAAGCAGCAAACACAATTACTGAATAACTGGTTTAATGAAAATCATTTCAGATCGTAGATACGTATGAACAGCACATAAAAGTAGCATATACTGCTACCACCCATCCCCTTTTCTTGTGGGCACAGGGGTTTTGTTCAAGCTTATGCCTGGACACCCAGACCCGCCTTAAGTTGTGGGTGTCCTGAGCCCAGACCTGTCTCCTGCTGTCCTGGTTTGTGGGTTTCCTGCGTAGACCTTGCACCTACGCTGCAGGTAGCCTTGTGCCCAGCCATGCCTGCATGCCTGTTGCCCTTCCGAAAGGGATGGATCCTTGGGCTCAGCTTGGACTTGACTCATTAACTCATCTTGTTTGGGACTGTCGATGGACCCGGTCTCTCTCACCACCCTGCCCTGATGCATCATCAGGGAGGGCACTGCTCTGCCTGTGTCATACCTGCTCTTAACTCCCAGCCCATCCTCTCTCGTGGATCAACTGGCCTCTTGCTGCTCCCTGGCACAGACATGCACTGTGGGTGCCTTCTAAACACTGCAAACCTCAGATTAGTATTGTTTGCCATCACCTTGCACTCATATAAATGAACTTTAAACGCAAATACTGTGATGTACCTCAGCTGCTTGTAAAGTCCACAGAGGGATGTAGCTTCACAAGCAAGCAAGTTTTCACATGTGAATAGAATGGAAATACGATGAAATAGCTGCTGCATGGTTGTTGCGGTGCAGTAGTCCTAAGCAAGTACTCATTGAACTTTTTCAGAAACTAGACGCTACACAGCTCACAACTGGTTTATCATAGCGTGGGGTTAGAGTTCTTCACGATACTCTAAAACCACAGAATTATTGAGGTTGGAAGGGACCTCTTGACATCATCTAATACACCCCCCCCTTCCCGAGCATGGTCAGCTACATGGTTTGCCAAGGTCGATGTCCAGATGGCTTTTGAATGTCTCCAAGGACAGAGACACCACAACCTCTCTGGGCAACCTGTGCCAGTGTTTGACAGCCTTCACAACAGAAAAGCTTTTTTCTTGTGTTCAAATGAAATTTCACATTTCTTAATTTGTGCCCGTTTCTCTTGTCCTTTCTGTGGGCACCACTGAGAAGAGTCTGGTGTGAATGGAGCATGCAGCATGTCATGCAGGTAGCACAAAGGGAAGAATTCATTTCAAATGAGCCCAGGCTCATTTGCCTGGAGTGTAATGCGTGTTTGTTTCCATAAGCAGAGACTAAGAAAGGAAGTTTTTTGAACTTTAAATTGATTGTTCCTACGTTATTACTTTTTTAAAAATAATTATGATGTGTTGTCAAGAAGCTTGGATGTTAGTTGGACACCACAGAAACCAACAAGCTTTTAAAAAATCAATCAGTGAGTATAATACACAGAAAAATAGTTCTCTGGCAAGTAAAAAAGATAAAATGTATGAATTACTTTAGTGTGTTCATAGTTTTGAGTGTCATTAGCAACGTTGGAACTTGATTCAGCAAATGATTGTCTGTAAGTCAACACGAAGAATACAATACCCAAGAGAAATATTTCTTTAAGCTACTGACATACTGTGAAACTAAAACTCTCCAAATGATAACTATTAAAGTGGAAACATTAATTATATCAGCCTCCTATATTCACGCTGTTCTTTCTTCACGATTTAAGACTGTGGTAATTTGTTATGTGGCACTGATCTGATACAGTATCTTTGATGCAACTGCAAGTTCCATGCTGTTCCCTCTTAATAGACCTTAGAAGCATCTCCATGGGTATTCAGCTGAGCTTTCTCAGCATAATGGAGGACAGGGCTTTAACAGTTTTTCTCTGCAGCATCATATTTAGCGCAGCTCAGTGCATGGTAACTGGGCCAAAGTTAATGCTGTTTAAGCAGCATTACCGATGTGTTGTGGAGTCCTCTGAGCAGCAGCTGCTGAGCAGTCCTGAAGCTGGACTGGAACAGCCGCAGGACCACCTGTACAGCAAGTGCTGCTTCTGCTGTCCCTGCTTTTCTTGTTGAGCAGATTGCAGAGGGGAATGAGATTCTTCTTTTTATTTTTACACTTCAGTGTTCTTCTCTCACCTGGCAAGCAACGTATGAAATCGCATTAAGTATAGATCATTAAGAGCTGTTTGACTGTATGAACAGGTTGTTACTTTCCTCTTTCTGAACATACAGACTACATCATTACTGAAACTTAAACAGTTATATTCATGACTTTGGAAACGTTTACGGTTCCAGACATGACAAGCTGGACAGTTTAATACGTTCATGGAATTCAGTTTTGAAAACAAGGTCTTTCAGACATATCCACTGCAGTAATTACAAGGACAACAGGGTACAGTTCTCAATAAAGTATTTATTTTTTCATGAGATGTCTTTCTTAACTAGGTAAATGCACCTGTGATGCATGTGCATAAAAGGAAAAAATGATTATACTCCAGTAAATAAGCAGGATTTTACATTCTGTCAGAAAAGGTGGATTTGTCATGGGAACCATTTCTGCTTCAACAGAACCAAAGTAGATTTCTAGTTCTCTGCACCGCTGTAGAAAAGTAAAAAAATGTTTCGGATTTTAAAGAAGCCACATTATGACATTGCTGTTATAATTCTCTGATTTTGATTTTTCTTTTCCATTCTGGTCTTCCTCAGTATTAAATCTTCACAAAACAGGCCTAAATTGCAAATAGATGTTAGTCTTGTGGCTTTCTAAAAACCCTATTGAGCAAAGAAATTTGTTTGAATACTTAAAATTCAGAAGTTTGAGGAGTTAGAAGGGTATTATTCAGTTGTTCAGGCATAGACTGAAGAATTTAGATTTATCAAGTCTAACAAATTTTGAATAACCTGCTTTCAGTGGGTTATTTTTACCTTAAATAAACGATAGCATGATATTCCAGAGGCTACGGAGTTAATAGTAACTATCATACTGAGAAAAGCTGTTCATCAATAAATCCACTTTTGCAATTAAAACCTGACATACATGAATTCACTCTTGCAGAGCTATCTAATCTACGCACACATCCACTATCGGAGACAGGAATCCTGGGGTAGATTTGAAATTAAACTATGCAATACTAGAAGACTTTTTGTAAAGCGTGGGCTTGCAGTGTTGGAAATCAACTAATCCTGACATTTCCAAGGATACGGAACATCATCTTTGAAATGCTCTTGGCAAATGGAGAGAGGCAATGTTACCCTGCTACTACTGCCTGTGCCACTGGAGACTCCAGGAACTGTTTGTTCTTGGCTGAAGCACTCATGCTATCTTTGCCTCCGCCTGCTCCCTGAGCGGCACGAGGGAGAGCAGAAAGTCGTTGGCTTCTCAAATGTCTGTATGCGCTCTAGGAACGCAGTTGGTTTAAGGCTGGAAAAAAAAGTTTGATTACCAGTTTAAGACGATTTGAAGCTGGCTATGATTAAATGTTGGAGCTTTATTAAGTAACCCATTTAATTGTCCATTTTAAGCTGGTAGTTTTGAAGAGCGTCAATGACGTTAAGGGAACTAATGACATGTTCATTCAGATAAAACTGAGAATTTCAGACTAGCATTTAGACAAATTTTCAACTTTTCAGAACGTTGCTTAGTGCGTCATCTCATCGCATTAAGAAATGAAGTGTATAGCAGGTTATTTTTGGAAATCAATGTGTTGTCTACGTGCCTTTCCAGAAAATAGATGTTGAGCCATAGCAATAATATGATCAAATGTTCATCCACATCCTGGTTGTTGTTCTGATTTTTTCTAAGCTCCCCTTGTCTCTAGGTTTATTTTATTAAGAGGCGGGACCTGGTGTTGACTACAAGTAGACTGATTAAATTCATCCTTTTCATCCAATGGCTTCTGGAGAGGCTGATGCTAATATGTAATCTCTTCCTGTGTTGTGAAATCTCTTGGTGCTGACAGTAAATGATGATTTGGATGCACTGTGTACTGAGGAGAACAAATGACTACCACAAGTCATTTTTACTCCTTTGGTCTGTAGTTAGGATTTGCAAGAGGATTATAGTGATATTGCACTGACTATTGTATTATGTGTCCCCGAACTACTACAAGATCTGGCTATGCAAGTCATACAAATACTATCAAGTACATCTTGCAGTCCTCCAATTTTCTGATCCTATTACTAGTTATACTTAATTTTCCACAGTTTTTCTCTTTTCTTTTTGTCAGACTGCAATGGCACAGTGTTCTCTCTGTTCTACCAACAAAATTTCTTAGCAGATTACAGCACACTCTGAAAAATCCACAGATATTTTGGGTTTCTTCTAGAGATGCTTAACTTCCAGTTTCTCCAAAGATATGATTGTGAGATGTTCTTTCTCTAGTTCTACTAATCAGAATCGTTATTCTTTTGACATAAAAAAGAAACAGTGAAAAAACCTGTGTAGTGCTAATATTTCCTGCATTTGTTTTTCTCCATGTCTCACATTGTTATGTTTATGTTCACAATATTTATGGAATTATTATTCCTTCTCATATTACAGTAGAAATAGATGAGGAAATAAAACCAGTAGAGCTATTCACTGGAAGCATCTGTTGCTGTAGGTAAATGGAATGGCCAAGCATTTTTATCCTAAGAGCTGCTGAATTCACTCTAATAAAATTTTCATCTGAAATCTGATTTCAAATAATAAAATAACCCCTAGATTTGTAAAATTATAAAATTGTCCATATATAGGATTCAGCCATCCTGGCTCTGTCCTTTAATAGGAATACTTAGCAAAATGGTTAATTTTTATCATGCAAACAAAAAGTCAGAATGAAATCTGAATCCTTCGTACTTTCAGTAGCAGAAACACTTCAGGAAAAAGTACAACTCAAGACAAAAAAACATCACTACCCAACTTAAGGAGTTTCAAAATCATGAATTATCTTGATATTATCGTATGATTGATTTCAGAACTTTAGGTAAAATACTGGTGCATGATAATTAGCAGGTAGAGCCTCTTTCAAGCACTGGGTTTAGGCATGCTGTCTTCCAGGTTTGTTCTTTTTTTTTAAATGGCGATTGACACAGGAATCAATATTTTAGTAGTAATGCACTATTACTAAATATTGCATTGATGACCTTCATACATGTTGCATTAGGAAAAAATTAAACGTTCATATATTTGTATAAGTTAATCATAGGCTGATGTATTTGTCAAGCATGAAAATGACGAATAGATTTTGTGAAAACAGTTAAGAAGTTCTTTATTTTGAAATCTCACATGTGACAAATTACTTTTAGTAAACGTTTTTAGAAATTAATTTTTTTTTCTCTGTTTTTTTCACTTTTCTTCTCCACTGACTTCTGTTAAAGTGCTGTCTTGGTTCAGTGTCCTTTGAGTTTAAATTTAAGATTGATTGCTAAGTGAATCTTCACATGTCTCCTGCCTACAAATACAATACTAGCCTTGAACACCATTGCTCTGGTCTCATATTAAACAGCTGTAGGTAGCATGGCAGAGCAGTTTCTCAGATAATAAAGACATACTTTTGAGTACTGGACTCTTCAGCTTGTATTGGTAAAAGGGCTAGAAAACATGCATTAAACTTTGACAGATCTCTGCTGATGTGCAGTGCTTTGCTGATCATCTTTCAAAACATAATTGTAAAAAGTACACTGAACCCTTGGTAAAACTATCAGAGGTCACTGGAAGGCATGAATTCCATATAAACAGTTATGCAGCAGTGGATGTTCTTTCTTATATTAACATCAAATACTTCGTTAAAACCCAAGAAAAATTGTGTTCTGACTGGGTCTGTGGTTCATTTCTGTTATAAGGACAAAACTGGAAAAGAAGGTTTTTTAAGATTTTAACAGCATGGGAAATAGTTAGCAATATCAAATTATAAATATGGAATGCCTACACTTAGGTCGATGCTTAGGCAGGCTGACTATTCTTATACATGTTATTAGTACTATTATGGGTAGAGCTGTGTGCTGCCTTTTTCACCAAGCACTTGGTTTTATAAAGCAGATTCAATAAGCCCAAGTAATGTAAATTTGTGTCAGTTATGTTGAACTATTCATTAAGGAATGCAGTCTCTCAGAAAATCTATAAATATAATATCAAGCTTTTTATCCAAACACATTTGGATTTTTTAGTTTGAAACTGTTTTTCTTCTCAATATTTTCTGTAATTTTATTCAAGATAAACCTTGATACCACTTTAAAATAGCCAATTTCAAACAAAGAATTTTGCTTTCACCAAAACAAAACATTGTGCTAGTTTAAACTGAGTTTTTAAATTTCTGAGACAGATACCACCCTCCACAGTCCATTATTTACCCAGCTTCACCAGTGATGTATAATGTTCCCTACTAAGAATGCTGATATTTACTCGCTTTTATTTCTGTGACAGAGAAATCCCTAGAGGTTGTTATTGTGAGCAAAAACCTTTTTATTCTGACTGTTAGAGCTACATTTGGCAAACAATAGTGTAGAAGGAAGAGGAAAAAAGGTCGTCTTTGCACTGTCATTTGGAAAGCCAAGAAAGCCTTTTTTCCAGTTACTTTTTGGAGGATGAGTCAGCATGCCAGCTTCCTCAAATTAATTTTACATTATAGACGGTATTGCTACACCAACATCATACCTTATACCACGATTCAAACTAGTTCGGTTCAGTGGGGTTAATTTATTTCTTCAAATCACACAGCTGCTCCACAATTTTGTGCTCAGAGTAAGACACAGCAAGAGATGCTTAAACACTTGCATCTGTCCCTGATTAGCTATCTTGGAAACTAATTAAGCAATCAATAAACAGAACAAGTACAAGTCAATGGCATCTCTGATAAGCATGCATGATCTTAAACGTAAAGCAACATAGTTGTCAGCAATTACAAGGAAAGCTATACCATCCTAAGGTTCATTAAGATACACTTGTACAGCTATTAAATGTCCATCTACTAATAGATTTTGTACCATACATAAGGCGGGTGGAGAGGTTGTCTTTAGCTTATAGAGTAAATTTCACTTACTCATCAATAAGAAATACCAGATGTACTTGCACACACATATATATATGAAGCATAAACAAAGCCCTTTTTTCTCAAGAATAGTTAACATTCCTGTTAAACTTCTGTCAGTAGTTCTCAAGGCTTGGACTTGATGTATTTACTGTGTTGCTATGGAAGCATTATGTCTCTTTCCATTGCAAATATTATATGCCTGAACATGAAACAGCATCTGACTGATTTCAGTCTTTGAAGAAGTCCTGACACATGAGTTTGATGATGAGATTTTAAATTATCTGCTTATCTGAAAACACGTACAGTTATTATTTTAAGCTAAGCAAAAATGCAGAATTTGTCACAGCACTTAATCTTATCAAGGATGTTTTATGTAATTACAGGGCAAAACAAGGAAAAACCAATCCTGTCCTAATTGGAGCCCTCTTACTAAAAATAATGGCAATGATCTCACTGTACTTTGCCATTCCCTCTGCGGGATCCCACGGTGCTTTCATGGACCATTGTAGCTGCTGCTTCTTGAGCTCTGGGATTGCTGGAGCTGTATTTTACAATATTGGCTTACACATATGCATTATCGTTTGCACTGACATTCACCTTATTACTTGAAAAGACCTAGGTTCTGTTTCAACATGACTGTCTTTAAAAAGAGTTAAGGAAGGGCTAATCACTTGCCTTTGCAGTTTAGGTTTTTGTGGAAGGGTTCAACATTATTCTAAATTTGCTCCAGCTTCAGTGTTGGCAGAAGACCAATTAAGTAATTTGAGCTTTTAAAATTCTCATCCTTCCTCTCTATAAATAAAAAATGCAGTTTGTATATCTACAGCTCAAAGATGACGGGGTTTTGCAGGTGCCTAAAACTGTGCAAGTACTCAACTGTTTAGAGGAAGAGCGTCTTATGTGCATGTTTAAATATGTTTCACATCATACAAGAAAAGTGTATTGAGACAGAGGTGTCATTAATACAAGAAACCTAGCACGTCACTTTCCTGAATCATTAGCTTCTGAATTTCTGATCTGGCTGTTATGTGTAACACTTTCTTGTATTTTATACAGAAGTTAAATTGCCATCCCACTGATTAAAAATGGGACACTTCTTTAATAGAGTTAATAAATGGATCAGGGTGACAATTCAGCAAGGTAAATAAGCATGTAATGGATTTAGCACCCTGCTCCAGGTTAGCCATGTGTCTAATATCTAGGACAGTAGGTAAAAACCAGGACTTGCGTTTTGAAATAGAAGAGGCGATCATCAGTAGGCAGAATGTAATTTTCCACATTGGAATTTGGCCAGCACAGTGGGTGCTCTACAGTACAATTCTTCCAAAAAGTATCTTCTGCTCTTTAATGACTACAAGCAGTCAGAAGGCTGGTTTTGTCTTATCTGAAATCTGGCAGCAAGCTCCTATGAGCTTTCATCCAAAACACTACAATCTTTCTGAAAGTTTCAAATGACCCAGATGTCCTTGTAAGGAATCATCTTTAACTACAAAGATTATTATTAATAATAAATAATAATAATAGGTTTTATATTGCCAGATATTCAGCCTTGAAAACAGTGGTTTTGCCAAGGCAATATCATGATTGATTTTCTATCATTTATGTATAATTGTGATTTAAAAAAATTCCCCCTTTTGTTATTGCAGGGTATTACCCTAAGCTTATTGTCAAGGCATATTGAAACGGAACGTTATTATTTCATTATTTGACCTTAAGAACAACAGCTATAACTGTCAACATTGTCAGTTGAACGGTGATATCAAAACTTTTTTTTATATTTCACATTTGCCTTTTATTTTTTGTTTTATTCTAGTGAAATATAAACAATCCATTTATTTAAAAACCAAACCAAACGAAACCAAACCAACAAAGCACAGAAATCCAAGCCAAGACAAGTTGAAAGGTGATTGCTATAGATCTCATCTTTCTACTTCTTCTCTTTCCTGTTTTTATGTTCTTCCCTTTCTTATCCCAGTCTCCTCTTCTGTTTCTTGATTTTCTTCATATTTTTCTTATTATTCACTCCTGCTCCTTCTTCCTTTCGACTCTGCTCCCAGGTTTTCTTTTCCTCCTTCCCTTCCTCAACTATTTTCTATGACCTTTTCAAGTTGCTCATTTGTGATTACTAAGAATCTTTTGCTAATCCAAAAGGCAAATGAAGAAGTAGTAAAAACCAATATTATTAATCCTGTGGTGTTCTGTGTGATTTCTTAATTAGACTAGATGACTGAGTTTTTTAGTAAAAACCTATTACCTTATCTGTTTGTACAGCACCTAGAAAAAGGTTGAACAACATGCCCTTTTTGTTTACATAACTGCGAAGTGGAAGTAGCTCCACCAGTGATGTGAATGGGATAAGCCTGGTGTAAAATTAGAATAAACCCCACAGTTTCACTATTACTGTATCACCTGCAAAGACCTTGCAATCTCAGGTGAACTCTCAGAAAAGCTTGCATATGCAAGCGACTACTCATGTGGGCAGTCAGATTCACTTAATTGTGGCTGCTGGCAGTTGTAATGCTGCTCACCTGTGTAAACGTTTGACTGATCAAGATTCAATACATGGCATGATGACATGGCATGCTGACAGGGGCTGAAAAAATAGAAGGGGACAACTTAAAGTAGGAAAATTATTGCAAAATCAAGACCATTTAGAGATCAAATTTACATCTGTTCCCATCTTGATGAACTGGTTCTTTTGCTTTTGACTTACAAAACCCTATACTTATTGGTGGCTTTTACGTACTATGTTAAAAACAAAATTTGCAAAACTTTATTCCCCAAATTGTCCTAAATTTTCTTACTTTCAGCAAAATGCTTTTCTATATGGCCTCAACATTAGAATTCTTAATTATTAATTTGGCTACCAATGATGAAGAGAGTCTTTGAAAAAATGTTTTAACACCAGCATGGTAAGACCTAATATGTAGGTCCTGGTCCCAGAATCTGTAATGACATAAGCTAGATATGAAAGACTTTATCTATAATAGCAAAGTGGAGAGTGGCAGGACGTGGCCTGAAGCACCATCCTACAATTGCCTGTGCTATTTAATTATTAGCACACTCCCTGGCATGGTTTTGGCCTTGGCAAACTAGCACTTTGCCAACAATGCCAAACATGGTTTGGGAGATAATGTATTGAAGGAACCAGTCAGTATGGATGAGACCTGTTTGAGGACAAAGCTTAGACCTGTTTTAGGAGAAAAGCTAGCCCTAGAGATGCAAACCATGCTGTGCTGTGTGCCTGTCAAGCCGGAGAGAATTTAGCAGAATTGGCAAATCTTTAGGCTACCACAGTGTACGTGGGCAGAGTTTCGTTCCCAGCAATCAGCCAGCTGAATGCTAAGGTGCTGAAGTGACCCAACAGGATAGGATGTGCAGACAAGACCTTTCGTCCTGAGCAATATTCAGGTGCAAAATGGCTTTGAAACCCCTTTCAGGGCTGTAACTCTGTTTCTGTTAAAGGACTGCTTTTCCTCCCCCAAAGACAGAACGTTACAGAGCAGTATCACACTTGGTGCCATCTAGGAAGGAAAGGCCAGGATTACATTTTCTTTGCAGCCAGGGAGAGATTTCAAGTCACATCTCTGTTTTCAAAAGAGTGCCTTAGTAATCATCTCTAGGTTGTTCCAGAAAGGGAAAGCTGATGGGAAAGGTTTCTTTCCCATTAAAGATTCCCTTTCCATGCTATAATTAAAGATTTCTTGTGCCAGGAAGAACAACAAGGGAGAATAACTGCAGTATGCTGGTTAGGACTTCCACCTTCAGAGGAAAAAACAACAGTCGTAAGTTGTAACCCAAACCTAAGCCCTGTTTCAAATGGTCCTTCAAACCAGGACAATTATTCAGGTTTTCCCCCCTTGCAAGTGCCCTAAGCACTGAGCTAAAGTGTCATGGTCACAGGGAAAGATATTCCTCCCATATTTGGGTGCCTGCTTTTTGAACTGTAAGCACTTTTTTGTCATGCATAGTCACCATACAATCAGTTATTAATTTTAATTATTTTCAGTATTAAAGGCCCATGACACTATTAGCTGACCATTACAAGTCATCTATAGCTCATTATCAGTGATTAATCACCTGCTGTCTTATAATTAATGTTTATTAGGGGAACAGCAGTTTAATAGCTGTTCCATATTTTCAGTGCTAGTCAAGAAAACTTAAAAGGCAGTTATAATGGACTCTCAAAAATTTCAAAAGGCATTTTTTGACATAAACTGCCATTGAGAGGTAAATTTACTAGCTAAAAAAGCTGTAAAAAGAACCACACTAAAGACTTATTTTACCATAATGATATTCACTGAAGCCTTAATGGACTATTTTCCCTTTGTTGACCCTGCTTAAATTTCCAGATATGTGAGTCTGGCCATGCCAGGATCAGCTTGCCATATTTGGCTAATAGGCCTGTGACCATCTTTCAGTATTGTGCATTGTCTTTTGTTACACATCTTCTTGGAAGAAGCCACTTTACTACAGACAGTCTCAATAAAAAATTAGGGTGATCTTTCACTCATAGTTTTTTCTATTTTTATTTAGAACCATTCAGTTATTTCTTTTTTTTTTTAAACTATGAGCAAATATTTCTGCAAACTTATGCTTTTTGTTGTGTGATAGATGAAAGGACGAAATAACCACTGAAGTAATGGAATTAAATATCACTTCACAGTTTTTACTTACAGAAGTAGCTGTTCAGATGTAAGCTAAGGTCAGTATTGAACAGTTTAGGTCATTTTGAAAACACTGATTTTAAAAATCAACAATCTTTCTGTGCAGTTATGAATCTTGTTAGGTAAAAGGGGGCCATGATAGGTAAAGTGATCTCATCTGCTGACGTGTAGCCTCCATCTGCTGTCTTGAATCTCGGGGATTTGGGAAATCAGTATGCTACCACTATGGTAGCAGACGTTTAACTTTGGAGGACTTCTGAACACACTGGAGCCATGCAGTATCACCAGCTTGCAAAATATTATGAAAATAATATATGTCTGATACTACGAGGCAAGCAAAAGAAATTTCAGCCTTAACCTGCTCGACCTTCACAGAAATTTTGTCTCAATCCCTATTAAAACATACAAGTAACTATGCCAAGTGATACGTAATATACTGATTTCGTCATCTGCGGATGAATTCCCCACCTACTTGTTCCCACACAGAGATGAAAATGGCTGAGCCCCAGCTTCCCAGCAGCACACCCAGCCTCCTGCTGGCCACAAGTGCCATCCTGCACAGATGCAAACTCTAGCACTGTGAGAGTAGTTAGGGTTTTTGTCTTCCCTTACTTCTGGGGAGTGTTTCCAGAACTCCAGTGCTTTAACGATCCAGTATCCAGCTTCCCATCAGAATTTATTCTGGGCCATTCTAGATGCATTTTTTCTCCTGCCCAAACTAAATTATATTTCAGACAGTTGTGTTTTGTTTTTTTTTCTTTCCTTAGGGTTTACATGTTCTCTTCTACTTACACACAGCAATTCTCGCCTTTCTCAGCCTCCAGTTTATTAGGCTAAACGAAACAATCCCTTTCATGCTCACCTGGTATCATAGGTTCTGTCTCCCTGTCATCAATTTTGCAGCCCTTCTCTGCACTTATTCCCATTTGAAATCATATTTCCTAAGCAAAGTATTGTATTTAAGATGAGGCTTTGCCTGTGGCTGGTCAGGAGGTAAGGTTATACTCTTATCTGTTGAAAACACCTCTGATAAATTTTAGTTACATACTTGTCTTTCCCATGGCTGCAAAACACTTGTGTCCAATAGCATTTCTGGGATGACTCTGAGGTCCCCCTCTTTCTCAGTGATCTGTTGCTGATAAACATGTAATTTATAATTAGAGGTTTCATTAAGTAACCCCACATTCTTGGCCTTGCCTTTTTACACTATTATACTTCAGGCCATTTCTATTACTCAAGTCTTCAATGTCATTCATTTCATTTATGATGTATTCCTTTGAGTTAAAATGATAAAAGCTAGCCTTATGCTATTAGCAATCTCCATCAGATCTCAGCTTTTGTACAAGGGTTGTGGACTGGAACATTAATTAAAGCTGATTCTAGAGAACTCCCTGTGGGCCGCTCACTGGCACAGCCATTTCCTTTCCTGCACTGTCTTACCGTTGTCCTGTTCATTTTACCTTGGAAATCCTAGTCCCCTTCTTGTCTCACTAATATTTTTCATGTGACACCGGTAACTTCAAGCAAGGAACTTTAAGCAAGCACTTAAATTCCGTAACATGTAATCAACTTAACACAGTTGCAGTATGCACACATTGAAAGGAATTTTCTCATTTGGAGCAGAGCCCAAATTGCTACACGATAATGACAGACTTCCCATTGTTTCAGCAGTTTGGGGGATAAATCTGTAGGGATCTGTGTTGCAGATTCTCCCAACCATCATGTGCAAGAACTCTTGGATGCCAAATGTATACTTAACTACAGTCTGCTTTAATGGCGTTTTCTCAGTTAAAAGCTTCTTAAGTAAGAGGACTCATTGAGGGAATTTTTCTAGGTCAAAGAAAGGAGGAATACCACTTCTTAATAAATATCCTGAAGCTGCTGATCAGTTATTAGCTGCTGAGTAGTTATTATCTGCATTTCGACAGACACACAATTTAAATAGAAATAGTATTACCTTGCATACCAAAAAACCAACTTGTGTCTTACAAATATGTGCGCAAAAAAATCTACCATTGTTTTTGTCTCGATAGACAGGTTTGAAATCAGTGGGTAAGAATGAAATTCTAATATATTTATAAAGAATTAATAACACTGCTCTTCTACTTTACATATAGACAATTCTAGACTAGTCTGACGAAGTGAGTAATCTGAGACTTGGGACTTCTGCTGACTGATATGTACACAACAAATTGTATGAAAGTTTTCCTGGAATATGGTCTATGGGCCAAACTGGTGATATTCCTTAATGCAGTAATATATATCTAATAAAAGCCTTCATATCAGTGTGAACGTCTGGTTGTCTCTACACACCTTGTTAGTAAGATTATTGTCTCTGGTCACCATGCTTACGATCTCACTTCCTTACAGTTCGGTGACCTGGAAAGTGTGAGGTAAGGGTCTTTTCTGAATTGGAGGAAGAATTTCAGATAACATAGACCAAGGGCAGGGTTTGGCAAGCCCTTTTGGTGCTTGCCAGGCTGCTGTCAAATGTGATTGTTACCTTTCACAGGCAGGAGGCAAGCTTATAGCCCTCTGCACCCTTCAGCTCCCACAAAACAGACAAAGCTAAAAATAAAAGGGGAAGAAGTCATTCCGCTTTATTATGAGACTTTTCACTTTTCTTTCCCTCGGGTTTCTCTTTGCTTCCACAGAAAATGGTCAGCTAAAGCCAGAAACCTTTCTAGCTACCTGAAGTCTTAAGTTGGGAATAAGGTTGGGAGACATCTGAGATTTCCAGGTTTTTCCCACTGTGTTTTTCCTTTGAAGTAAACTCAAGGCAAGCAGAGAAATGTCAGGTGGTTGCTGAAGGTAATTTTTGCTATGAAATGCTAAACATTGGGTTTTTATTTCACAAGCTTTTATTGCTTCTATCAGGAGGTTTAATAACAGAAGTAATTAAAAAATTGTGCAGAACGATAAATTTATATGAGGCTATAAACATACAAATAAGCCTGCGTTGCATTGTTTTGCCTGTGATATTTATCATGTTTGAGTTTCATTTACCTTTAAATAAAAAGGAATTGTTAGCCACAGCAGAAAGGAGATTCTGCTTAATCTTAAGCATAAAGGGAGGCCTAGGGGTTTAATAGAGAAGATGCACTTATTTGGGAGCTAATGCTGCTCCCAAGTTAGTGTTAAGAACATTCTGACTCCAGGAGTAAGCCCCAGGAAAGCTCTGTGCTGACACACAACCAGAAAGCTGAAGGGAAACTCCTGCCCCCCTCACTTTAATTAGAAAGAGAGTTTAAATCTAGCTACCCATGTATATTTATGAAGCGAGTAAAGCACACCGTTATGCCTTCTAAAGTTATAATAGCATGGATTAAGGCCGTAATACATTTGTTACACAAATTGCATTCGATACTTAATAGTAGGGAGGATGAGAGAACAGTGTATTATACAACACAAAACCAAGAAAAAATCTTTGTATTTTCACAGTCCTTTAGCTGTTCATAGTCGTCTGTGATTACTGGTCAAGTCATCATTGCAACAG
Source organism: Sagittarius serpentarius (assembly GCA_034782735.1). Taxonomy (NCBI): domain Eukaryota; kingdom Metazoa; phylum Chordata; class Aves; order Accipitriformes; family Sagittariidae; genus Sagittarius; species Sagittarius serpentarius. The sequence goes on along the minus strand of JAVKLA010000027.1, from coordinate 24,006,597 downwards.
TTTTAAGAAAGAATAAGCAAAGATGATGTCCTCGCTGTAAAAACAGGGAATCTGAAGCAGAGGAATGCTATGACCTCTGCCTTCTATAGACACAAGTCTCATGGTACGCGAGTAGCCCAGTTAGGGCTGGTTTTTCAGTTGCATATCTAATCACTTAAGGAAGTACCCTATAAATTTGTTTACTCATTGCTGTATTAGAATAATGGTTAATGTATTTTGCCTTGCGGTCCTGTTAAAAGTAATGGCAAGATGAGAATGCTGCCAGTTTCTCTGCTGTTCCTGTGGGCCAGTGGGCTGCTTGCAATGGACACAGTGCTATTATTATCCTAAGGAGATTTTAAGTGTAAAAAGTCAGAGTTGGCTAAAATTTTCCTTGGGGATATCTCTTGCTCTGATGCACCGTTCTCATCCACTTTGACCAGCTCTTGAAGATGGGTTATTAACAAGTTAGTCTATTCACCTTTCCAAGGTGATATTCTAGTTTCAGAACCATTTTCATTTAATGACTGAAATACAAACAATCCCCAGTGCTTCAAATAACCAGGTGGTAACTCTCCATGGTAAAATACTGCTCTCTCTGTAGAAGAGAACTCTTATTTCAGGAATGAAACTTCCAACAAGCGCCAAACGGGGTCAGTAAAAAAAAGAAAACTCAAAACCTTTTCTTTTTCAAAAAGGCAGACTTTCTTTATCCATGTAATTATATTCAGGATCAGTTCTGTGTTGAATAAAAAGACAACTACTAAAATTATACCCTTCTCATTAATCTTTGTATCAGTCCATTCTTTATTATAAAGTGGCTTGAAGTCTAACAGAAGTTCACGTATTTCCCACAACTGAAAGAACTCATATCTGTTGAATTACTTTTTCATCCTCAACATGTGACTGCCAGTCATGTTTTGCAGCACTGCTTTCTGGTATTTCTATTCTTTTCCAGACAAAGTAAAAATTCAACACTAGAATAAAATAAATCTGAACTCTTGCAGATTCAGTATCAGTCTTTATTCTGCCATCTAAATTATTCTATTTTTAAAAGTTTTTGAAGATTTTTTAATTTGGATATCTGTGGCTTATAAAAACCTCACAAAGGTAGATAGGAACTGGCTCCACCTGAGCAGCCCCTGCAACATTTTGGAAAGAAAATCTACTGCGTAAATCTGTAACCGTTGGTGTTACTATTCCAGCCAGGGAAGTTATCAGAAAGTGACAGCTGAACTTTTTTTACAAATATTTTCTTGAACTTTCTATTTTATACTTCTAAATTTAATTTTTTAACATTATATGTTTTTTATACTCTTTTGCTGTGGTGTCTTTTTGGTTGTTTTTGGTTTTGTTTTTGTTTTTTAAATTTAAGAACAAGAGAAGGGAAGAATGGGATTGGTGGTTAATGATAGCAATAAAAACAGCCAGTTATATTCAATAAGAAAAGCTCTTCCAAACCAAAAAAACTAATCAGAACCAATTATCAAGAGGAAAACCTTGGTCATTTTTATAGCAGTATCAAGAGGCACAGTAATATTCAAAGCAAAAGCAGCTATATAACATCTGGTAGCACTAGTACATCTGCACGCGAAACTCCCTCACCCTGCTTTTCCATGTCCATGTTGTCCTGTAAATTTATGATCTTTATAACCAACATGAGACAATATGACCGTTGTATATTGCATAACTGGGCACCAAAATCCCATATTTGACTTAATTCTTATTTTTTTAATGAAATAGTCTTTTGGAAATTTATGACTGGATATGAAAAATGATCCTTCGAAATGATAACATTAAAAGGGAATCTGTAAAAGAGACTTGCCCAGGCTTCTATGTGCTGCCCAGGAGATTCATCTTCTTGTACCTTAATAAATCTGTCACAGGATGTGTGCATAAGTACTGAACTGAGCCTGAAGCCACGTTACCTAGAGATTCACTGGGCCTGCACAGCATGAGAAAGGGAAATTGTTACTAAAGCTAGGGCTAATGAGCAATGATTCAGTCAAGGGAACAAAGCAGCTCCCTTGCCCTTTGGGTATGATTTAGAGGTGTTTGCCAGACCAGGGGGAATCAGGAAGAGCGCAGGCCATTTTTGCCACTTTGACACTTTGAATGTCCACTCCATTTTCAATGGAATACAACTTTCCTTTCTAGTTTTCTAGCACCAAAGCAAAAGGAGAAATGGGATGAGCTAGTCAGAGGAAGCACCTCAGAACAGGCACTGTCTTGTTGCTCAGTGGGAAACCCAAACTCGGCTGTTTTCACCCCATCATTCTAAGCCACAAACATAAATTTTGATTTGCGATATTCAAGGCTACTACCCTCAGCCTTGTGACAAATGTCAATGAATATTAGAATAGTTTTATGAAGTATAACAACTTCCAAAAGGAAAGAGGAAGTGTATATCCACAACAAAGATGTTTTGTCAATGCAAAATTATGCTACAGTAGCAAATTGTTCTTATTGACTGCATTTTGTATCAATTGTACTTTGCCTTTCTTAAAAAAAAAAAAGTAAAAGTTTTCTGTGCAATTTAGGTAGTGTTTTTTTCTTGCACAGGTGTATTCGTGCTAGATCATGCTTTATCCTCCATACTGACTAGAGCAGAAATCTGGGGTATAGCTGAGACCTAAGTAAGAATCATTTACTCTGCAACCTGAGGGTTGAACCAGTGACCTGTGACAGGAGATGCCCAGAACTGTGCCTCTTAGCAAGATACCTGGAATGGAAAATGAGAGTCTAAACTGAGCAGCTCTGAAACATTCACTTAATTCTCCTGTATTCCATGTGAAATGAAACTTTCCAACCAGTTGACCGGGGTCTCTTCTTGTATATTTCCTAAACCCCAGAAATTTCCTGACATTAATTTTATAAGCATCATTACATTCTCCCAAATTTTTCACTTGCAAAAAGCTGTTGATAAAATGGATCATTCAGAAAAGTTTATCATTGTAAATAAGAACCCTTGCACCTTTATTCTTCTCACACAAAAATCAGAGGTTATTTAACATTGGATTTGAGCTCACACTTATATAAAAACTGTTATGTTGAACTTGATGTAATTATTATCTCTTTAATTTTTTTTAATCCAAATGAAGCTCACAAACATCTGAATTTCATATATGATTAATAAAATAAAATCAAGTCACTGGGCCTCTATTAAGTTGATTGATATCTCTTTTAGATATGAAGATTTGTTAATTCAGGAATATGTTAAGTCCTTTTTTATCAGCATCATTGAAATCTGGAATTTCACATTCTGATATAAACAACACTTTTATATAATCTCCATAGATAAACGGTTGGATTCAGCTCACATATTAAGACACTTAAATTAGGTGCCTACATGCAGGTGCTTTTTTATGTATTAGGTGTCTAAGTACCCATTATACACAGGCAGCAGATCTTACAGATATGTTCACTTCACCTTACAACAGACCTATATTTTGTCAATGATTGCATCACCATTACGTATAATGATGGTTTAGAGAAGTTTTTTATGTAAATACCTAGTGAAGGATTCAGTTGCTTAAACGTAAGTATATAGTGCCATAGGGGACAATCTGGAGCATCCCTCCTGTATCCTAGCCCTGTTCCAGAAAGGTGCAGCTCCCTCATAGCTCCACACTTGCTGGCAGCAAGATGCCTATGTTCAGGCAAGTAAATTCAATCCTATATGCAGACATCTTGACTTGAGTATCTTAATCTGCAAGGTGAAACTCACCTTTAGTTTGACTAAATTTCTGCTCTTTGATTTACTCTGCATATGCAGTTTTCCTGCAGACTTTCTTCCCTGAAAGGTTTCTCTCCTTTCATAGGGCGGTGAAGTGCTGAAGGCTAACATAAACCATGTGAAATATGTAGCTGCTACCAATTGTCTCACATAGACCAATGGTGAAATAAGGTTCATGTTCTCACCCTGAAGATGTGGTATTTCCATTAAAAAAAAAAAAAAGGCAAAAACCCCCACCAGACTTCTGTTGTCTATCAGACTTGCACATTTGTTTCCCGTATGTTTTTTTTCATCTCTGCAGTTATACCTGGGGCCAGAGGGGAGACATTATACCCTTCTCCACTCTCATATTAGTTGTCTTTTTTTTTCCTGTGTGACATAAGTCCTCTGAGTCATTTGAGATAAGCCCATGACATAAGTACAATCCACCACGTGAGACTACATCCAGTCCTTTATACATTCAAAGGCTTATAAATAGTAGCAAGACACAGTGTACTTTCTTGTAAGAAGAACGTGTTTCAGGTTTGGGGATTTTTTGCTATGTGATATTGTATTTAGGGTATTTTAAAAGTGTTTTTATTTATTTTTAAATGATTTTATATTTTTCTTTTTTTCTTGCATATTGATGTGGCTTGTAATGGTTCGAATGTTTAATATGAGGGCTTGGGTTTTTAACATCTTTGCTGTAAAATCTCCAACATTTATTTCTACTGCTTGAAACAAGGTAGAGAGTTCTATGGATCTGAAATTCCCAGTGGCTGTGTATGGTGTTATACTTCAAAACTCCATTTAGAGGACAGAAAACAACAGGAAATTAGAGTCCTTTTTACTGGTCCCTTAGTATCTCTAAAGCATTTGTTTCCTAATCTGAACAGTTCATTTATTTTGTTCATTTTTTATTTTTAAATGGGGGGCTGTTTTACAAAATGCCAAGGTCAGTATTACAATAATAAGAAGAAATGAGTTTTACTGCTTCTAACAGCGTTTACTTCCTCCTGTACTGCAGAGAATATGACATTATACACGAAAAAAATCTCATTCAAACAGACATTTTCTGCTTTACTGCTTGACTTTCTGTGAATAAGTAACCTTTCACATTGCAAAAGATTTTGTGGCAAATTATCTCCCTAAATAGAGTTTATACATACTACATGTCATGCTACAAAAGCAAAAGCGAATAAGAAAGAGAGACATTGCAACTTGTCTTGTAAAGGTTTATCAGTAGGGAAAAAAAATTCATTATCACTTCTGTATTACCAGTGGTGAATGTTGTTATGCATTAAATATTGAAGTCTGGAGATTGTATTTCTATTAATTTAAGGTACTGTTGAATCTCTTTTTGAGTGTTAATCTTGCCTTCTGTATCTGGAATGTATTATCATACTGTTTGAAAGATGAGCAGACATTCTTCTTTTTTTTGCATGTACAGAGTAGTATCTGCAGGGCTGAGTTTCCCACGCTGAGGTAAAGAGCTATTGCAGCACACATACTTTCATGTCAAAGAAAGAGGTATACCAGCCTAACATATAATTCGCTTGTGGAACACTGCCACCAGGTAATACTGACATCAAATGCCTAGCATGATTAAAAAGAAATCTTGACCTTCACAAATCAAAATGAAACTGAACCACCAGCTGCAGTGTGCTTTGAAAGCAACTCTCCTTACGTGCAGCCTGGCTTTTCAAAGTTTTTTGACCCCCACATCAGCACAATTTCTTAAACTGAGGTAAAATATTGAAAAAAACCAAGGGCCATGATGTACAGTCAGACTACGGTTATCCAAGCACCCACAGATGAAATCAGGTACATAACAGCACTTAAAGGTCAGCTGACATGGCCTGAACACAAGTAGGAATTAGAAATGTAATATAATCAGATATTTTGAGCATTCTGCTATTGGTCTTACCTTGTCTAAGTACTTTCAAAACTTAAGTCCTTGAACATTTTTAATCTAAATTGCATCTGAAAGAGGATGTGACAGCCAGATCCAGAAGAAGACTCACAATGTGAGTATGACAGAATATAGGTATCTATACTCAAAGCAGTTATCAAGCCTTGATTGCTGCTTGTCAGTTACACAAGAGCTCCTGTATCTAGATCTGGTTTCAACATGAAAACCACCATAAATGCCTACAGGTCTCACATACCCCCCACACATACAGCCAACAAGCACACTTCCCCTTGTTCCCAGAATCTCTGTCAAAAGTAAATCCTGTGTTTTAGCAGGAGGAATGAAATTCCTCAACAACAAAAAACCTGACAACAATAATATGGGCTTAATAATAATTATTAATATTATTCCCATGTACATATGGCCAGTGCCCTTAGATAGGATGAGGTAAGTACAAATTCCCTGCGAGTACTGGGCCAATATCTAGGACCTCTTTCCCATGAAAGTTTGGGCCAGATGATCTTTCAAAGTCCCTTCCAACCTATGCTATGCTGTGCTGTGCTGTGCTGTGCTGCGCTGCGCTGTGCTGTGCTATTCCATTCCTTTCTATTCTATTCTATTCTATTCTATTCTATTCTATTCTATTCTATTCTATGATTCTAGTTCAGTATTTTGTGTCAAAAGTTATTATTGAAAAAATGCATTACCAGTATTTTTTCTAAGCTGCAATTCCTGAATTCAGAGAGTGCCTACCTACAGTTCTGAATGAGGCCTGGAAGAGAAATTAAATGTAAGACAAATTCTTCTACCTTTGTGTCTGCCCCAGTGGGAAGCCCCACAGAGCAGGGAGTGTTTCTCTGGGCTGGTTTTCATGTGTGACTCTTTGAGGCGTCTAACTAGGAGGAGCTGTGAGACTTTCAGCTCTGTCATTGACATCCAGTGTCCTGCACTGGGGAAGAGGCTGCACTGGTCTTAATTATCTCTTTGGCTGTATTCAGCCCCGTGTTTAACGCTTCCCAAAACTCTCCTCTGCCTAGGGAACATTCACTCAGTGCATTATGGTTTTGCGCAGTGGATCTTGTCTCAGTCACTTAGTCCACGTCTGCATGGTAAGCCATGGACCTTCGGCACTTGGCTGAATGGCAGGTGTCCTGCTCACGGACCCAACCGACTGTGCAATGGCTCAGTGTGGTGTAGCCCATATGTGCAGGTTTCTTCTCGACACATTGGTGCACCGGAGGGTGCCTGTACACAGCCAAGCCTCACGGGGCACAGAGCCAAGAGCTGTTCACGCGATTCATACTTAGACCCAGCCTTAGGGATTTAGAAAACATTGACCATCAGGATCCATTTCATATCCTTCCCTTTCTTTTACTACCATGTAATTTCTTCCAAGAAAAAGCCAGAGCTATGGCTTATTGTCAGATAACAATGTCTCATATCTTATGCTAAGTCTCTTAGCAGAATATTTCTGAAAGTTATGGTGGCAGGGCCTGGAGGCTGAGGAATTGGAACCATAAACAACCAATAATAAAAAGTGACACATGACTGCTGGCAATAAAATATAAAACCAGAACTCTAAGTATCCTAGACCTTATAAAGTTGTTTCAGGTATTATTCCTTTTGCACTTTACAGCATCAGTTAAATGGCAAGGAACTTATTTCCAGAAAAGATGTTTGGGTTTTTTTCCTGCAGAATGCGTTTCAATTTTCAAGAAATCTCAAATAGCTTCAAGTTCTGCATTCCTAATCATTGAATCCAATACTTTTCAATCATAACCCTAAATGAGAACTCAGATTATTTTGGTGGTTATAGTATGCTGTGATGCACGGAACATAATTATAAAAGGACAGGTATGCTCTTACTCTGGGTCTGAATTGTAATAAAAGGTTTCAACAAAAACATTAATTACCATGATACTTGCTTTCCCTTCTCTACATTAAACTCCAGAACTGAATTATTAAATAAGTCAGTTTATTGAAATACTGAATTCATCCTACATTAAGACAAGAATGTTAATTGCTCACGAAACTAAGTCAAGTATTCTATGAAGTCTTATTTCCCTATAAATGGATTTTCCATAAATTGTACAGACTACATTATTCTCATCACAAGAGTACACTAGAGGAGAAAGAAAGTCATAAAACAAAGGTGACTTGTATTGTTGTTTTTAGCTAGCTGTAAAATCATAATATTGCCTCTCTATTAATATACTAGGCAGTAAACAGCTTCCACAAATGTTCTAACTAAGAGCAAAGATTTTATACAACTGCCATTACAAGCAAAATGTAGGAGAACATAAATTATAATGTAATGATGTAACAGATTGCTAATATAAAAAAAGAATCTTCACAACTAAAATTTCTTAGATTGAGATCTATAACATACAATAACTTCAGATACATGACAGAAGAAACACAGATTTCCACTTAAATAATGTTTTGATCTCCCCTGTAGAAATCTTACATCCACAGACATTGAAAAGCTGCAATAATAAAAAGCTTATATTGTGTCTGTGTAATTTTTAAACTGACTTCTGAACACAATTATTAATGTGTTAATCTTCCAAAAAGTTACTAGAGTGTTCTTGAAAATTAACAACAGAAAGAGCCCTACTGATCAGTAAAATTTTGTTTTCAAAGTTCAGTATATGAAGACGGTTTTGTGCATAAAACTCTTCCAGAATATCAAAATGTTTTTGTAGGTTTGGAACCAAACTTTCTCACAGATTCATAGCTCTGTAAATAGAATATAATTTAGTGTAACTCTATGCCAAAATCGCAGGAACTATTTGTTTTCTTTCACTTAAGCTTTGCTTATTTTGATCCTTTATTACATAGCTTTACTTTATTAATTAAGTTCTGTTAAAGCAAATTGCCTTCATTACTGTTTTATGTTTAAGTTATATCATTATGGATCATCACTACTTCTATGAAAATTATCAACAAACAAATACTAGTTAATCGGTGACCACCTATATTTTTCAAATAATATTGTAAAGATGTCATAATGGTGAAGTTGTATTGCTTAACTGCACTACATTTCTTTACATAAAAATAATAATTAGAGTGTTTGATACACATTAAGTAGATTAAAGAAGTCACTTTGATGGTATTCAACCATTGCTAATCAGCCTGTGCTATTAATTAAAACTTAATGACCTGAATCTTTCTGATATTGACAAAATGTGGTTTATAATTACACAGGAATTTAAATAACATGGCTAAAGTAATGCTAAAAGGGCAAAACCTCAACAGTCTTCTTACTCACAGAATGAAGTGAGATTTCATAGCTAAGCTCGTCCTTTTAATTAATGACAAACTTGGTAAATTTTCCCTTTTCTTAATAAATTTGATCACCTTATATACTTTTGTAACTCAATCCAGTGCAAGTATTCTGTGGAATTTTAGTCTATACATTGCAGATACAATGGAAAGTGTTTTATAAGTCATTGCTTAAATGGCCACCAGGCCATAAATTTCAATTCAATTAGTTTTTTAATCTAACATATTAAGTCTTGCAGGTCTAGTCTTAATGTGCAATAACATAATTCTTCTACATATTAATTATATTGTTTCTATTAGAGAAAAATGGGAGATGCTGCCCTTGAAAACAGCTGTTTGCCAGTACTCTAGCCGATAGTATAATGTTTAAGTCAAGATTTTTTTCTAGTTCTACACTGAATCTGAAGAATGAGACAAAATTGTTTCCATCAGGTCCTGCCTTTTCACTTTCAGGGTCTGCTCCTATGATGTGTGAGGAGCCAAACTGAGAAGGAACGCCGGGCTCCTACCTGTGACCTTCGATACATCTTAGCCCTGAAACTTAAAAGTGTTATTGCTCCCCTCTTCCAGATGCCACCTCCTCGCAGCAAAGACAGGAGAACCGATCATAACGCTTTCCCCTGGGGAGACTTTCCCCTGGGGCTGGGCAGGGCTGCGGGTTCCCAGCAAGGCTGTACCAGCTCCATCCGTGGAGGTTTCCCAGCCCCAGCACAGCACAGCCCTGAGCAGCCTGGTCTGAGCTCACAGCTCCGGAAAACAGCTTGGACTAAGGGATTTTCTGAGCTCCTTTCTTGGCCTGTTTGGGTGCTAAGAGGTTCCATCCTCTCCCACCATTTTTTGTTCTTGTTTGTTTTGGGTTTTTTTCAAAAGTATATATATAAAAAAATCTTTCCTGTATTTTTCTCCCTCTGTTTGTCCCTCAGCTTCAAATGAATGAATCTCGATGCAAAACGTTTTCTTTCATCTTATTTACCAGCTAAATCCAAACCAGTGAAGAAATAGAAAAGTTTCACTGAAGGAAGACATTATAGTTATGTTTAAAAAATTGTGAATTCTGAGGTTTTTTGCTGTTGTAAGGTATGAAAACAGAGATACTGAATCTGTTGATTTTATTCTATTTTTGTGTGTAATTAAAATAGTAATACCTGATTTTCATTTAACTAAAAAATGTAAGTAAAAGAAATGTTTTTTAGCCATAAATATAGCTATCAAGATCAAATTTTTTTTGAACAGATTAATTTTAAATTGTACATATTCATGAATATATACATATGATGCTGATTAAAAGAAACAAAAAGACAAAACCGATCATCACTTTTTAAAACCTTCACTTCAGGGAAAGAGATTTACTAGAGCTAGGAGCAACATCTTGAGTAACTTTTAGCAAGACCGTCAGAACTACTGAAATAAGTACTGCTTAACTGCTTGCAAAGCTTTCACAATTTTTAAACCATGTTTTCCTGTGCAAGTTTCAATCCTGGTGTTAGTACTTGGCCTACAGGGACTCCTGCTGCAGTTTCAACTGGACAGGGTACCTTTGCTTCCTGTTACAGACTTTTTTTCAGAGTTAACTCAGACTGTTTATTTAGAGATGCTGCTTCAGATTTAGGTGCACTTCTGTGGCTGGTAAAACCATTCTTGTCTGTGGTATGAGGCTTTTGAGATATTTCTGGGAAAAGTAATGTGGCAATATCAAGCACTATTTTAGGGCTAGACTCCTGTTGACAGTCCCACTTTTGACGGAAAACTGGCTGACAGGGGCAGGCAATTATAGCTGGCTCTTGACTTACTTCCTCACCTTCTACTCTTTCTTCTAGGTTTCACAAAAGGCAGATTAAAAGATCATCCTGATCCATTACTTGTTTTGATAAAGTAAGAATAAAATCCATACAACTCCTCGGGTCCTAGAGAATGCATAAAACCAAGAAAGCCTGCAAAAAGATCCAGCAAGGGAAAAACTGAACTTGCAAATTTATATGCAAGAAACAATGAAAAGAAAAAACAGCTAACGATAAATAGAACAGTGATCAAAAGAGACACATTAGAAGATAAACTTTTTAAACAGCCAACAAAAGAAGTTGTAAAATTGCTACTTTTTTATTTTTGCTCCAATTAGATTTGTCCAAGAAACTCTATTATATAGGTATTTTAGTTTATGGTGTTTTTTTCACTATTTATTTACTGGTCTTCTAGAAGATAATGACTTGAAACTTTATTCCAACAATCCACTTTTATAAGATAAGTTTTTTCCATTAGCTTCAATAGTGAAATTAAGAAAAGGATAAAAAACCCCACATTAAAACTTTTCCTTCCTCTTTATTAGAAACATTAATTAAATTCTGTCATTGTTCATTGCTCTAAGTACTGCTATTCATCTATAGTCAATTCTATTAAGTATTGGTGCTTTATGCCAATAAAATATAAATTATGATAGAATAATTTTAAGAGGATGTAATGTGGATATAAGGGTATATGGGCAAAATATTATTAATGTGTTAATAACTGAGCATCCTCACTAAAAATACACACACTGGCAGTGAAAAATAAAGCCGCTGTAAATACCAAATAATTTTCTTTCTAATGTCAGCATTTTTCACTTTTCCAGTTAGAAGAAATTCCCTCAAGACATGCAAGAAATGCAAAAGTATCTGTATGATAGCACCACTGTATACCTGACAATTTTAATAATATATTGTGTTTGAGATAATCCATACATTATAAGTAATCTCTTGTTAAATAAATATAAAATTTTAAAGAATATCTTCCATTGTATAATCCAGTCAGTCATATTTAGCCTTGAAAAAATACTCAGCTTCTTATTAAAGCTTATAAAAATATTTATCCCAAGTTTCAAGAAAAATATGTATCCCAAGTTTCATGCTCCTTTCCTTAAAACATATTAGAAATTTGAGTATGGAGGGATAGTGGAACATTCTTAATACTTTACATTTCCAAGTCATTAAATGAAAGTAATGAATCAATACATGTTCTGGCATTGCTCATTAATACATCACTGAAGTTGGGATTTATCCTTACGTTGTTGGACCTAGAATAGAAATATCCTTCATAATTAATTAATTGAAAGACATATGATGTTGGATTGCTAATCTGCAAGTAACAGTTATTCTCAACAAAGTATTTTTTAATTGGGTCAGAAATGAAAACTGAATCAGCTGGCCAAAGTGACCTATTTTTCCCTGTAACCACAATGGAGTTACTCTCTTTCTTTGGCATGCAGTTTCAATTAATTTTTTGAATGACACAGTTAATTTTGCTTCTATCTCCATACATATTTATGCGCTGAAAAAATGATCTGTTAGAATAGAAGAGAGGCTATTTAATCTCTCTGAAGGTCTGGACATTTGAAACCACTCCTATAGCAGGAAGCTGCAGCCTCTTCTAGCACAAAGCGAGTGTCATCCTGGGGTCTTTTCAAAAAATGTTTGGCATTTATTAAGTCTTTTAAATTAAAAATCCAGGCTGCTGACAGGAAGTTCAAAATATGCAAAAATCTAAGTAAGGTGTTCAGCTTAGTGATGCTAATTTTCTCCCTCCCAGAGGCTCAGAGGAAGCAATTGCCACTTATTGGCATTATCTGCTAGCGATGGAAGGGGGTTTCCAAACACCTTTACATTGTTTTTCAAGATTTTTTGTTATTTTTATCCCAAGCATTTAATTGACTTTGACTGCTTATGAAAATCCCATTGGGAGAAATGTCTGCTACAAAGAGAGACATTTCAAGTCGCTTTGACATTTTCCAGTTAATTCTATGGTTCAAACACAAGATGAAATTTTGTGTTAACACCAGAAAGAAGTGATGTCAGAGCTCATTGTAAACCAGAAACATTCAATTCGCTTCCACAAAGATGTGCAGCCTTTTTATACAGTTTTAAACTGGGGCCATGCAACAGGTCAAAAACTAATCTCGGGGCACTCATTATCATTCATTCGCCGTTCACTTTGCCAAACTGCTGCTCTATGCTCCAGAAAGGTGGCAAGGCTCAGAGGTACCACTGCTCCATTACAGGAAGCCATAGTAGGCTTCAGAGTATTTGGTTTGGGTATACAAACACCGAGTGTCTAGATGATTATATATGCTTATTTCCAGTATCACCAAGAGAAGGAAGTCTGCGTTCTGCAGTTACCAGTTTAAGACTGTACAGACTGCATGAGATGGAGCAGCATTCATAAAATTTCAGTCAGAGATGCCCTGTATAATCAAATTGATCTATTTTGTAATGTCAGAGTTACCATATAGAAAGAATTCTTCTTTGTCACCTCCTTTACCATATTTCCTACCAATTTAAACCAATTAATCAGTAAAATATTATTAAAATTTATTATCCAAATCTTAAGCAGGAACATCAGCTGCAGAACAAATTATTGAGATTTGCTAAGAAAAAAACAAGTTCTCCTTTTATGACTGTCCTATGCCCCTAACTCCTCTGCTAGTGGCTACATATGACTTTGAAGAGTTCAATGCACAAAAAATCACGTTTCTTTCTGGCTTACTAAAATGGACATTTCATTCATTCTCAGCCCTGTAAAAGAGAGGATAAAATTATCACTGCCCTGACTGTCTTCTTTTCCTCTCGTCTAACTCCAATTTGTGTTTCCTGTACTGGCCTCTTTGGAAAATGAATGGTGACTTCCAAGAAACACAAAGCAATCTTTACATGCAGTAATTTTCGTGCATTTTCCAAGAAACATTTAAGGAAATCAGAGAGAATATATCTTTATGACCATCTTCCTTGCTAAATCTTTAGAAATCCCACCCCAACTGATTTTTCTTAGAGCAATAACTGTATCTCTGAATATTTATTTCAAAACAATCAGGTTCCACTCATCCAAAATAATTTTCTCATTTTATGCACAATTCTTACTAATTGGATATAAATTATTGGATCTAAATTATCCAATTACTTCAAGAAATACATTTTTGAGAAATATAATTGTCCAAGTGATGACAAATAATTACGTTAGTTAATTATCCTTCTGTTCCTCCTGATTATTCCTGTCCATTTCCCAGCTCACTCTTTCTCCCCTCCTACCTGATACACTGTGATTTTCGTTCTTAGCCCTGAGCAGACAGCAGAAAAGGAGTCCCTAAGGCAGCACAGACAGTTTTCTGTTGACCAAGAGAGGGAGGGTTTGGTTTGGGTTTTTTTTTCAGAAACTCTGCCTATGTGTCTAACTGAGAACCACAGGAAAACAGCATTTGACACCATCATGAAAGGTCTTCGTGAATTCCAAATCACTTCATGATAGCTGGCATCCTCCTTCCATCCAAAAATATTTTATAGAATATTTATTAAGCTCTGTGATTCATGAAGCTTTTGGAACTGATAGTTTTCTTCCAGAGATATAAGATGGGGGACGTTATTTAACATCTGACTAGTTTTTCTGTTAATTTTGTCATTTCTTTATCGCTTCCAAAAGTCACCCTTCACCTCCACAACAGCCTTGCAAATTCTTTATCTAGCCTTTTGTTAAATGGACCTCACCTCAGCAAAGGAGGTTTTTCTTTCTCTTGAAGTGTGTGAGACTCTCTTTTGTCAAGATGAAGAATACAGCTGTTAAGGCTCACAGGCAAAAGGAAGGTTTTGGGGGCCAGAGATCTGTGAATTCTTTCAGTATAAATCCCATTTAGATCAATCTTGTCCATCAGCAACCTCAGGATAAGTTTCAGGGTTTTTCCCTAATTCTACACCTTCAGGAGTCTGTCTTGTTCCAGTGTTATTGCCCTGTGATGTGCCTTTGTGATGGGCCAAACTATATTAAATTCATTGGTATGTCTAGGGGCCTGCTGTCTTTGGGCAGGCATGACCTGAACTTCATCCTCTCATGGAGAAAGGAAACTGTCTTACTGATCAGTGGGTGCAAGAAGAATTCAAAAGCAGCTACTGTTTGGAGAGTAGTGACTATAGACTTAGTTGTGGAGAGATCTGTAGCGCTGTTTCTGAGCAGAGTCAACACCTGGCACTTGTTCTGTCTGATCAGCTCTAAAGGGGAAAGGCTTTTTTCTTTAGCATATCTGCAACTCACTTGTACTTGCAATAACATTAATACCAAAGATTTTTAGAAAATAAATATGCAGGTATTAATAAATTTATAGTCTTCCTGAGCTATTCAAGAATTCCATGAACTGTCCTGTCTCTTTCTGGGTATTTCTGCAGGCACTCCATAGCCTTATTCTTTGCACATTGTGCATCTTGCTTTATAATTTCAGTGAAACTTCAAAATCAAATGAGTTAAACACTACAACAGAAAGAATTTGGAAGGTACTACTATTCAAAAATCTGCTCTTTCATGAAAGGTTAAAATAATTCAGTTACTAACGTGATAAATGAGAATTAGTTCTGATCTGGCTCTGGTTTGAAGGTATTTAATATGAGATCATGTTATTTTAGTATATGCAACAGAGAGAGCTTAGGTAGAGATGTATTACATTTATACATATTTTTCCTTCATCTGAGTTCAACTCTTAAAAAAAATAATGCCAGTATCGCTTTCATTTTCAGAGTTTTATACAGTTGTGCTAATGAGGTAGGAAAAAAATGCTATCTTTGTATGCATATTAAAAGTAGGAATGACACAAGCTGATGTCAAGAAGACAGAATGCAACTATTTAAAGATGCTTGTAGGAAGAAGTATTGTCACTTTTGTATTCTTTTACTGTCACAGGCACACCGATTCTACTATTTAGAAAGCTATTAAAAGGGTTACTTAACTATGAATTAATATAACCTTCATTTTTTTAATGTGGATGACTGTAGTATGTATGCTGATTTTGCTAAAAGTGTTGATTTCTTTGATTTTTAGCAAAGACACTGATTTCTACAATGGGTGCCATTCTAGGATGATGGTTTTAACATCATATAGCGAATGGTTTTCAGTTAAATATGTGCCAGGGCTGAGAACAGGCAGCATTACAATCCCTGCTAAGACTATAATGGTTTAAGTTACTGGAAGAAGAATTTTTTTGCAAAACATCTTTTCCACCAAAGTGCAATGGAGCACTCAGTGAGATATTCCAGTGCCTGCGAGTTGATGCCTTCTAGAAAAAAAGGCTTGGGACTGCTTCAGCTAAAAGTACTCTAACAAGCAAAACCTCTACAGGCTCTTCACAAAGATTTTCCTGTGCAGAAACACAGCAGTCTGGGGCAACATTTCCCGTATCATCACACACCTTACGCTTTCCACTACACAGTTCTTCATCTTGCTCTTACCAAACGACATGGACCAGCAGGTGCAGCTAAATAACCAACAACAATCATTGCACACTGTCATGGATGACCTGGCTCTCTAACAAAAGGATCAAAATTAAAAAAAAAAAAAAAAAGCATCCAGAGTAGAACAGAGTTCAAAACATGTTAGTATAATGTGTTTTCAGTGCTTTGGTAATTTTAATGTGTTTGATGAAGTCAGTGAAATGCTCATAATCTGTGTAGTGTTACTTTTACACACACAGTTGCATACAAATCTTCTTCTTTGTAATATCATAGTAACATAGTAAAAGAGGCACAGAATCATTTGTCACTAAATGTACCTGCTACTGCCTTAAACAGTAAAGTAATACTTTTTAAAAAAAAAAATTCTGTGGCAGAAAACAGGGCATAATGCTGTACTTGATCAATGACATTTATCAAAACCCATTAAGCAACAAGGTAGGCGTATAATTGTCTTTTCACAAACAGATCTTAAGATGTGCCCAAGGAGAACGGCTCGCTAAGAAAACCCCTTTACTGAAAGCCAGTTGGAAGCTTTTAATCCCCCCCCACCCCTGAAGCGGACATGCGGTTCCAGTCCTGAGGAAGGATGTGACAAGGGCAGATGAGAAGGCCTTTTGCCCTGTAAAGATCCGGAAGTGGAAAATGGGATGTGGTGGTGGTGGAGTGAAAGACTGGATCAAAATCGATACCTGCCTGGGGTGATAATTCAGGTTGCCTGAGTAACCTTAATTCAGGCGTTTCATAATTTCGAGGTTCTTCAGTTGCAGCCTTAGTGTTGCTTTGACACAGTGCAGAGGCAGTGTAATAATGAGGCTTTGCAACAGAATTAACCATATAAAGCTACTGAAAGAATCTGACCCCTTTGGGTACCCAGCAAGGATGGACATGCCAAAGTTTCTTCACGTACTTGAACCAGTGACGACACTGGTAAGACTGTTAGCCTCCAGCTGGTCCTGTCCTTCAGGGAATGAAGGCATACTGAAATTTCTCTGCTATTTTCTAAATAAGGGAAAGCTGACATTCATGAATGATGGAATTCATTTCTATATCTTAAACAAAAAGAGGTATATTCTGAGGGTTTTAAACACTTCTGTACCAAGTTCCCTGGGAGTCTTTCCCTTACCGTGGCCTCCTACATAGTTCCTTTCCCACTGTAGCTCCCAAACTCCTGTTTCCTCAGCCTTCCTGCCCCACACCTTTACTTCTCTCTCTCACCCCTCACACACCCACATTCTTCCCCTTAACACAACTGCCACTGTTCCCACCTGCTGCTATTCAATTTCTTGTATCTTCCCTGGAAATGCTTATTTCGACTCTATCTATATTCTTCCCCCAACAGCTTGCTTTACCACGGTCCCTCTTGCTCCTGCCCTGTCCGGCCGTTTCCTTTCTCCCCTTCATCTTTCCTACGTGGCAGGAGGAGGCAATGCTGGGGGGGACAGATTTTGTGTTCTTCAGCTTTCTTACGGAAAAGCTTCTTTTAATCAAAACTTTAAGAAAATATCTGAGGGATATATTCAGCATAGAGTATTAGAGCCACAATGGTTTACATTTGGCAGAGCTATCAGCAACTGAAAACAGAAGCTTATGATTGAAAGCTTCTGGCAGCCTTACTTATTGGCATCAGAACTCTGCCACCTATTACAACATGCTGTTTATTTAACAGTTTCTGTTAAATTAAATTACTTATCTTTAATCATGGCAGATATATTTATATCTATTTTAAATAGCCCTCCAAATGTTTCTTTTAATTCTTGCACATAAATTCTAGTGTAATGAGGTAATGCTGCTGCATTTTCATGACTACAATAAACCTCTTACGGTTTGGCCCAAGTTGAATATATCAAGGAAGAGAAAAAGGAAAGGAGTTGGTATAATCAGCAATTAAGTCACATTTAATATGTTAAGTTTCAGAAAGTACCAAGGAAGTCCACAGTGTAAGGAGGATGAAAATGACATGGAAAAGAACAGCATCTTCATTTTTACAAATATTAAAATATAGGCTTTAACTTTGTGAGTCTAATTCTGTTATTTATCCTGGTAAATCTTGTTTGCTCCCCATGCAGAAGGAGTAGAGAAACCAATGATATCTGGAGATAAACAGAAGTAAAACTAGATTCAGACCCCCATGAATGTAAATGAACAGCATAGAAAAAGAAAGATGATCTTTTGGACAGTGCTGGGGTACTTATGCAGGAAAGCTCCCATCATGAAAAGTTAATGATGTTTAAGGATTTAAAAATTATTAGAAGGGTAAAAGACCAAAAGTAATAGTCGCAATTATTTTCTACCTGTAACTGCAGCTTGAAAAATGGCACTTTTTTTATGTACAGTAATACTTTAATACCTTATACAAGTTTCTGCTGAAAAAAAGTTACTTTTGGCTGGGAGAGCATTAAGATCAACTTGTACTGAAAACACCATCTACATTTGATCAGAATTTTTTTTCTGATTTCAGATACAGTGTAACTACCTCCCCCCATTGCCACAAACTATTAGTGATTCACAGAAACATAAGCAGTATGAAGGAAGACTAGAAGCAAAAAGGTTAATTATATAAACTTGCAATAAACTTCCCAGCACTTGTAGTATTTTATTAGGTGCATAATATGGCACTGTATAAAATGCTTTTTCTTTACTCTCTTACCAATATTGTTCATGTGAATGTGAGGGTCTTACAGGCTGAATCCTACTGACAGTAAGTTTGATAGCACCACCGTATAGCTTCTTTCTTCCTGAAATGATTTTCACTGCAAATCTATGAGTTTTTCAATATCTAAAGACTTTCATCTTTATTGTTCTTTAAATAAAGACTACAAATCAAATTAAGTGCTGGAAAGTGAAAAGGAGGATAAGTGAGAGCAATCATTTTCCAAAAGGTGTTTTTAGTATATTTCCTTCCACTGACCAAAAAGTCATGAGGCTTGGAATTGAATTATACAGTAACTTGAGGGTGAAAAAATACCAGAAAACTGCACAGTAGTGTGTGTTTAAAAATTATTTCCTAACAGTGCAATATACCTACTATTTTTCTTACTCCTTCCCATCCAGAAGACCAATGCAAGCCCTACGGAAGACCACATCAATCATTTGCTCCCATCTGCATCCAAGCAGAAAGCTCTGCTTTGTGAGCAACTGTAGCCCAGCACCAGCCGCTAGTCCCGAATGAAACGAAGCGTCTGCCTCTCCGCCTTGCTGTGGGCTCTGCTTGCCTTTCCAGGAGCAATTACAGTGTTTTCTTCGTAAGTCTGCATATAGGCCAATGAAGAGGCATTGCTCCAGCCAATACACAGTGGGGGGACTGTTTTAGACAATCTGCTCCATCACATGATAAAGCCTTAACTACTGCACTATAGGAAAGACTAGATTTATTCGAGGTGCAAAAGGCTCTCCATGAGCTTCTCGGGAAGAACCACAGCAGAGAATCTGTATCTAGATGAGGCTAATAATTAGAGGTAATATGTCTAATATATTAGAGAAAAAGTTCTTTAAGTACATAACAAAGAATAAAATTACTCTCCATTTTTAAGTAAAGCATTACCAGTAAAATGATAGCATCTTGCCACAGTTTTTTTATGCTCATTTTAAATCTTTCTTGCAATTATCCTGCTTGATACTTGCTTTGCTTTTAAGTGATTTAAAAAAAAATAATCCAGCCTTTTCTTTTCCTAAAGCAATTATTTGTCATGTTAGAGATGTAATGAATATAGATCTAGGCTGATAACTAACATAGCAGTGCTGCTGCAAGCTTTCTGTTAAGCATACCTAACATCAGCAATTATTTCTACTGATGGGCTAAGTCAGTGATGCTGAGGTGCTATTTCCTTATATTTTATCCCCATCCTATTCCTGTATTGTTCCAAAAGCAGTTCCCTGCCAAAGACATTAAGCTAATTAAAATAATAAAGCCCCATTTAGCTGAAACAAAGACTGTACTGAAAATTCTCAAGAGCAAAGGCAAATGAGCTCACTTACAGATGGTTTGCCTTACCTACCATTTTCCTTGTGCATATTTAGTTGAAATGTCATAGGCTCCCTCGTAGTCCACTGAAACTTGTGATTTATTGTGTATTTCCCCGTCTCCACTCACATTGCCAAATACAGTCTTATTAACATCTTGGAATTTTTCTACCAAGTTTATCAAATAAATTGGGAGGAAAAAAGATGGTATTTCCTCACAACAAAATCTAAACTAACTTCCATTGTATATGATCAGCCACTTGATTAAAATCAAGCATCCTTTAACTGAAATCTTAATCACTGACACCTATATAAGCGGTTAACACTGTTAGATACTAAATGGCATACATTTGTATCACAGGCACATTGAATGATAGCTAACTCTTCTGAGGGACTCATCCAACAGTCAAGAGCAATTTGGCAAAACCTGTCCTCTGTGTGCTGTCTCCCAAACAGCAGATGTGTTGAGAGACACTTGTAACCCATGCACTATTTTGTAAATAAATTGGAAACTTCAGTATTTTTAGTGTATGCCAGAGTTTAAATAACATATTAATTGAAAATCCTCAAAGGAAAATAAAAGCCCAATAAGCTGTTTGCCAAATTTAATTTTAAGGAAAATTTCCTGGTTGAAGAATACTAAATAATCTTCTATTCAAATACATATATTTATTACAGAAAGATGGCTTTAGACCTGAAACAATTTTCATTCAGCATCATAAATGACAATAGAATACCCAATATCAGACAGAGGTACAACCCAATCTAGGGAAATGAGATTTACAAAAAACCAAGGAAACAAAAACAAATGAATTCTTTTTCATCAGTTTGTACAGCCTTTTTCAAAACACCCACAAAAATATCCTTTTTTTTCAGGGATATACCTGAAATGGCTAGGCTACATGTAAATATCATACCCCACTTTATTTTCTCACCCACAAAATATTACAGATATGGCACTAAGCTGCCTTAATAACGGAGGTAAAAAATCCATTCTAGTGGACAGGCTTTAGGCTATCTTAACTGCAAAGTCAGTGAGGCAAAATGTCTCAAAACAATCACCTCAGCTAACGGTCTTTTATTATGTCAGGTCTGTGACCTTATTAGATAGCAAAACTGGATGCTCGGAGGGCATGAATGTAGTTTATTAACAAAGCATCAATGAAACCTGACAATCAGAGTACAGGAACGAAGGATGGCAATTAGACTAAGTCTTACAGATATATCGGCAGAGGACAGAATTACTGTTTTCTGAAGAAAATAAAGGGAAATATACCACTCAAACCAAAACAAAAAAAATAGATTAATTGTTAAAAGACAAGGTTTATTTGAAGAAAAGAGGAGGACAAAAGACAAAACACAGTATTTGGGGGATTGATAGTTATTGATAGTTATAATTTCTAAAAGCTCTTCTTGCAGACCTGCACTGTGCTGTGCTAAAGTCTATATACTGCATTTTCCCTGTTCCTGCATATAGTAGAGATGTCAGGCCCTTCTCTTGATTCATCCTCTTTGAGAATACAGGTGGCTGATGGAAAGAGGGTTGATTAGTTCTCCATATCCTAGATAACTCTTAACGTGTGCTCTCAAGTACGGCTGAGAATGAGCCGTACCTACTTGAAACACAAGTGGCTGGCGGCGTGATGGGCCCTCCAGTGTTGTACCAATAACACCTCATGTTTCTGAGCCCTGAGGATGGCACATGGGATCCTCAGGAGGACCAGAAGTGAATTCGCAGGCATGAGGTTTGCATAGCTAATCTCAGTGATGGCCCTGGGAACCCTCCCGGGGATGCTGGGGTGTGTCTCACATTGTCAGCTCACTCTCTAATGCCCCTGTTGACAAGTTCCCCTTTAGCAGCTTACCTGAAAAAGTTGATGCCTAAACTTCCTTAGTTTCCTTCCTTAGATCAGCTGGCATGGCGTTGTTTTTTGTTTGTTTGTTTGGCTTTTTTTTCCCTGTAACGACCTCCTAAAACATGGCAGATAAATTCAACAGCAAGAAAAAATTTAATCTTTGCTATTATTGCCAGTCTTTGACATGCAGATTTTTAAAACTCTGGCTTATTAACTCTGCACAAGTGGTTTTAGAGTGTGTTTCTACAGGAGGAGACATAGGTGCTAGACAAAAATATCCACCAGGACTTTGTCATGCCAGAAAAGGAGTGGGCCAGCGATCGGTTAATAAAGCTAGCTCCCAAGGAAGCTGTGGATCCGGACTGCATACGAAGCACTAATTTTTTTCAGAGCCAGTGAGAAAGTTGCCTTTTAACTGGACTAAATTAGCCCTTTCATGGGAGAGCAACAAACTAGAGCAAATTGCTCAACAATATCCCTCTTAACATGTCAAAAGTATTTTGTCAAGCAGAATCATTATTTACATCATACAGGCTTCCTGCATCTGCTTTTGCTCTTATCATGGCTCAGTTCAGAAGTATTCACAGAAAGCATCACCTACAAAGAAATAAAGATAAATGGTGTAGTTCACAAAACAGAACAACATCATTCCATCAGAAACTTGTATTTTGCAGAGCTCCGGGTTTTTACTCAGCTCAGATTTCTCGCTATCTGTGAAAGATTAAACCTCTGGAGAGCTACTGATTCTGCTGTTTGCAGGTAGAAATTTTCTTCTATTTTATCTAAGAGGGTGCAATAGTCAGGAGAAATCATTATTACAAATCCCTGGAACAGTCTACTTTTTTCAGATGTTCTCACTATTTCTAAAACTGCTTTCCTTTTGCATGAGGACCCTTTCACATTTCAAGGAAGATTAGATATCGGAGGAGAGGGGAGGAAATGCTTTTCTTTTCCTGTTTTCCTATTTAGGTCAGATTTTGTGCTTGTGTAAATCAAGATAATTACACTGATTTCAACAGAACTTCAATAATTACCCTGTTTGAAAACATAAATCCTTGTCAAAACAAAGAACTTCCTGTAGTTAGCCCTATTCTCTATGAAATCTGGATGCTTTAATATTATATTTATTGTTCAATTTGTCCATACTACTGTAACGCTTTAATTTTATATTTATTGTCCAATTTATCCATACCATCATAACACTTTACTTTTCAATTACTTTGTCTGTCCATCATGCTCTCACATCCCTTGATCTTCCATGACACTGAGGAATTCAGTATATGATGTAGTAAATATCTGTTAGAATCCTTCAAAATCCTTGAGCACAATCACCTCCTCGGTTGTCTAATTAACGTTCTGTTTCCACTGAAGCTGGGCAGTCCAATGGAGGTGGCAGGAGGAGGCATTAGTGGAGGTCTCATTAGTCCCCATTTCCTCATTTGTCCTCAGGTGTATGCTGGCAATCAGTCCTGTGCACAACTGTGTTGTTCTCAGGCCTTCCTTATGCTGCTGCTGTCAGGCATAATTAAACAGCCCTTTTATTGATTGCATTTTGTGCGTCGGCATTTCGACCAGAAAACGTGCAGTGAGAAAACATCTCTCCTGAATGTTGCCCTGCACCAGGGCTTCATCACCTGGCCCAGCACAGAGACCATTCCCATTGCATTACAAAGGTAAGATAGCCTAGATGTTAATTAAGCACATCGTGCTGCCAGGGCTGGTCAGGCTGCTCTCCCATCCCCACCTTTTGACTGCAGGGCTGCGTACGCCCTACCTAGAGAAAGCCCCTACACCCTGTATCACACGCTCTACAGGTGGACATAGTAACAGGACTGATATCAAAATTTACCACTTATTGCCTTCTGAAGAAAGGGAACCACTTATAGGAAGAATGTATTTCTCCCCAATTCAAGGCTTATCTAAAAAGCGATTCTTGAATAGTACAGTATAAAAGAAGACTCCAGAGCTCTCTCCCGGGCTTAAAGCTAGGCACTTTGATGCTCTGAAGTCCATGTTCGCTCGGGTTGTCTTGTAATTTGGTGTGCTTCAAAAAGTACTCCATACAGCTGAGGTTCTCAGTTTGTAGTCATCTTAGTCTGATATCTAACTTTTCCAAATTATCTTATTATTGACTTATTCACCTATAATTTCCACAAGCATGAAGTTCAAGCCATAACTCTGATGATACTAAAACATTTCTTGTTTTTAACGTCTATAGTTACTCCACAGCATGTACTTTTACTGAGAATTTTGCTGGGGGGGGGGGGAGCAGTAGAGCAAAATTTAAAAAGGGAAATGAGTTACCATGCTGGATCTGTTGCCTGTGGTGCAAGATGAGGCAAAAGTAATGAGAGAACAAGGAGCAGACCTTCTATTTGCTGCTGAGTTCTTAAGACTTAATGGTCTAACTGGACAAGAACGAGAGAAGATGAAGGGGAAATAGTGTCAGGATGGTCAAAGGATGTCACAAATACACCTAAGAAGGAGATTACATCTTAGCTTGGTAGTAAACACCACATCTTAAGATATTTCTGTGATTTTTCTTTCTAGTCTGTCATAGACTGCTCATTCAAACACTTTGTTGGAAGATGAATTAAGAAAGGGAAAAAGCATTTAAGAATCACATAACATCTCTGCCTTTAGCTAATCAGAGGCATGCCTCAACTGCAATCTTAACTGGTAAATATAATTTCATAAATGATTGCCCATGAATGTGACATTACACTGATTAGTGGAAAATTGTACACATTTAAAACATCAGCCAACCCAAAACTTTTGCAAAACACAAACGATGGAGCTGATGATCGGCCTTAACTCTGCTCATAGTGCCTCATGCCACATGCACTTGTGGCACACGTATCCTCACTTCTTCATACCAGCATGAGTAAGAGCTGCCCGCTCCGGTTGCTCCATCAGGGATGGAGGTTAGGGCATTGTACCTTGGTGTGCACCCTAGCTCCACGTCCCTGATTTTCAAGGTTTCTGTTTTTATAAACTTCATATTCAGAAAGACTCAATGTAATACTATTGTCTTCTGTGGGAGGACATAAATTCCCTTTTCCAGTTGTGTGGTGGGTTAGATTAATTGTTCTGGCATCACAGCCCAGATTCCCAACACTACTGGTCATACACATTAAATGAAGAGGGAGAAGCCACTGCACGCAGTCCCAGGTGCTTCAGTGAGTCAATGCAGCCAATGCGATGTGAAAGGCCAGGTATCATGTGGTGAGTAATACTCCTGGGTTCTTTCCAGTGCTCCCATGCTTTGCTGTGGGAGAACAGTTATGGGAGTGACAATTTCTGCTAGCCCTGTGCCACCAGCTGTTAGAGAGCTGGTCCAAGACAGATGTAAAAAGAACAAGGCAGGCAAAGAGACCCACAGCCAAAATGGAACATGCACTCTCCCACCACCACTTGTGAAGAGCCTACCTAAAAGGATATACAAACGGTAACGATGTTCCTAGTTATCATAATTTGTCACTGAGCAGTTCTCAAAAAAAGTTTCTTTTCCTTTTAAGCTCCTAAATTAAAACCTATTGTGTATCAGAGAGGTATTTCATGGCCCTATCCATGACTTATACCTTGTTTTAAAGATTTAAATAGATCATTATTGACCTATGGGGATTTGCATACCAGCAACCAGCTTTTTCATTTGATTAGTCATTCAATATTATAACATGAGAATGATAACAAGGTACTAAAGAGTCCACCACAGGTAAAGACATGAACCTGTAAGGTATTAACTTTTCTTTTTAAAAGGATATCCTTTTGTTCAAATGCACTAATCTCTACAGATAAAAATAAGACAAGCAAATATTAAATCATTTTTATTGGCTAGAATCCAGAAAACCCAGGTTCACTAAAGTCTAACTATAGACTATAATTAAACTGTCAAAGTTTTTCTATTAAATAATTAAATACAATATCAAACCCAGCATTAATAAATTGGGTGTATCGTGTCTCTTCCTGGACAATTTGACTGAGGAGGCTTTGAACCATGCTTTCAATTTCTCTTATTCAATGAAATGGTTTTGCTTCTCATCCAGTTATCAGATTAATTAGTATTATTAGTCAGTGCAGATGGTAAACTACATATATATATATATGGTATTATGACTTCACAGCTATTGTCAGTCATGAAGATAATCTTACAACACTTCTGACCTGCTCCACATATTAGCGTTAAAGGCTCAATACCAATCTGATGAAAGTAGATCCAGTGTTTTTCAGTTCAACTTATCACCATATTATGTTAACTGAAAATATATAAGCAACCTGAGTCAAAAAATGATAACAGCTATTGCAAATAGTAAAACAGAAATTACGGAAATATGGTCACAAAATCGATGCTTCGAGAGTAGTTTTCAATTTCTAAAGTAGCTGTTACCATTTTTCTATAATACATATTGCAGAGCCTTGCTGGTTTGCATGAACTGGGAGAACTAAGAGGAACCCATGACACAGGGAAACCTGAAGATATCAAAAAAAGCAACAAACAAATAAGACTCATTTATAAACACACAGATAGCAAACTGTATTTTGTCTATTAGGAAATCAAGATGGTCATTTCATCTATAAGTACTAAACAGGTGCTGGTGGGTACGTTTCCACTGTACATGTTGGTTTTCTGGAGTGAATTATGCCAGCCACCAGAGGAAGGGGTGGAACCACGGATCTGCTCCTGGGAACAACCTCATGCCCTGGGTCTCCTGCTGACTGAACACATTCAGCCTGGGTGGTGACTGCGGCCCACGGGCTGTAGCACCGGTTCCTGAGCAGACCTGAGCGGCAGCTCTCTCTAGGTGGATTGCATTTAAACAGTACGTCCTGGCAGCATCTTGTCTCTGTTGTTAGCTACTTAGGTACAGACATGCCTTCCCAGGGCTGCTTTCACTGAGAACATGGTTTTGCTGCCTTTGTGCAACATTCTTCACAACACAAATACATCTGCACATCTGTGAAACATCAGAGCCTGGATAGCTGGTGTGAGCCTGCGTTTACACCAACCCTGTGTGATGATTTAAACTTCTAAGCCGTACAGTGTTTTCTGTCATCTGCTATGTGACGCTGAGTAGTTGTAATTTCTATTGTTATACACTGCAAATTCTCAAAGCAGCACATTCAATGATATTTCAGCAAACACAAAGCTCCGCTTCTGTCCTTGCAAAACTTGATCAATACACTGGACTAACACTGCCAGAAAACAACTTATATATTGGAATCATTCCTCAAATTATTAATTAGTTAATCACAGAAATGTCTGTCTATTAAGATGAAAAATAACTCAGCACTTCTGATTAGTATAACCAAAAAAGTTATAATTAGTATAGGAAACTTTTCCATTTAAGCTCTGCATTCCTTTGCCCAGATCAGTGAAATATTAGGATTTACATCAAATCTACAAATAGGCTTTGCAATATCTTACAGTGCTCAGGGGTTTAATAAAGCTATTTCTGCAGATTGTCCTGAGGATTCTACTTAATTAATTAACTTAATTAATAATGCTATATGAAGACTTTTAGGGAGAACACGCACTCTGGTTTATTTCTTAGCACAGATAAGGTTGCTAATCTGCAAGAAATCCTACTGCAAGCAGTACTCAGGAAAGGAGCGTCACTGATAACAACACCTTACTTTGCCAGTTTGAACTGATCTGGAACTCCTGAGGTCTCCCCAGCTTCCGACTTTAGTCTGGGTGAGCACAGAAGAACCATCTTACCTCCTTGCTTGTTTCTGCTGCCTCCATTAGAAGTTAGGTAGGACTGAAATCTTAACATCGAATGACATCAAAGAAAGTAAATTTGCACAGCATTGTCCTGGCAGTCAAACTTTTTCTGCTTACACCAACACCGCTAGCACACAAATTAGCTCTGAACCAGGCCATAGTTGTTGTCTTTTTCAAAGTGACAGCTAAGCTCAGCTTAGTGTCATGCTAGAGAAAACACCCTAGTTAACATATTTTTTAACATAATCGGTCCCCTGTTACAGAAAAGGTGCCCATGCCAAGCCCTTTCAGCTTCCAGAGATCAAAACATTTTGGCAATACTTTAGGCAGTGTTGGATGTTCTCCCTCAAGTACTCATAACATAAAAATGTTCATGTGTACAAATATGCATTACTATAAATGATTAAGCTACAATAGTACAGACAAGTTAGTGAGAAAGTTAGAACTCGAGCAGAGCTCGAAAGACCAATGATATAGTTTTCATATATATAGATGTAAGATGTAATTTTGTAATTTTTAAGACAGCTACCTATGTAAGAGTCAAGAAAACATTATCTTTTAGCTTTCTGATGGATTCTGAAATATACCTAAAACAGTTAAATAAAATGAAAATATGAAAATGGAATATGCAATTGTTCTTTTAACTACTGCATTTGGGAGATACACATGTATATACTTATATATCCTTTTGTTACACAGGATTTCTAGTATCATTGCTTGCATTTTAATATAAATGTTATAATAAATTGCATTATATATACCCTACAAGATTAATTTATGAAACCATATTGTGGTTGGTGGTGGCAGCTGAACCCCTCAATGGAATTAATTAAAGGATAATCTCCATTGCTTTGTAGCATACAAACCAACAAATGGCTGCTGAGATTAATAGCTGAAGCGAAGCTAAAGTGTTTAAGGAATTTCAAACCCTATTTATTACATACACCCTACGAAGCAGGAGAGATTATAGCTGTACAGCAAACTGGAACATCAAAAAAAACCAAAAACAAAACCAAAAAGAAGCCCACACAAGGGAAACATCATTTCCTTCCCTTGTGAATATCTGAAAGTGATGCTGCTTTGTTTGACAATTCTGTGGCATACAGATGAACTTGGCTAGAATGAAAAAGAAACAGGGATGAAGCTAAAAATGTGTGCTGGCTCTTTTGATTGCTCATCTAAAACAAGGAGTACCCAGGGAAAACTTTTAAAGAGCAATTAGAACAGGATATTATTGATGAAAATATAAGTAGATTTTTTAAAGAGAGTTTGTTTGCGAAAGCTTACATTCTTATATCCAAAGCAGCATTTCCCAAACACAAACTGGGAAATGATAAGGCTTGCAAGGCGTTTGGAGAACATTTTCTTTACATCAGTGACTGTGGTATCCCTTGGATGAAATTCACCTTCGCCAAATCTTTTCAGCTGACAGAAGTGAGATTTGTGTGATATTCAGGCCTCTTTTTGGCTTTGGTAGGAGAAAATGGGGTACAGGTGTGTGCTACAGCAGATAGGATGTTGTGCTTTGAAAATGGCGTTGAAAAATTGTCACTTGGGCAAACTTTCAAAGGAGTTGTATGAACCTTCTTTGACAGCAACCAGTTTATTCAGTGAACTGAAGGCTGGTTTTAAGTACCAAAAGACACTACTGTGTCTCATTCCCTTTGCATCAAATATTATTCTTAGCTTTGATTTCTTCCTGAATATAAGTAAGTCTCATAAGCACTCCCTATAAGCATTTTATTTAATTCTTCTTTTCATTTTGTTCTTTCTCAAAAATCACTGGCAAATTCTGACATTTCTATTTCAAAAGGGGTTTTCACTTTATTTTTCTGGCTATAGAAAATTAATGAAGTTTAAAGTTAATGAAGTATACAGAGTGTGGGTTAAACTCACCCTACCCACTGTGCATCTTTAAAGCTGATGATGGCTCAGCTTTCTAAATAAAACGTATTAACTGTCATCTGAGGACAAAGACTTGTTTCAGGATAACAAATGTATTTAACAGAAAGGAAAAAAAGAAAGAGAAGTATATGCATCACTGCCTGGTCTGCTAGCATCTGCTCTGGTTTCATGTCTGCCTGAGAAACCTGCCTCAAGAGCAGCTCGCTCTCTCAATCCATCTGTGCGAGAGGGAAAGGGAAAGGAACAGAAATCTCCCAGGATGTGTGGCCACTTTATCATTCTTTCTGAGCTTAACCCTTTGGAGAGCAATAGGAAACACCAAGTCTGGAATGCAAGAAGCAGAACACAAAGCATGTCACTTCTGTTAGCCAGTAATGTTTTGAAGGTAATGGAGTTACACTAATCAGCTGAGTTAGAGTTATAACCAATAATGTTAGGTCCAAAGATATATTTGTAATACGGAGCTGAAAAGGTCATTCTTTATGTTCTTTTGAATATTGCTGTCTCAACATTAGATTCAGGAGTAAATTTACTTCAGCATCTTTTTACTTAGCCCTTAATTATACTTGTGGGATTTTACTGCATTATTGCAAATTATTCCTAGACCTTCAGTAGAAATGTTATTGTTGGTCTTCCTTTGGATTTCCTTAAACCCACATTGCTCTAACCTGATTTTATAAGCCTTTTTTGTATAAAAGCTTACCGTAGTGCAAATAATTTTACAAACAGGAATACAGAACTAAACCAGGAAATACAAAGATGAAATGCACCAAACTGTTCAAAACATCACAAAAATGTTGAGGTTTAGGGTGGTTTGTTTATTAGCCAGATCCTAAAATAATCTGAACTGTGAAAAAAAATGTCAAATTTCTTTTTTTTAAATCTCAGCTCTCTTATTTTATTTAAAAGATTTTAATTTTTGCAGAAATCAATTTTTTAAAGTATTACATTAAAATTTGTATTTTAAAAGACTATCTCGTCGATCTGGAAGCTTAAGTTATTTTGAACACTCAGAGTTGAGTCTGGTGAGGCACCGAGAGTTTCCACCTTTTTCAGCAGAACTGACGCCTCTTTCCCACTTTACTGAATGAGGTCTTTCTCCTTCTAAAGATCATATTTACTCCATAATTCCCACATAAATGTCAATGTATCCACTAACCAACATAAGATTGGCACTGCCTCATAGGAAAGGTCTGAGTTTCATCCCCAAAGTTCCTTCCACTGATGTAAACATTTATTTGTTCTGAAGATTATTAATCTCTGACACAAGTACTTC
This sequence comes from Sagittarius serpentarius, assembly GCA_034782735.1. Lineage (NCBI taxonomy): Eukaryota > Metazoa > Chordata > Aves > Accipitriformes > Sagittariidae > Sagittarius > Sagittarius serpentarius. Next base: position 23,975,752 of record JAVKLA010000027.1, on the reverse strand, counting down.
CCCATATCCTTTTATATATATGTGTACCTTTAATGTATTGTTAATACGTGACAGAGCACAGCTGAGAGGTTTTCTATGCATTGTGTGAATATACTATAGCTTACTTGCAGCATGACTTTCTGCAGTCCCAGTGCTCAACCCTACATTGTGCACTGTTTCTGAGCCAGGCGGGGTTCATCCCAGTTTCAGCATTTGTTGGAGAAGAATCTTTATCTCAGCTTAACTGAAATTCAAACTTGAGAAAGTCTGGTTATCTCGGAAGAGCTATTGAACACAAGAAGCCACAAGAAAGGCTTTGAAATGAAGACAGAGACCTGAGTATTTAAAATAAGACTTGATGAACCAGCTACCTACAGGCTCTTTCCAGTTTAAATTTGACTTGGTCTTCTGGTGAGCACAGCACGCAAATGGCCATGTAAACAGGCTGCACAGGGCTAAGCTGTTGCAAGCAAGATAGTGAGATGGGAAAAATAAATCTCTCCCACAGCAGGGACTTGTGTGACCGGTCAGCAGCAAGAGCACCCAGGGTAGCGCACATCACTCCGGACACGGTCCCCCACTCCCATTCCTCTGGGCCAGTGTATTACAGCTGCAAAGGACCTGCCATCTATGCAGCTGCCACTGGAGAGTATAGACCGATTCCTTCACATTTATGTGTTGCTAAACACAAAGCTTCCACTGATTTCTGTGCATTCTTATACCTCAAATCAAAATCACAATAATCATTCTGGAAGTGGTGATGCAGAGCCTTCTCTTTCTGGACTATTTGGGCTTATAGCTTCTGTTTGACCTATTACTCTTCTCCATCTCAGACAATTTTATAGTTTGGCACCTGTAATATACTTCTGTGAATTGCCTTTAGCAAACAAGCTTGCTGGTTCCACCTCTGAGTGCTGAACTAGAATCAGGTGAATCCCTAATGCTAAAACAATTTTCTATAATTACCCTTTACCAAAGAAGCACCATTCCTGAGAGACTTAGACAGTTTCTCAACAGAGCTTCAACAGGTCTGCCCATCCAATCAGGTAAAATAATAAAAAAAAAATAGTAGGGAAAAGGTACTTTACATATTTCCATGCGTAATTTATGTTTGACGCTTCTATTTCATAATAGTTACACAAATATATAAGGCAAACTTTTTGGTTCTGATAAACATTGCGAACCCCTGTAGTTCCAAATGCTTATATTCCATGCAAAATTCCCTTTAGTGGCCAATAAGAAAATAATAAAAAAATGGTTTATACATTTACAGAACCTTTCATCCAAGAGTCTCCAAGGGGCTGCAGAGGTACGTTCTTAGTAACATTTTCATCTTATAGCTAAGGAAATCAAAGGCTAGAAAGATTAAAGCCCAAACCTTTAAAGATGCCTTTGGAATTAATTGGAGCCTTGAAAATCTTTCAGGATCTGCATCTAAGTGACTTGTCCAAGGATGCACCCTGCACACAACTGGAAAATAAAATACAGGTGTCATGAATTCCTTTTTCATTATTTCAAGGCCACCAAAGAGGAATTACATATATAGAAAAAGCATAGCTAAATGACTTCATGCAATTCATAGAAGAGAGATTACCCCATCATATATAGTCCCCTAATACTCATATGACACTCCAAATAATCTTGTTGCCTCATGATAGCAAGTACAGACAATCATTGTATATAAACATATACAGTCTAAGGTGTAATGTAGAGTCTTGTCATCCACTGCATTTGGAGAGACCTCTAAACCTGCAGGAATTGCCATCACAGGTCATGATAACACGTGTGTGTGCATGTGTGTGTGCACACGCGCATGCACAAGCATTCAGCCCCAGAAGGTTACTTGCATAGTGGAGAGGAGTCAGGTTATGAAGATTTTGACCATTTAAACTTAGAAGACTAACTTCCCTCTCGAGACAGCAGATAAAGGGCTGCCTCTTTCAAAAGGTAATCAGAGTCCCAAAAGGAGTTGTCTGAAGTTGGATGATGTGCATGTGCCCCTCAAGAGATCCACATCCTGAATCCGGTCCAGCTGTTTAGTTGCTTCGTTTATGTTCCATGCTGACATACAGGGAACCGCATCAGCAAAAAGGGAGGGGAAGGAGGCATCAGGTTTGAGTGAGCTAACATTTTTCAGAATTTTACAGATATTTAGAAAACTTCTATACTTCATAAAATGCTGACACGGTTTCTGTCAATGTCATTGACTAAGATGTGATCCTGCTTCTGTTGAAAACATCGCTGTTTTTAATGGTACAAGATTGGACTTTAAAGGGATTTATATTTTTTATTTAATATTCTGGTATTAAATATTCTGCTAATCAAGTCAAACACAAGATGAATTACATTTATTGTCAACATCTATAGTCTTCTTTGTACTTTTTGTATGTATTTTACATATACAATAAACATATGTTGCAATATAGAATTTTACCCTATAGGATTCAGTAAAAATATTTTTATTATTAAATGTCTGCATTTCTTTTCAGGATTATTTTAATTTCTGAAATGCTAACATTTCTTAGCTTGGTGCTTTGAAGAAAATATTGACTTAAACCAGTACAGTATGCTTTGAAAATTACTGGTATGGAGAAAATTGGAATGAAAAAGAAACCTCCTGGGTGATATTATTCACCAGAAAACATGGAAACACTAAATAGATCATAGTTTTTGAAAGCAGAAGAACCCTGGAGCAGGTGAGATTTGCATACTAATTAGAGACAAAGTTTATTCAGGCTCACAAGCCAATCTATCTTCCATCACAAGACAGCATGTTTTAGAAGATTCAGCTCCTTTTAGGTTGGCTGCTGGGGTTACAGAAGCTGAAATATTTTTCAGCTTTCATTATATATTTTACTTTTGGGGGTTTACAATTCAGTGAGTATTACTTTTTCCATGTTTAAAGGTAATTCTGTTTAGAAGTGATTTTTATTGAAAAAATAAATTTACTATTTTCCAGGTATGTGAAAAAAAACCCAACAGTATGCCTAAGGGGTGTGATTTGCAAAATAGTTAAAAATCAGCCAGAGGGAGCACAAAATATAGACTATCCAAAATGAATAAGAGAAAAAATACACAGGACTGGAAAGGATCTTATAGCTCATAACTGATGTTAATAAGTAACCCTCACTTAATATTTAACTGCATTTCTACTAACCCAATCCTAAAGGCTATTCACTTTCTGCTATATGATATCCCAGTCCTTCTCTGTATTATTGATGCCATTTTGCCCATCTGATATGAGTGAATTTCACCAGCACACTCCCAATATTTATCAATATCAATAGTGAAATTATTAAACAGAAAAATTGTCTCAGGACCATTTCCATAAGCGTTCCAGTTGTAAACTCCCTGCAGCACAACACATCCCAATTTGACACTGCTGTCTTCTGCTCATTTGCGAATTCCTTACCCTCTTTATGATTCTTTTTACAAAGCCTCATGTTTTCCTTTCTAATTATTGCCAGTGCAGCACTGTGCTCGACATATATATTAGCTTCCATATGAATTTTAATATCTAAAAATATTCATTAATTTGGGCAATCTGCATTTCTGGATATTTATCTTGATTTGGTTGCTCTGAAAACATTTGGATGAAAATATGGTTTTAAATGTTTCAAAGTGAATATGTACAAAATGTGAGGTACCTAATACCTTGTGAACTCAATTGAAAACTTGTGTTCAGTCCCACAGGAAGAAATTGTGTCAGAAAATTCAAAAGGATTAAAGGAATTATGGTGTCAGTTACTTTAATTAATCATTTTAACTCATATTAAAATGAAATATGATATACAGGAATATTCTACTACTAGCATGGATTCCTTTCCCAGACCACAGCTTAGTCACTTATGAAAAAATACTGGCAATTCTTTCTTAATGATAATACATTTTTACTGAGAAAATTAGTTTTCATCAGTCACATACATATGTACAAGATCCACCTGAAATAGTTGTCTGATCAGTCCTCCAATTTTAAACAAATACAATGCCTAGGGCTGTCATGCTGCTTCTTCTCCTAGATGGGTTTTCTGTTCCTACCTGATTCTTTTTCCCCTGTGACATTTGAAGGCTATGGTCTTCATTCACAAGTTCCATCTGTTCACTCACAGACACTTGACAGCTCTAATTTGAGCATATTTGGCAAATTTACTTCACTCCTGCATGCTTCCTCGGAGATGATAATCACTCTTTTGCACCCGGCCTTAGTAAACATGGCCTTCTCATCTGCTGGTGAGGAGGAAAAACACCTCCCCTTGTCTCTGTAAGAGCAGGGTTTATAGCAGGACTACTGTAATCTCATATTCTGTGAAACCAGCGGTTGCCTTTTCTGGACTTATATTGTGACCCAGAAAAGCAATAGTAATACTGGGTTTGGTGGTGCTTTTCAATCTGTCACCTTACCTTGCCTTCATACAGCTGACTTTATGGCCAAAACCCCACTGTGCAGTCTGCCCTGTCCCCTCCTGAAGACAGTTTCATCAAATACAGGTTATTTCATTTGTCAGTCAAATCTCTAAAGCGAAAGGGAGTTTCACTCGAGTAAGACTTGAGACTCAAGTCTTCCTCATCTACTGAAATCCAATGCGATGTTATTGCATCAGTTATTAAAAGACCATGATAAGAATGCCGTGCTTCAGAAAACACAGATCTGAGCAAGACAATGTAAGTTTTTATAGCATTAAAGAGAATGACAATTGGCTCGGTACAGCTAATGTGAAAAATGTTCCCTCCTTACAAAGCCACATGTTTTGAGACAGTTGCAGCAATTCATCTTGAGACATGATGCCATTCCCAAAACTTCTGCTTGCAGGAGTTCTTTGCAGATCTTGTTTTCTTTGGTTTTGCATAGACAAAATGAATTTGGCCAATGGATCTGTCACTACATAGACTGACCCCAGTATATTTCTGTCTAGAAGAGAAGCAGCTTCAGGCATGATCCTTGCAATGCAGCCAAGATAAGACCATGGGCTCTCAGATGTTAACGGAAACCTTGCCTTTACCTACCCTGGAATGAGGATTTCACTCTCTCTCTCAGGTTTAACGCTTGTCTCTACAAGGCTTATTTTACAGCTGTGAATAAATGTTCACCTACATCCAGCAGACAGGCTTCAGAGCACTGCAGTTGCTTCACAGCCTGCTAACGGCAGAAAGCAGGACACAGGGGTGATGAGCACAGGATGGAGAGATCCCGCAGTGATGCCGAGCTGCCGGAGTGGGGGCCACATCATTTCCCTTCCTCGCAACTAGTACAGAGAATGGCCAGGGGAAATAGGACAGGACTCAGCATTCCTGGCAGTCTCTGAATGCGGTAATAACTCCTTGGCTACCGGCTGCTGAAGGAATTTTTGAGCAGCCCTCCAGCACAGAGTGTTAAGGAGTGCAAAGATAACCATACGCCCTTTTACAAAAATAATGTCACACACAGCTGTTATGAATGAATGTCAGGTACGAAGCAAAATGTTTTCTCATGACTGTGTATTACACGTCTTCCTCAGTTCTCACAGTGGTCCCTGTATAGTCTCCATTTTAACAGAGTTTTTTCCAGTCACTGTCCAATCCTCATGAGATAACCATAAAGAAACTATTTCCCCTTTAATGTATCCAGGTATATCATTAGTGAACCAAGTGCTGTTATTTCAAATGGAACAGAAAACTATACACTCCAAACTTTAAATATAATTAACAACAAAATGCCTGCTCATGATATATATATATTCATTTATTTCATAACACTGCAATGGTGTTCAAAGGCATAATTGAATTACACATTGCCATGAACACTGAACTTCAGGACAACAGGGTTTCAGCTCTTTTAATCACAAACTAATTTTTCCTTGCTGAGAAATACTCATCTTCTTGATGGCAAAATTTAATTAATGTTGTCTTAAGTTCCTGAGTGTAATATTGGTTGGTATTGTTGCTGTTATGAAGTGAAACAACTAACATTGATAATATTCGGTATTTCCAATCTTTTATAAAAGAGTGCAATTCTAAAAGGACAGAAGAGAAAAATAAACAGAATAGAGAACTATATAACAGATAAAATATAAACACGGTTATATACTGTTGAATTTTAACAGAGGCTGTCTATAATCTTCCACAAACATGAAAATGCATTGTATTATTCATAACTTCAATTATAGAATCATGAAAGCAAATTAGAAGAGAACTCAAAAAGTCATCCAGTCTGTGTCTTGATATGTGATGTCTGATCTGGGGTTTAGTCTCAATATGTAATCAATCAGCTTTGCAAACTAAATAGACACAATTTTCCTTATATTACTAACAAATATCTGTCTCAAAAGTGTGACAAAAACTACCATAGGACAACTTCATATTTTAAGTACGGAAACCCACGTTAACTACTTGTGCACAAACAGCAGCTGGCCATGATTCATAACTCCTTTTTATGCAGGATAAATTACCTTGCTTCATCTTTCTCACCCGATGCTATAAACTGCTGTATGACCTAATTAATATATTCTGTACAATAATAGGTCTAGGTATTAAATACAGACTATAACAATTTATAATAAATGAGGTGTCACAGACAGAAAGCAAATTAAAGGAAGTATTAGTTATTAACCAGAGAAAACAGTATAACAATTAAAGAGATGACAATAGCCAGATAACTTACCTTAGAAACTGTTGTTCGCTAAAAAGGAAAAAAAAGCATACAAGATGCAGTCTGCAATTTTTTTCCTTGGTTGAAAGCTATTACTGAGCTTAATGGATATTTTTCATGAGGATTGGGTTGACTGATATTAAATGAGGGCAATTACCTCGACAAAGTATTAAGTAAAGAATTTTAAATGCATGATGTCAGGAATTGAGAAAGTGCATTCACAATAATATTAACATGATCATTTTTATAATGTAACATATTTTAATTTCTACTTGAGTTATTTCTTGATTTTTTAGAGATAATGAGCCCTATCACCTGCAAGTAAAGTCAATAGCATCATAGTTCTCATTTCTGAAAGTCTCACTCTTCACTTATACCAGACAATTTACTCCACAGTTAATTCCACACCCAGCACTGCAATCCACAACATTTGCACCACCTAATAATCTCAGTAAGGCAACAGAATGCATGGATAAGCACAAAACATACCGAATTAGGTTTAAGAAACAATTTCTAAACAGTCTCCCCTATTTATTGCCAGTGTTTCTATAGCAGAGAGCTGTAGTGATGTCTACTAGTAGTTCTGTACTTTCCTGAGATATACTTACAAAATATTTAAAGCATGATCCTAAGTGGTTTATTCTGCATTTTTAAATCTGAACAATCTATTTCAAATCAACTTAGAAAGTATATTGCTGAAAGATCACACTTGCTGCAATTTTTATTTATAATCCCTATTTCACAAAGGGTGTCCTAATCATTTGTGCAAATTAGCAGTTGTAATCAGTAGTGTAACTGTAGAAATGAACTTGTTTTATAAATTACATGAAATGAAAAACTCAGTCCTGAGCTTATAAATGTCAAGTGTAATTTTGTTGCATGTCAGACACAACTACACATTCTATGTATGTAAAGAATTTGCCATGAACATAATCCACTTTTGTGGTTGTGGAAAATGCAATGATGTCCAGTACTAATAAATAAATACATTTAAAAATACAGTTATATTAAATTTAGTTTCCACAGTGGGCCAGATCTAGCACAGGAGTAAATCGATAGACCTCTATAGAAGCTAAACTATTTCTGACAATTTGCTCTGGATCTGGCCCTCTATGTCTCACTGAAATAATTTTTTTAAATGATTAAGTAAAGTACTGCACATATAAGGCATTGATTTTTATCATTGATTTTGTGCTGGCATTTGAGCCAAGCCTCAAAAAGCTTCAGCGTTTTATGTATTTACAGCTGTCTGTTGGCAAGGAATAATTCATTCACTCCAAATGAAACATGCTCCTGAAGCTTATAAAACCAGCATTTTTCTAGACTAGATTTACAAAGAGTTTCTTCAAATAAAAAGTTAGAAAATGTACTTTAAATCACTGAAACAAAAGTGGAAGTCTGTTTCTTGATTTTTTTGGCTTGTCAAACATGTAAGACAGATATAGATTATATTTTCCTCCCAAGAGAGCTGTTCCATCGGCAGAGAGCAAAGATCAATGATGAATCATCATCTCATTACAAAATGTTTCCAGTGACAAAATGAAGCTTATTGTTTAGTATTTTTCGTTAAATATGTATGTAAGAAAATTTTGGTTGCCTGTCACTGTGTTTTTTCCTAACCAGACAAATCCATCCATCCTTTCACAGGGAGAGCAGCCTTTTCTTTTTGGCTGATCAGAGGCAATTTCAGACACAGGTCCAGCATGAGCAGAACCTACCTCTGATTCATTTCAAAGCCTCTCTTGTGTCACATTTTAACACAACAATAAAAAGCTATTACCTACATACAGGAGAATATCACCCTCACAGAGACCACTGCCTATTCATTTGAACCACTCAGCTCCCCCAAGTCTCATCTGGTTAATGTGTTATTCCAGAAGAAAAAACTTCTTTCCCCTCTCTTTCAGAACACGCGTCCGCTTATGCTAAAGTAGAGAATACTGCTAACTACAAGGGCTTTGCCAAAAAGGAAACAACGAGTGGTAAAGACAGTTATTCCACACCTTCCAGCCATATATTTTCTCTTTCTACTGGTCTGAGTGACCTTTGGCTAAGCACAACATCCAGAGTAGATTGTAGGTTTACTAGTATTGGGGGCTGCCTTTTTGACATATCTGTAGACAACTCTGTGACAGTGGTTGAAAACACAGCTGCTAAAATATTTGCTTTTAAATCTTACAGAGTGATGAGTAACTCAATATATGAATCACCAACAATAATTTTGATGGTGGAGGGGTTTATTCCCATTTCAATGGTGCGAAAAAACGAGGCAGAGAAGGCACAGTCCAAAAGCATTGGAAGGACCAGGAGAGTCAATAGCTGTAGACTGAGTTGCAAAAGTAGCTCTGTCCCCAGTGAAAACTAATGGTATTTAGGAAACATGAATGGGGTTTGCGTTCAAGTTTTAGACTGCTTGAAAACTCCAGCAAATCAGCTTTAAAGGCACTGTAGATAAACTCTCGTAGATCAAATCATGAAATGCAAATCTCAGATTCCTCTGCCAGGTGTCTCTTCATTGGGGAGGCAACTAAGCAGTAGTCATTGGAACCACATGATGAGGACCTCTTGTGCAGTATTTCATAAAAAATTAAGAGAACCATAGGTAATGTTTATACCACATTTCTGTCATCCATAGGTTTTATTAATCCCATACTTACATTATTATTCAGCAGCTTGAAAGTTTTTACCTTTCGATAAGCAATGGTATTTGGCACATCATTTGTTTCTGAATCAACTCACAGAGGCAGATTCTTTCAGTTTAACATGCTGATATTAAGATCTCAGAAATGTCCAGAGAAGACTGACCACAGTCGCATTCTGGCAACAACCTTGCCTTTTTCTAGCATTGAAGAGAGGTCAGGAAAAACTACCTTTGAAGACATTTAAGGATAGAATCATAGAATCATTTAAGCATCCTGCCAGTATGGGAGAATTAACAGCGGCTCTGGCTTGTAACCACATCTTACCCCTCTGCCCAATGGTACCTGCCAGGACTCTGAAAAACTACAACCAGAATGTCCCATACTTTGATAATTCCTGCCTAAAAAATGCTTTGTGGAAGCCGTTGGCACAAATCAAAGCAGCTATAATCTGAGGAATCACAAGAGATGCGAGAGAAGCTGGCAGGTACCTGTTTTGATGCTTCACACTCTTAGGTCCTTCGCTAAACGCAGCTTCCTCAGTCCCCAAAATCTCATTCGAATGGAGCTGAATAAAACTCAGTGTGAAAACGTGTAGTCATTACATTTTCCTATTCACACATTCACAAAGCTTCTGCAAAGTACCTTCATAAAAATTTCAAATTTTGTCCTTGATTGTTTTCAGGGGTGTTACAATATCATCACAAACATCCATATTTATCAGTCTTGAAAGAGCTGCCAGCAGTGTGGGCATTCCCTAATAAAGTGTAAGGAATCCATCTTAATACCTTTTCTTGCTGCACAGCTCCTCTTTTATGATTGCAGTTTTATTATGATACTTTACACCAACAAGAATGTATGTGGTTCCAACTAGCAAAATAATTTGTGTACAAGAACAAAGAGGCTCAGAAAGACTATGTGATGTGCTCACACCACAAGGTCAACAGCAAAAGCAAATCTACCTACTGTCCCATCTTATACTTAATCCATGAGGTGACAGCTGAGGCTCAGGTGCCATGAATATATTTCCAGGTTTTATCCCTTGTATATATTAATTCTCCTCCTGCCCCCTTTCTTTCATACTGAAAAGCTGAGTTTCAGAGAGATTAAGCTAAGTAGCATATATTAACTATGGCTCATTACACATACCAATGGGAAAAAAATAATATTGGTTCTAAAACACAGAAGAGGAAAAAAAGTGTTACAATAATGACTTTTTCAATTTATGGATATTTTTCTCTTTACCAAAAGAGAAAGAGACCATATTTTTTTCTCAAAAGATCTGATTCTACAGTTAAAATTCTGTCTTGTATGGCATGATCCTTTAACTCCTCTCAGCCATACTGGCTCCAAAGCATACTTCCCAAACCAAAGCAAAACAATCAGAAAAATGGTGTTTTGACAGCTGAACATCTGATAACTGTACCACTTGAACCCTTCTGTTATTTAACCCTTCTCAGAATTTAACATAATAACATGCTCCATTTTGTCTCTAATGATCTATCTAAAAATTTGGTTATCGAATGATGGCACATTTATCCTTTACATTTAAGACCTCAGCGGGCCTAATTAATGCCAAAATTCTAGGATCCATTAATACATTCTTCATCAATGCAGTTTTTGCTAAGTAGGGCATACCTTAGTCTATGTAAAATGTCTGACTGATTATAATCAATACACTATTCAAGGCACAAGACAGATTTTTCTGCAGTAGTGTGTAACATAAAATGGCTAAAGAATATGCAAGCTTGTGCCCACCACCCTCCATCAGAGACAACTGACTTTCTAACTATTCTTTCGCTATGAATAATGCATTCTTCTAAATCCTCTCAAAATGCAAAGGAGAGGCTCTACAGCTAAATAGCTTTCACTGAAAAGATGGTTTCCAAGTTCATCATTTCTGTGCCCAGGTTTCATGTGCATCACATTTCCCCCCCACCCTCCACGTATAGCACACACATGCATTACCTCAACATTTTTAAAGCTCCATTAGTCATTCTGCAATAAGACTGAAATGATCTTCCCACTATAGAAATAATCATCCTGTTTTCCACAACTTATCACTAAAAGGAAGCAAATACCGTTACATTTGATATGCACAAGTTATGAGCGTAGAATCAGGTAATCAATTCCCCATTGATTTAATGGAGACATCCTACCAAATTATACCAGCTGCAAATACCAGTCACTATATCTAAAAATGTCCAGGCCACAGTATTTTTAAAAATTTAGCTTAACTAAAAAAAAAAAAAAAAATTAGCTTTGGTAGCTTTCTTGCCTTTTACTATTTGCTTATGGGATTACTTGTATTTGATTTTGCAGGATTAGTGAAAAGATTTCAGACTCATTAGTAGCTCTGTAGAGGGACACACACAATTGACAGAAGGAGGCTTCCACGTGAAATTGAAATCATAAAAAGGGGAAAGGAGGAGAGCAGAGGGGAATCAAAGTGAAGGTCCAGGCAGTAGTTGTTTCTGTTGTGCGTACACACCCTTCCGTTAGATACTATGTCCCTTTCACTGTTCAGTACCTTTGCAATTTCTACATGGGTTTTTCTTTTCTTACACCATTCTCCTACATATCTGCAGGAGGGAAGACTCCTCAATGTGTCCCATAAAGTGGGACTATGGTGGTGGTCAAAGGTTGAAGACCATCAGTGAAGTTAACTGGATTATTTTGTTTAGCTCAAAGAAGGTTAACTGTAGTGCAAGTATGTAGAAGAAATTAGCCATAATAAATGGACAATTTACATCAATAGGAAAAATATCTTCATATTCTCAGTTTTCTGTAAAGGAAATATGATATCCCATATCTGCACTCCCATGTTTTTTTTTATTTCTGTGTTTTTAAACAAATATTAAAGTAACTAATACCAGTGTTTATTTTCAAAGTGCAATCAGTATCACCTTCAGCCCTAATGATCATAAGAAAGAGATTAATAAGGAAGTCCTCACTAGATGAATTAATTTATGTATGTTTAGAAAAAGAAACAGGTGTTGCTGGACTCGTCTCCTATTTTCCAGAAAATGCCATTCATTCTAGTTCAGTGGACAAGGAAATTCTCTTTCTTTATGCTGTAACTTCCTACTGGAAAAACTGTGGCCACAGCCCAAAACACTGATGCTCTGCAAGGGTTTTAGGGAGCACTTGTTTACATGGAAGATTTTACAGAGGACTGAACTGAAAGGAGAAGTTTGAGTTGTGGGTTTGAGGCCACACTGACCCAGCACTGAGTTTGGCCTGATAAACCATACCCAGATTCTTCTGAAAGTCACGTAAACACTACAAGATCTTAGAGACATTGAAGCTGGGGTGGGCAGAGGGACTGCACATGTGTCTACCCTGTAGATGTGTTCTGAGAAAAAAAAGGCTGAGAAAAAGAGTTTTGGGAAGAATATTGCCTAAAAGGAGCCCAGAAACTGAGTGACAAAGTCCTCTCCCATTGCCTGCCTTCTGCTGTGTACAAGAAAACTTCTCATTGTTCATTTTTCTAAACAAACATGACTTCATAAAAATAGTCAATTCCATTAAGAATATTATCTAAAACCAGAAAGAACCTATGTAACTCCAGCCATTCAAATAATATTTTTTTTGTAACAAGTTTGTGAAAATTACTGGGTTGGATTGCAACCCTTTTCTATACACACAATATCACCACAATCCAAAATACTCTGATTTATAAACAGTTTTTATAGTAAAATGGGGAAAATCCCTTGTGTTGTGATTTGGAAAAGGACAAGTGCTTTACATCAATAGAAAGTCAGATGATGGCAACATTCTTCCATGTCTTTATGGAAAAAAAATTTACAGAATTCTGGCTTAATTTATTTTGCAGCAAGATTTCATTTTAAACTGCACCCTAAATGTTATAACATTTTGGCTATGCCTGACATACAATTTTGGATGCCTAAAAGTGGCGATTTTAGATGTCCTTCTATAGCAGCCAGTTGAATCTAGAATCTCAAAAAAATCTTACCAGCTAGTTAAGTCTGACTTTAGTAATTGCATGAGAGTCTGACTACACAAAACATCAATACTGATTTACAAGAAATCACACTTGAGCTTATCTGGTACTACAGCAATATTCAATATAGTATTGCAGAATAAGGTATTATGAAGGGAATCTTCCCTGAGATGCAATTCTTGCATTTCAACTGCACAGTGATTTTGTCCATGAAATATCTATATATTATTCCTAGACAAATTGATGAGTTGTAGGGTTTGACCATATTTGATTATGTGATCATGTAAAGTATAAAATTATAACAGGAAACCTTAAAAGATGTGCATGTTTGGTGGTTGGCAGGAGAGAAGTCCTTACCTGCACAACCAAGGGCAATCCTAACCAAAGCCACATCCCTCCCTGCCCCACCACGGACCTTGCATGCTTTGCATCAGCGAGATGGAGACTAAGCATGCAAATGAAACTCTGTGTTTAAGCCAGACTATTAGCTCATGCAGTATCTTTCCATGAATTCATATCAACTAACATGTGCTTTCACTGAAAGAAAAGTATTTCTTTTAGTCTTTCTTCTGAAAACAACTATCTTCCTTTTTAATGATTCAGTTGTTGTCTAATACGCAGCACTTGAAAAAAAACCACATTGACTCTTTCTGTTGTAAATAAACAGAAATTTACATCTTATCTTACACCATATATAATACAAGATAAGATTATGTCAGATATAGGATATCTTTACAATATGTATCTTACATGGTGTATGAAGGAACAACTTCAGTAGCTTCTCATAGAGTCTCTTTAACTGTTGGAACATAACTACTTCCATGAAAGTCAGCTCATTTAAAAATCAAAATTAGCTCCATGTCTTTTTAAAATTTTGACTACAAAATGGCTGTAGGATTTTTCCGAATTTCACTATTTGTTAACTTGACTTTGATATCTCTTTCTGCTCCACCTGCTCTGAAATATGCTGTTATTATTCTATTAATAAAGATCCATTTTTTTTCCTGAGCTGACATACTAATCTAATAATGTATTCTTACTTCATCATCTTGGAAATATATTGCAAGTGAATATTTATTCATTTATTTTTTAATTTTTAAAAATGTGCTTCTGCTTTAAGCATACTTTCTACAGTATATTTTAAAGTTTTGTTTTTCTACAGAATATGAAGTTGCAGTTAACTGATATGATCATTAATAGATATTTTATTTACTTTGGTAAGATAGTGTGATCTGTCCTGATATGTATCTAATTGTACAAGGTATCAATTTCTGTATCAATTTATTAATTTTGATAAACCATGAAATAAATTATAAATAAACTATAGGCCAGTATGGTTTATTCTTGCATTATTATTCTGGTATTCTATGTATTCTACTAGAAAGTAGCTTCTTGTGAGAATACAATTTTTTTTTTCTTATTCTTGACTACTGGCAGAAATGGAATAATGAGCTAGCTAGACCTTGAGTTTGACCCACTACATCAGCTCTTTTTCACTTTTAGTATACCAGGAAAAACATATACCAACTAATTTACTAGGAAAAACAACGTTGCATTTTTTTATATTAAATCAAATTTTTATTATGCCATCTTCAGACCCCCTGATTCAACAGGTACCAGACTGTCTGTTCTATTGAGTTAATACCCTATTCCACACTTATATCAGAAACACAGCCTATTGTATTGAAAACAGAAGCCTGATCTTGCTCCCGATGAAATCACTCGCAGAGTTGTTATAGACTGAATTACAAGATGGAGAGTACCCTTGGATACCGTTACATAGGTACAAATTCTACATCTCATGGTACGCTCTGTACTATTCAAAATACATGAGACGGGGAAAGATAGACTTACGAGAAAATATCATGCAAAATTTCTCATCTTTTGTATAAAAAAATCAAACCAAGAAATTATAGAATCATAGAATGGCTTGGGTTGGAAGGGACCGTCAAATGCCATCTAGTACAACCTCAGATAATGATGTCCTCAGATAAAACTCTGTCGTGGCGCAATCCAAATGGACTCATGTCCAAAGTTGCAAAACTGCAGGTGAGAGCAGTACCTGACTCACAGTTTCTATGTGGGCTCTGTCTTGCTACAAGCTACACATTTTATGTTCAAAGTACATGGTATGCCTTGTCCTTGGCATATTTACTTAAAATATCTTTCATATATGAAGTATTTTATTGATAATGATGGCAGCCTTCATACAGCCTTGTTTCCACCACAATTCTGTTTTCTAGGCCAAATAGATTGCCATCATATACAGCAGTCTACATTCTACACACAGTAAATAATCCATAAAGACACTGAGGTCAGGCCTTCAACTCTGTATTTGGTAGACATGGCCAAAATTCTCTTGACTTTCAAAAGTACTTATGCTTATTGCTCTGTGTAAGCAGCAGTTAACAGATGAGTATCGTAATTTGGAAATCTTGCTTTGAATTTCCCGGATTAAGTCCAATACCAGAAGTCTAATGCAATTTATTTCAAAACTTACATGTTACATGTAGCATCCAATACCAAGAGATACATTTTATATCACATTGCAGAGGTCACAAAGTATTTAATTTGGAAGAGGTAGATTATAAACACATATAAAGAGCACTACTCTTTCAGGAAAGCTTTCAAAGTTTTCATTAGGAAGTTCCTAGCTTCAAAGGTGCCAACTCTATCACCCCACTTCTTTAAAGGTACTTTACTGATGCATTGCAAGGCTGTAAAACATAATAGCAAACAGCTGGTCATAAAAGAAATTGATGATTATGGATTATACTGTAGTTACATTTTCAAGTGAGATGGCAATTGCTATATAAAATTATTTTGTCGCACTCTGAAGAAGATAAAAGTTGCAAAGCAAACTACAAAGTTGAAATATATATCTGTGGCAGGGATGACAAAGCACCAGGACTGAGAAAAGGCAAAGGATTTGAGTCAGTCCAAGGAAGTCATCATCACTCCACCCCTGATTTGAAAAATATTTGCTTCAGATCCATTTCCACAGCTCTTTCTTCATCTTACTTGTGTGGGCAGCCTTCCTGACCTTACCAACACCAGTGGTTTCAAAGGATCTGCTTACAAGAGCAAGAAAGTCAGATTTCTCCACTTTGCAAATGACTCTAAATTCTGAAGCATGGGATGCACTGCATCACATTTCAACAGCAGCTGAGGTCGCGTTTCAAATTGCATAACTTCTGTTGTATTGTCAGCTAAAGTTACCTGAAGTTAAGGTAGGCTTCTTTCAATTGACCTTAAATAACACGTAAGGCTGGGAAACATAGTCTAAATCTCAGAGAGGTATGCAGATTGCCTGCACCAAGTGCTACCTGCCTTGAAAAAAATAAGCTCCACCTCAGACCATAAGTTCCCAAAGGCCCAGAGAAGTCTTCTGTGAACCCTCCTCCTTTAACAAATCCCAGCGGAGGGATGTACCGAAAGCAGTTCCCTGGTTCAAGCAGGGGGATGGACATGTTCTCTGCAAGCATGTCCTGGTGCATGCAGGAGCTCCTGTTCATCCTGTGGGACAGCCACAGCTCTCAGTACAGTTCTCCAGGGAATCTGGGTATCTCACCGAGTTGTCCTAAAGGGCTCCTTCAAGGTGCCTGCTTTTCGTAGAGACTGCCCAGAGACACGATATACCAAGTTCAGGGGCCCTGAGTACCCTCCTGAAATCAGAAACCTACTGTTCAAGTGTGTGACTCACATAAATTGGGCACAAATAATCAAAATCTGAACAAACTGTAAGAACAATACATCAGGCTGACTTCAATACCAACGGAAATTTAAAGTTTCTAGTCAGTTGCATCAGTTTACAGTGCATCTTTTAAGAAAATGTAATTAAGTTCTCCTAAATGCTAATAAAACTTGACATATCCTTAAACATAAAATCCCTGAAAGAACTCATTGTTTTCTTGCAGTTTTATGTACCATATTTTTATTTAATACCATGTTTGCATTTGACCTATTGTATTTAGTTATGCATAATAGCTAACAATTTTGACTACAGTACTTTTTTAAAAAGTCTTTTTAGAGTATAAAATTTATTTCAGCCTTTTGGATCTGATCATTCTGCTCTGGACCTGTTTTACCAGCATATGTAATGAATACCTGTTCCATCTGCAGTCTTTTGAAATCTAACACCTTTATTCACTCAAATACCATTATTGATTATAGTACATAATAAGCAATTGGGAATTCTTAGTATTTGCCATTTAAAAATTAAGTCTGCAAATTTGCAACTTGGCTTTTTTTTGTATTGGCTCAGTAGTTACCCTTTGGCTTTCTGTATCAGGTGGGTTGGTATAGGGGAGCCATAGGACCAATTTAAGCTCTAGGTTTACGAAACACGTTCTTAGAAGGACCAGTTACTGCATCTACCCTTTCTATTAACACTCCCAAAACAACCTTGTCAGGTAGAAGGGATTCCTGGTGGGAATAGCTGTGAGGAGGCAGGTACATCTAAAAACGAAAAAAGGTTTGGCCGAAGAGACCTTTTAATCTGAGCACCCCTCCACCTTCACAGCGGCTGGCCTTCTGGCTGGGAAGAAAGGGGACCAAGGCGAGCCAGCAGTGTGCCCAGGTGGCCAAGAAGGCCAACGGCATCCTGGACTGTATCAGGAACAGTGTACCCAGTAGGACCAATTTTACCCCTGTACTCGGCACTGGTGAGGCTGCATCTTGAGTACCGTGTTCAGTTTTGGGCCCCTCACCACAAGAA